>CM059208.1:40040859-40045859 GCA_030347435.1 Clarias fuscus | reverse complement strand
ATTTTCATTAAAATCTGTTTTTAAAATATTTTTTGCCATGCTTTTCATTTCTCTCATGAAGGCTTTTAACTTTTCACAGTAAAAGAACAGATGTAGCAACCCCTCGTCTTCTTGTTCACAAACTTGACATTTCATATCAGTGTCTAACCCGGCCTTACACAATCGCATTCTGGTTAATATTGTATTGTGTCTCAATAAAAATGTAAAATCTTCTAAAATTGGTTCTATATATTTCATTCTTACATTTCCCCATATATTTTCTTCTTCCAACCCTTCATATCTTATTTTCCAAAATGTATTTGCAATAGGTTTCACAAACGCCATTGTTCTAAAAGCAACATAAAAATCTTTCACTTTACATTCTTCTATTAGTGTATTCCCCACTGTTTTCTTTTTAAAATATATGGTTGGTTGTTCCATTTCATCCTCGTCCTGTTTGCCGTCTATCTTTTTAATCCATTCTTTGGGTATATTGTTTTTAATTGTGTCATATTGTTCAACTAGTTTTTTCCTGCTTTCCTCCTCACCTCCCTCCGTCAGTGCATCTATTATTGCTTGCAGTGGCAAAAATCCTTCTTTCACTTCATATAGTATATCTTTTATTTGTCTTAATCCATTTCTCCACCATTTTTTATAAAAGATCAACTTTTCACCATTCATGATGTTCATGTTGTTAAAAATTGGCTGATTCAACATTTGTCTCCTTCCATTTGGCATGATTGTTACATTCTCAAACATTTCGGTCCATGTTTCTAAAACCTCTTGATAAAATCTTGGTATATTTTTTGTGATATCTTTAGAAGTTTTCATCCATAAAACACTTCGTCCCATTTTAAAATCTCCACACTTTTTTATATAATACTTCATCACCATTTTCCATGTTTCTGTTTTATTTATATCTAAGAATTTTTTCATCGTTTTTGCTCTTGCACTCTTCATTCTTAATAAAATATCTGCTAATCCTAATCCTCCTTCTTCTACTCCCCCAATTAGAGTATCATAAGCAATTTTTTTCCTCCCCTCTCCCCATAAAAAATCCAATACACAACTTTTGAATCTTTTAAAAACCCAGTGAGGCAATGAGGTTACGCTTAAAACATACCACATCTTGGATAGTAGCAAAGCATTCACTATTAAAACTTTTCCTTTTAGGGTTAAAAACCTCCCCTTCCAAAAGTTTAATCGTTTCTCTATTCCTTTTAATACTCGTTCCCATAAGAAATCATTAGTTTTTTCTTCATTTAATCCCATTTCAATTCCTAATATTTTAACACTATCTTTATTCTCCTTAAATGGTATGTGTTGTGGTAAGCGTTCTACCCCTGCCACCCTCATACATTCACTTTTTTCAACATTTACTTTTGCTCCTGACCCTTTACAGTATTTTTCTACAATCCTCATTGCCTCCTCGACACTCTGTATGTTCTCTACCAACAGCGTCGTGTCGTCCGCATATTGATATATGGGTTCACTTCTAAAATCTTCAATTGTTATACCTTTTATTGCACGCTCCCGTTTTATGGCTAGTCCAAGCGGCTCTGCCGTTAGTGTGTACAGCAGTGCAGACAGGGGGCATCCCTGCCTGATTGATCTTGTTAGCTTAAAACATTCAGTTATAAAACCATTACACTTGACACATGCCACAATATCTGTATATAAAATTCTAATCCATTTTCTAAAATTATCTCCAAAACCATATTTTTCGATTATTCCAAATAAATACTCATGCTCTACTCTGTCGAAGGCTTTTTCTAAATCTAAACTGACTAAGTAGCCCCCCTTCCCTTTTTCTTTTAGGTACCGTAATGTGTCCCGTATATTACACACTGTATCTGCAATGTCTCTTCCTTCAACAGCGTATGCTTGAGTAGTTTTTATTATTTCTGGTAAAATTGTCTTTAAACGATTTGATAAAATTTTTGATAAAATTTTTACATCCACATTTAATAATGTTATTGGCCTAAAATTCTTTAAATCATTTTCTTCCCCTTTTTTCTTATATATTAATTAATTGTACCCATCTTCATTGACTCGCTTAACTCTTTCTTCTTAAATATCTCGTCATACATTTGCTTCAGTATCGGTATTAGGATTCCTTTAAATCTTTTATAAAATTCACTTGTAAGTCCGTCTGATCCCGGACTTTTCCCATTACTCAGCTGTCCTATCACTCTGTCTATCTCTTCCTCTGTTATTTCTTCCTCACATATCTGCCTATTTTCTTCCGTTATTTTTTCTGTAATTTGTTGAAATAAAAACTCCCTATGACTTTGGTCTGTTCCTCTGCTCCTAAATAAATCTTCATAAAACACCTTTACTGTTTTCAATATTCCCTCCTTTTCCTTTTCTATCTCTCCATCTTTCCTGACGATTTCCTTTATTTCCTGTGCCTTCTGTCTGTTCTTTTCCAGGCCAAAAAAGAATTTTGTACTTCTTTCCCCTTCTACCGTGTATTTCGCTTTACTCCTTAATATCGCTCCCTTACATTTCTCTACTTCTATTTTGTTTAATTTATCCCGTAGCACTAACATTTCCTCTATTTTACCTTCACTTTTATTAATTTTATCTATTTCCTGGTTCAATTTATTTCTTATTTCTTGTTCTTCTTTTCTTTTAACTCTCTGTATTATTTTACTATGTCTAATTGAAAATTGTTTTATGTCATATTTAACATTATCCCACCAAATTCTTTTATCTTCTTCAAACAATATATTTGTTTTATTCCATTCAATTATAGATTTTACAGTATTAAAATAAACGCTGTCATTTAAAATTTCACTATTTAAAATCCAGGTTCCTGGCCCTCTCTCTATTTTAGTTAAATCTATATTCATGAATAAGAAGCTGTGATCGCTGAATGTTGTATTCTGATAGAAAGCATTCGTTATGTTTTGTTTATAATCTTCTGTACATAACATCATATCTATTCTACTTTGTTTCAGCATTCCTTGTACTATTTGTCTTCTTGAAAACACTTTATTTTCTCTGTTCCTGTCTCTCCACACATCCACCAATTTAAAATCCGTCATTATTCTCTTTAATTCGTTTCTCCCTTGATCTGATTTAAAAACCATTCCATCCCCGATATCTATTTTCTCCATTACCGTGTTAAAATCTCCCAGTATTATTGTGTTCTTTTCTTTTTTTAAACTCGACGCTATTTCTTTAAAAAACTCCTTCTTTTCTTTGTCTTCGTTTGGTGCATGTATGTTATATATGTATGTCTTATCTTTTTCTATTTCCATTTCGATTGCAATCAATTTTCCTCTCGTGTCCCTCATGATAACTTTTCCATTTTCACACACTCCTCTTTTTGTTAAAATTGCTACTCCACCCCCTCTCTCTTTATCACCGTTACTAAAATAAATCGTTCCGTCCCACTTGTTTTTAAACGTCTTTACACATTCATCGTCCCAGTTTGTTTCTTGTATACATAACATATCCACATTCTTACTAATTGTTAAAACTCTTTCAAATTTCAGTTCATTCTTTAGTCCTCTTACATTAATTGACGCACATCTCAAAATCATCGCTGCAAACAAAAATAGTATCCACCACATCGCTCTCCCCATCAATCTTTCCGTTCTTCTATCTCCTCCTGTATCATATTCACATCTGCTCCTATTTCTTTTAAGTAGTCCATTTTCAAAGTCAACCTTTTTTCTCTCTGTTTTTTCAGTACTTTCTCAATATTTAAGATTTTAGCTTTTTTTCTTACCGCTCCAGTCCTTGCTTGATTTCTTGTTCCGCCTGTCCCTGTGTCTTCCATCTCCTCGTCGTGCTTATTTAAATCCTTTATGTCTTTCTGTAGTTCTTTCCCTCCATCTTCCTCCTCCACTCGCCTTGTCTCCTCCTGTCCATTCTCTCCAGTCCTTTCCTTTTTATTCCTGCTTTGTGTTGCCGTCGTCTTCTGTTCGGTGTCGTCCCGCGTTTCAATTGTTAATCCTGTTGTCTCCTCTGTTTCCATTTCCTCGTGTGCGATCCCTGTACTCCGCAAATCCTTTTCTATGTTTTCCTCTGTTAGAACATCCTTCGCTTCGTCCCTTCCTCGATCCTCCTTCTCCATCCCTCCTTCGTCCTCCCTGGAATCCGTCTCCTCCGTTTGAGACGAGTTTATTCCATTCTCCGGTGTCTCTACTCTCGTTGTTTCTTCCTCGTTGTGTTCCGCTCCTCCGTCATCCTGGCATTCACAGCTGATCAGGGCTCTTTGACAGTCTGGACATCTGGCCGCGGTGCAGTCCCTTGCGTAGTGTCCCTGTTCACAGCACTCTCTGCAGATGAACTTCGGGCAGTCCTTAATGAGGTGTCCGGTGTTCATACACAGCCGGCAAGTCTTCACCTGCCGACTGTGTATTACCCGGAAATATTGTAGACCCTCCTCAGTTTCGAATTTTGTGCTGTACGGCAGGGACACCACGTCTTTGGGAAATCTGACTTTCACGTACCTTGTCCCGTCTGTGATGTCGGTCCCTGGGTAATATCTTCTCCTTATTGCCTGTAGGGGTATGACTCCCCACAGGTGCAGTTTTTCTAGAATTGCACCATCACTCACGTATGCTGGTAGGTACATAAAAGACACTACCATATCGTTGTTTATGAGTGGCCTTACGTCGCATATCTGTCCGTTGATTGTTAGTCCAGAAAGTAACAGATCCGTTGATTTCTTGTCATTCACTGTGACATCAAATTCAGCATTTGGTCTTGGTCTTAATGCCAACAATTTTCCATGTCCCACGATGTTTATGATTTCTTTTAGAAGGTCGGTTGGTTTTATTGTTGTCTTCACAACTATGGTATTTTCTTTTGCATATTCCCTTTCGTCCTGAACGGGACGAATGATTTTATTTTGCTGCACTTTGGGTTCCTCGTTTTCAGCCATTTTGTTTGTTTATTTTTTTTTTTTTTTCACTTGCAAAAAAACGAGAAAAAAGCAAAACAAAAAAATACAAATCAGAAATGGCTTCCCCAAGCAGACAAGCTGCTGGGGAGCGTGAAACTAA
>CM059208.1:40033359-40038359 GCA_030347435.1 Clarias fuscus | reverse complement strand
GAGATCAGGCGCTCTCAGACTGGTATGGCCATAAGTGAGATCTGCGTTGAAGGGAGGCCTATTTGAATAATTCAAATGTATTTTTTTTATTTATTAGAAAAAAAAAAACTATATGAGGACTCAAAATGAAAAGCTTACAGCACCTGGTATTCCCAGGCGGTCTCCCATCCAAGTACTAACCAGGCCCAAGCCTGCTTAGCTTCCGAGATCAGACGAGATCGGGCGCTCTCAGACTAGTATGGCCATAAGTGAGATCTGCGTTCAAGGGAGGCCTATTTGAATAATTCAAATGTATTTTTTTTATTTATTAGAAAAAAAAAAAAAAAAACTATATGAGGACTCAAACTGAAAAGCTTACAGCACCTGGTATTCCCAAGTGGTCTCCCATCCAAGTACTAACCAGGCCCAAGCCTGCTTAGCTTCCGAGATCAGACGAGATCGGGCGCTCTCAGACTAGTATGGCCATAAGTGAGATCTGCGTTCAAGGGAGGCCTATTTGAATAATTCAAATGTATTTTTTTTATTTATTAGAAAAAAAAAAAAAAACAATATGAGGACTCAAACTGAAAAGCTTACAGCACCTGGTTTTCCCAGGCGGTCTCCCATCCAAGTACTAACCAGGCCCAAGCCTGCTTAGCTTCCGAGATCAGACGAGATCGGGCGCTATCAGACTGGTATGGCCATAAGCGAGAGCTGCGTTGAAGGGAGGCCTATTTGAATAATTAAAATGTATTTTTTTAAATTTATTAGAAAAAAAAAAATAAATAACTATATGAGGACTCAAACTGAAAAGCTTACAGCACCTGGTATTCCCAGGCGGTCTCCCATCCAAGTACTAACCAGGCCCAAGCCTGCTTAGCTTCCGAGATCAGACGAGATCGGGCGCTCTCAGACTGGTATGGCCATAAGCGAGAGCTGTGTTGAAGGGAGGCCTATTTGAATAATTAAAATGTATTTTTTTTATTTATTAGAAAAAAAAAAAAAAACTATATGGGGACTCAAACTGAAAAGCTTACAGCAGCTGGTATTCCCAGGCGGTCTCCCATCCAAGTACTAACCAGGCCCAAACCTGCTTAGCTTCCGAGATCAGACGAGATCGGGCGCTCTTTTTTTTTTTTTTTTTTTTTTTTTTTTTTTTTCTTTTTTTTTTTTTTTTTATTTATGACATGCAAAATACAAATCGTTTACATAAAAACAACATACAAGTCTTCCAATTACTTCAATACATTTCCATCATTTTGTAGCATACAAAAGTAAAATTAGCCTTTTGTTTATAAAACATTACATTAGCTTAATTTTGCTTCCATCACACATCTAAAAGCATGTCCTATGATCATAAAATCATTTTTCAACTCAATATTTTACAATTAAAAACAAAAAAAAAATAAAAACTTTAACTGTAAAAGCTAAAATCGCCACACACTTCCAGTTTATGAATTTTTTGTTAATCAGACAAGTTTTTCTGCATACTTTGTTAAAACATCAATCATCATATCACAAATCTCATTTTCTACCACATATTTTCTTAGTTCTCTATTTATCTGTTTCATCTTGTTTCTAAAAATTTGCCAAACCTCCACATATCTTTTCTCATACCTTATTATATTCCTTCTCACCCATATGGCCTGTCTTGCTACTGCCAGAATAAAGTTAAAAGCCTTTAAATTACATTTTTTATTTTCTACTCCAAATAAAAATAATCTTTCCCATTCTTTCGATGTCATATTTTCATTAAAATCTGTTTTTAAAATATTTTTTGCCATGCTTTTCATTTCTCTCATGAAGGCTTTTAACTTTTCACAGTAAAAGAACAGATGTAGCAACCCCTCGTCTTCTTGTTCACAAACTTGACATTTCATATCAGTGTCTAACCCCGCCTTACACAATCGCATTCTGGTTAATATTGTATTGTGTCTCAATAAAAATGTAAAATCTTCTAAAATTGGTTCTATATATTTCATTCTTACATTTCCCCATATATTTTCTTCTTCCAACCCTTCATATCTTATTTTCCAAAATGTATTTGCAATAGGTTTCACAAACGCCATTGTTCTAAAAGCAACATAAAAATCTTTCACTTTACATTCTTCTATTAGTGTATTCCCCACTGTTTTCTTTTTAAAATATATGGTTGGTTGTTCCATTTCATCCTCGTCCTGTTTGCCGTCTATCTTTTTAATCCATTCTTTGGGTATATTGTTTTTAATTGTGTCATATTGTTCAACTAGTTTTTTCCTGCTTTCCTCCTCACCTCCCTCCGTCAGTGCATCTATTATTGCTTGCAGTGGCAAAAATCCTTCTTTCACTTCATATAGTATATCTTTTATTTGTCTTAATCCATTTCTCCACCATTTTTTATAAAAGATCAACTTTTCACCATTCATGATGTTCATGTTGTTAAAAATTGGCTGATTCAACATTTGTCTCCTTCCATTTGGTATGATTGTTACATTCTCAAACATTTCAGTCCATGTTTCTAAAACCTCTTGATAAAATCTTGGTATATTTTTTGTGATATCTTTAGAAGTTTTCATCCATAAAACACTTCGTCCCATTTTAAAATCTCCACACTTTTTTATATAATACTTCATCACCCTTTTCCATGTTTCTGTTTTATTTATATCTAAGAATTTTTTCATCGTTTTTGCTCTTGCACTCTTCATTCTTAATAAAATATCTGCTAATCCTAATCCTCCTTCTTCTACTCCCCCAATTAGAGTATCATAAGCAATTTTTTTCCTCCCCTCTCCCCATAAAAAATCCAATACACAACTTTTGAATCTTTTAAAAACCCAGTGAGGCAATGAGGTTACGCTTAAAACATACCACATCTTGGATAGTAGCAAAGCATTCACTATTAAAACTTTTCCTTTTAGGGTTAAAAACCTCCCCTTCCAAAAGTTTAATCGTTTCTCTATTCCTTTTAATACTCGTTCCCATAAGAAATCATTAGTTTTTTCTTCATTTAATCCTATTTCAATTCCTAATATTTTAACACTATCTTTATTCTCCTTAAATGGTATGTGTTGCGGTAAGCGTTCTACCCCTGCCACCCTCATACATTCACTTTTTTCAACATTTACTTTTGCTCCTGACCCTTTACAGTATTTTTCTACAATCCTCATTGCCTCCTCGACACTCTGTATGTTCTCTACCAACAGCGTCGTGTCGTCCGCATATTGATATATGGGTTCACTTCTAAAATCTTCAATTGTTATACCTTTTATTGCACGCTCCCGTTTTATGGCTAGTCCAAGCGGCTCTGCCGTTAGTGTGTACAGCAGTGCAGACAGGGGGCATCCCTGCCTGATTGATCTTGTTAGCTTAAAACATTCAGTTATAAAACCATTACACTTGACACATGCCACAATATCTGTATATAAAATTCTAATCCATTTTCTAAAATTATCTCCAAAACCATATTTTTCGATTATTCCAAATAAATACTCATGCTCTACTCTGTCGAAGGCTTTTTCTAAATCTAAACTGACTAAGTAGCCCCCCTTCCCTTTTTCTTTTAGGTACCGTAATGTGTCCCGTATATTACACACTGTATCTGCAATGTCTCTTCCTTCAACAGCGTATGCTTGAGTAGTTTTTATTATTTCTGGTAAAATTGTCTTTAAACGATTTGATAAAATTTTTGATAAAATTTTTACATCCACATTTAATAATGTTATTGGCCTAAAATTCTTTAAATCATTTTCTTCCCCTTTTTTCTTATATATTAACTTAATTGTACCCATCTTCATTGACTCGCTTAACTCTTTCTTCTTAAATATCTCGTCATACATTTGCTTCAGTATCGGTATTAGGATTCCTTTAAATCTTTTATAAAATTCACTTGTAAGTCCGTCTGATCCCGGACTTTTCCCATTACTCAGCTGTCCTATCACTCTGTCTATCTCTTCCTCTGTTATTTCTTCCTCACATATCTGCCTATTTTCTTCCGTTATTTTTTCTGTAATTTGTTGAAATAAAAACTCCCTATGACTTTGGTCTGTTCCTCTGCTCCTAAATAAATCTTCATAAAACACCTTTACTGTTTTCAATATTCCCTCCTTTTCCTTTTCTATCTCTCCATCTTTCCTGACGATTTCCTTTATTTCCTGTGCCTTCTGTCTGTTCTTTTCCAGGCCAAAAAAGAATTTTGTACTTCTTTCCCCTTCTACCGTGTATTTCGCTTTACTCCTTAATATCGCTCCCTTACATTTCTCTACTTCTATTTTGTTTAATTTATCCCGTAGCACTAACATTTCCTCTATTTTACCTTCACTTTTATTAATTTTATCTATTTCCTGGTTCAATTTATTTCTTATTTCTTGTTCTTCTTTTCTATTAACTCTCTGTATTATTTTACTATGTCTAATTGAAAATTGTTTTATGTCATATTTAACATTATCCCACCAAATTCTTTTATCTTCTTCAAACAATGTATTTGTTTTATTCCATTCAATTATAGATTTTACAGTATTAAAATAAACACTGTCATTTAAAATTTCACTATTTAAAATCCAGGTTCCTGGCCCTCTCTCTATTTTAGTTAAATCTATATTCATGAATAAGAAGCTGTGATCGCTGAATGTTGTATTCTGATAGAAAGCATTCGTTATGTTTTGTTTATAATCTTCTGTACATAACATCATATCTATTCTACTTTGTTTCAGCATTCCTTGTACTATTTGTCTTCTTGAAAACACTTTATTTTCTCTGTTCCTGTCTCTCCACACATCCACCAATTTAAAATCCGTCATTATTCTCTTTAATTCGTTTCTCCCTTGATCTGATTTAAAAACCATTCCATCCCCGATATCTATTTTCTCCATTACCGTGTTAAAATCTCCCAGTATTATTGTGTTCTTTTCTTTTTTTAAACTCGACGCTATTTCTTTAAAAAACTCCTTCTTTTCTTTGTCTTCGTTTGGTGCATGTATGTTATATATGTATGTCTTTTCTTTTTCTATTTCCATTTCGATTGCAATCAATTTTCCTCTCGTGTC
>CM059208.1:39678234-40025359 GCA_030347435.1 Clarias fuscus | reverse complement strand
GTGTGTGTATATAGGTGTGTGTGTGTGTATATAGGTGTGTGTGTGTGTGTATATAGGTGTGTGTGTGTATATAGGTGTGTGTTGTGTATATAGGTGTGTGTGTGTGTATATAGGTGTGTGTGTGTGTGTGTGTATATAGGTGTGTGTGTGTGTGTGTTGTGTGTGTGTGTATATAGGGGGTGTGTGTGTATATAGGTGTGTGTGTATATAGGTGTGTGTGTGTATATAGGTGTGTGTGTGTATATAGGTGTGTGTGTGTATATAGGTGTGTGTGTGTGTATATAGGTGTGTGTGTGTATATAGGTGTGTGTGTGTGTGTGTATAGGTGTGTGTGTGTATAGGTGTGTGTGTGTGTATATTAGGTGTGTGTGTGTGGTGTATGGTGTATGTTGTGTGTGTGTATAGTGTGTGTGTGTGTGTGTGTGTGTGTGTGTGTGTGTGTGTATATAGGTGTGTGTGTGTGTGTGTGTTTCAGGTGTGTGTTGTGTGTGTATAGTGTGTGTGTTGTTGTAGAGTGTGTGTGTGTGTATAGAGGTGTGTGTGTGTGTGTATAGAGGTGTGTGTGTGTGTGTGTATAGAGGTGTGTGTGTGTGTGTGTATAGAGGTGTGTGTGTGTGTGTGTGTATAGAGGTGTGTGTGTGTGTGTGTATAGAGGTGTGTGTGTGTGTATAGAGGTGTGTGTGTGTGTATAGAGGTGTGTGTGTGTGTGTATAGAGGTGTGTGTGTGTGTGTATAGAGGTGTGTGTGTGTGTGTATAGAGGTGTGTGTGTGTGTGTATAGAGGTGTGTGTGTGTGTGTATAGAGGTGTGTGTGTGTGTGTATAGAGGTGTGTGTGTGTGTGTATAGAGGTGTGTGTGTGTGTGTATAGAGGTGTGTGTGTGTGTGTATAGAGGTGTGTGTGTGTGTGTATAGAGGTGTGTGTGTGTGTGTATAGAGGTGTGTGTGTGTGTGTATAGAGGTGTGTGTGTGTGTGTATAGAGGTGTGTGTGTGTGTGTATAGAGGTGTGTGTGTGTGTGTATAGAGGTGTGTGTGTGTGTGTATAGAGGTGTGTGTGTGTGTGTGTGTATAGAGGTGTGTGTGTGTGTGTATAGAGGTGTGTGTGTGTGTGTATAGAGGTGTGTGTGTGTGTATAGAGGTGTGTGTGTATAGAGGTGTGTGTGTGTGTGTGTGTGTATAGAGGTGTGTGTGTGTGTGTGTGTGTGTATATAGGTGTGTGTGTGTGTGTGTGTATATAGAGGTGTGTGTGTGTGTGTATAGAGGTGTGTGTGTGTGTGTGTGTATAGAGGTGTGTGTGTGTGTGTATAGAGGTGTGTGTGTGTGTGTGTGTATAGAGGTGTGTGTGTGTGTGTGTGTGTATAGAGGTGTGTGTGTGTGTGTGTGTATAGAGGTGTGTGTGTGTGTGTGTGTGTATAGAGGTGTGTGTGTGTGTGTATAGAGGTGTGTGTGTGTGTGTATATAGGTGTGTGTGTGTGTGTATAGAGGTGTGTGTGTGTGTGTATAGAGGTGTGTGTGTGTGTGTGTGTGTATATAGGTGTGTGTGTGTGTGTATATAGGTGTGTGTGTGTGTGTATAGAGGTGTGTGTGTGTGTGTGTGTATAGAGGTGTGTGTGTGTGTGTGTGTATAGAGGTGTGTGTGTGTGTGTGTGTATAGAGGTGTGTGTGTGTGTGTGTGTATAGAGGTGTGTGTGTGTGTGTGTATAGAGGTGTGTGTGTGTGTATAGAGGTGTGTGTGTGTGTATAGAGGTGTGTGTATAGAGGTGTGTGTGTGTGTATAGAGGTGTGTGTATAGAGGTGTGTGTGTGTGTGTATAGAGGTGTGTGTGTGTGTGTATAGAGGTGTGTGTGTGTGTGTATAGAGGTGTGTGTGTGTGTGTATAGAGGTGTGTGTGTGTGTGTATAGAGGTGTGTGTGTGTGTGTGTGTATAGAGGTGTGTGTGTGTGTGTGTATAGAGGTGTGTGTGTGTGTGTATAGAGGTGTGTGTGTGTGTGTATAGAGGTGTGTGTGTGTGTGTATAGAGGTGTGTGTGTGTGTGTGTGTATAGAGGTGTGTGTGTGTGTGTGTGTATAGAGGTGTGTGTGTGTGTGTGTGTATAGAGGTGTGTGTGTGTGTGTATAGAGGTGTGTGTGTGTGTGTATAGAGGTGTGTGTGTGTGTGTATAGAGGTGTGTGTGTGTGTGTATAGAGGTGTGTGTGTGTGTGTATAGAGGTGTGTGTGTGTGTGTATAGAGGTGTGTGTGTGTGTGTATAGAGGTGTGTGTGTGTGTGTATAGAGGTGTGTGTGTGTGTGTGTATAGAGGTGTGTGTGTGTGTGTATAGAGGTGTGTGTGTGTGTATAGAGGTGTGTGTGTGTGTATAGAGGTGTGTGTGTGTGTGTGTATAGAGGTGTGTGTGTGTGTGTGTATAGAGGTGTGTGTGTGTGTGTATAGAGGTGTGTGTGTGTGTGTATAGAGGTGTGTGTGTGTGTGTATAGAGGTGTGTGTGTGTGTGTATAGAGGTGTGTGTGTGTGTGTATAGAGGTGTGTGTGTGTGTGTATAGAGGTGTGTGTGTGTGTGTATAGAGGTGTGTGTGTGTGTGTATAGAGGTGTGTGTGTGTGTGTATAGAGGTGTGTGTGTGTGTGTATAGAGGTGTGTGTGTGTGTGTGTATAGAGGTGTGTGTGTGTGTGTGTATAGAGGTGTGTGTGTGTGTGTGTGTATAGAGGTGTGTGTGTATGAGAGAGAGAGATAGATGTGGATGGATGGACTGACATGTATATATTTATTTTTTCCTAAAGTAGCTGGTCAGTTTTTTTTGTTGATGCACAGTGATGAATATAAGTTGATCAGAAAATGGCTGCCCTCATAAAAAGGTTTTTATAAATGTTGTCATATATTATATTCCTTATGAGATGTTCTGTGCAGTTAGTGCTTGTGTATGAAGAAATATACAAAAGTGAATTTATGGATTGATGGTGTGGTCCTTATTGTTTTGGTGTTCTAGGGTCCCATGGTTCGGTTGTGGTGTGCTCTCTGCCATGCCTCCTGCCATGACGGATCAGCTGGATGTGTGGGCAGACCCGGTACTGGATGGAAACAGTCAGGTGGCTGTGGATTTCCTGTTGCCCACTGGAATCTACATTCAGATGGATGTTCCCAGAGAGAGCACCATTCAACAAATCAAGCAGGTGAGTAGTATTTTAATTAATCTTATTTTCTAATCTTATACTTCAGTGTCCTTTTTTCTGTAATATTATTAGTTAAATAAATTAGTTTTTTTTTTTTCTGTGGAAGATCTCTTTCTTTGAAATATATACACTCACTTATATATATATATATATATATATATATATATATATATATATATATATATATATATATACACTCACTCACTTTATATATGCGAGTGTGTGTGTGTATATATAAATTACATAATTAGTCAGTGGCAGCAGTTCTGCTCCAGTCGAGCAGACACCACAGTAAACCATCTGCATATAGCAGGTTTTATGCCGAATGTCCTTCCTGATTCAACCCTTCCATTTTACCCTTTGGGACCGGCGCTAAGGATGTCCTGCATCCACTGGCTCGGTTTAGGCGTTGAGTGTGTCTCGACCTCCTTCTGATCATGCCATCCTTGTTGGTGTCAGAGGGGCTGAGTATTGCAGAAACTGCTGGTCTCATGGAATTTTATGAAAATTAACCCTTTATTTATAGAGAATGATTTGTGGGGCAAAAAAACTAAAAGTTGAATGGCTGTTCAGATGGTCGGAACATCTTTTTGTTGAAAATGGTTATACGTGAATGGCCAAACTAGTTGGAGACAAGAAGGCAAGGGTAGCTCAAATAAACACTCTTTACAACCAAGATGAGCAGACAGGCTTCTCTAAAAGCACACCATATTAAAACTTGAGGTACATGGGCTACAACAACAGACACATTGAGTTCCACTCCTGGCAGGCAAAATTGGGTATCTGAGATGTAGGCTCAGTGAAACTAGACAGTTAAAATTAGAAAACACTTAGAAACACAGTTTCTGCTTTAACATGCAGTTGATGGGTTTGCCATCAACAGAGTTCATATGGACTCTGTGTCCAGGCCTGCTGCTGGGAATGTATTCTTGGCACACATTGGACCGATCAAGTAATTGTCACACTCTCCAAGTATAGTTGGTGACTTTCGAAAATGTACATCAGTTTCTGCCCACAATTGGGAAGTCACAAAAGCCCAGGACGTCTCAAAATGGTTCCATAAGCAAATCAGTGAGCTCAGTGTAGGTTTGTGGCCTACCATTCACCACATCTGAATCTGGTAGAACAACTTTGAGGTGTGGCATAACAGGAGATTCACTGCATGAATGCTCACAAATCTGCTATTATGTGATGCAGTTATCTCAAAGAAATGTTTACAAAACCTCCGGGAATCCATACCATGAGAAAAATGGGTTTAATTGTGTTTCTAATAATGTGGTAAATGAATGTACATGTACCCACTGTTTATTAGAGGAGTCAAAATATCATGAGTACTGATACAATGCATTTATAGTTTTTTCATAGTTCACAAATGAAGTGTTCATTTTACAAAAAGTGAGCATCAACAAAAGAACATTTTGAGGAGATTATTATTATTACTACTATTTGAAGGACACACAATAATGGAACAACGTCATGTAGCTGTCTTGTGGTGTGACATTGTGTATCCGTATTTATATACAAATGTATGAATTATAAAGTATGTGTGTATGTATTTATGTGAGTCTGTGTGTATTCTGCATAATATAAACATTCCTTAAAAAGAACCCCAAAAGAAAAAAATTCTGAAAAACATTATAAATATAAATTCATGACTAATGTATGTGTGTTTTTATACAGATGTTACTGTATTCGTAATGCTAATCTGGGGAATGAATCATTGTTGCACCACATGACCATATCGATCAAAATGTGGTAAATGCACATGATTCCATTGTTTTAGGTTAACACCTCAATTTGGACATCCAACAATTTTTTTTTTTTTTTTTTAATTATTGGAAAAGTGAAGTGGTATTTTATGCAAAGTGAGCATGTAGGTTTTACATCATGGTGCAGTGTTGCAGAGACCTTAAAGACTGGTTACATAAGATATAATGAATGTGTCATTTCCTGAAGAAGTAATGATCAAAGAGGAAACGGTGCATCCTGACCTTGCCCCTCTATGAACCATCAGTCTTTTTAATTTATTTATTTTTTAAATTATTTTTTTAAAGCATTATAGTATTAGCAACATTGTTTATTATATTTAAAGCCATCCCCATATAATAATACAGGGTGGGCCATTTATATAGATACACCTTAATAAAATGGGAATGGTTGGTGATATTAACGTCCTGTTTGTGGCACATTAGTATAAGTGAGGGGGCAAACTTTTCAAGATGGGTGGTGACCATGGTGGCCATTTTGAAGTCGGCCATCTTGGATCCAACTTTTGTTTTTTCAATAGGAAGAGGGTCATGTGAGACATCAAACTTATTGGGAATTTCACAAGAAAAACAATGGTGTGCTTGGTTTTAACGTAACTTTATTCTTTCATGAGTTATTTACAAGTTTCTCTTTGTTCACAGCCATTGACATGTCGAATAGGTTAGCACGTGATGAGCGGATCGAAATTGTGTTGATATCTGGGGAACGCAGTAACCGGGTCATTGCAGCAGATTTCAATGCAAGACACCCTACGAGACCACCCATCTCCCATGCTAGTTAGCAAACTGCTTGCTAAGTTTCGTGAAACTGGTTCAGTGTTGGTTTTGCCAAAATGCGGACGCATGAAAACTATCACTAATGAACAAACATCAGTGGCTGTCCTAGCTTCATTCAGCAAGAGCCCACAGCGTAGCACTCGCCGCATGTCACTGGAGAATGGCATTAGTCGAACATCCCTTCGGCGGATATTAGCTACTCACAAATGGCACCCTTACAAACTCCAGCTACTGCAGCATCTCAACGAGGATGACCCAGATCGGCGCACACAATTTGCAGAATGGGCAAAACAAAAATTGGAACAGGACCCTCAGTTCACGCAGAAGATTTTGTTCAGTGATGAGGCAAACTTTTATGTGAATGGTGAAGTTAACAAACAAAACCACCGCTATTGGTCTGACACTAACCCACATTGGATAGATCCCTCCAAGACTGTTGGAACAAAAAAAGTGATGGTATGGTGTGGTATATGGGGTACAAAGATAGTGGGGCCATTCTTCATCAATGGAAACCTCAAGGCCACTGGATATTTGAAATTGCTACATGATGATGTGTTTCCCTCTTTATGCACTGAAGCTGGCACGTTCCCTGAGTTTTTCCAGAAAGATGGTGCACCACCACATTATGGGTGTCAGGTCCGAGCATTTCTAGATGAACAGTTAGCTGAAAAGTGGATTGGTCGTCGTGGGCCAGTTGAATGGGACCCAAGGTCTCCCGATCTGACCTTTACCTTTATCAAAGATAAAAGTCTATCAAAGATAGACTTTTATCTTTGGGGTCATCTGAAGGCAGTTGTCTATGGTGTGAAGATACGAGATGTGCAGCACCTGAAACTACGGATACTGGAAGCCTGTGCTGGCATTTCTCCTGCGGTGTTGCTATCAGTGTGTGAAGAGTGGGAGAAGAGGGTTGCATTGACAATCCATCACAATGGGCAGCACATTGAACACATTTTATAAGTGGTCAGAAACTTGTAAATAACTCATGAAAGAATAAAGTTACGTTAAAACCAAGCACACCATTGTTTTTCTTGTGAAATTCCCAATAAGTTTGATGTGTCCCATGACCCTCTTCCTATTGAAAAAACAAAAGTTGGATCCAAGATGGCCGACTTCAAAATGGGCACCATGGTCACCACCCATCTTGAAAAGTTTGCCCCCTCACATATACTAATGTGCCACAAACAGGACGTTAATATCACCAACCATTCCCATTTTATTAAAGTGTATCCATATAAATGGCCCACCCTGTATAATCAATTTGTACATTGATTCATGTTCCTCTTCTGACATGTTTGAATTTATGTTCAAATCTGAATGCATGAAATTGGGATGTTGCATGGCTGTCATTCATTCTGTACCAGTTCAATCAATTGGTATCATACTAGTTTTGAGAACACTACACAGCCTTTGTTGTTTTAGTTTAGGTCTGATTTTTATATAATAATTTTTAATATTATTATTTTGTAGATGCTATGGAAGCAGGCACAGGTTTATCCTCTTTTCTCCTTACTGGGGGAAATGGATGGTCACATATTCGAGTGTGTGAACCAGGCTGCAGTTCATGAGGAGCTAGAGGATGAGAGCAGACGTTTGTGTGATGTTCGACCATTTTTGCCTGTACTCAGGCTCATTACTCGCAACTGTGGCCGTGCTGAACGTCTGCTTGACTCCAAGATTGGGGTGCTGATTGGAAAAGGTAAAAAACCATTAAAGCACACATCTTGGTTGAATAAGTATATGGCTCTTCATTTATTAGACACAAAATCAAAGACACAAACTTGTCTACAGTCCACCTTGTTTGTTAATTATAAACACTGAAAGCTCTAATAAAAGAATAATTCTTTTGATACTTCTTATAATTTTTTGATTGTGTAAAGCTGCTTTGCGACAATGACAATTTTTAAAAGCGCTATACAAATAAAATTGAATTTAATTGAATTAATAAAACCAGTGTTGTCCCATAATGGTTTGTCAGCAATTTTATTTCCTGTAATCTTGAAAATTAACAGTCAGCAATGTAAACCGCTTAATGGATAGGGAGAGGATTCACAATTTAATGGCTAAAAATAACTTGAACAGATGATAAGAAATAACTTCATGTAACTGATCTGGAAAATTATTTAATTAAGTCATCATATTTTCATTTTAATATAATAAGATAATAAACATAATGTTTATTAACATAACATGATAAATCGTATTAAATCACACAAATGTATTAAATAAAGATTTAATTATTTATTATTATGACTTTGTTAGAAGCAGGTATTGAGTGTCTCTCTCTTACAGGGCTTCATGAACTGGATGCTTTGCAAGACCAGGAAGTGAAAGATTTTCGTAGCAAAATGCAGCGAATTAGTGAAGAGAAAATGCAGTCAGTGCACATGATGTCATGGGTAGAATGGCTTCAGAGCTGCTTCTCTCCCCAACTAGACGTGGGGCCAGTTGATGCATTATGTGATAGGAACGAGGGCTTTATCAAGATAACCATGCACTACAACCAGTCACAGGTACACCAACAGATATGCATGTGTACATACTGTGAACTTCATAAAGATGTTCACTGAGGAATGCCTAATGTTATTCTAGTCGTTGCTTAAATATCCTTTGTATTCACCTCCTTCCACTTCCTCTTGCCCCCACTAACCAGGACACAACAAGCCTAAAAGTGCCTTTGAGCTGTACTGTACCTGAATTAATGAACCAAGCGCTCAGAAAATGGCTGACTACTCATGGTTTGGGAGAAGATGAAGACTGTGTTGGTAACTATGTACTCCGAGTCAGTGACAAGCTGGAGTTCTTGTTTGGACACCACCCACTTGTATCTTACAGAGTAAGTGATTAAATAAACGCTTTCTAACCTTTCACCACACTTGCTGCACAGATTACAAGGTAATAAAATAGGATGGTTAGTTAAATGTAGGATGCCATGTGAATAATGCATGTATGATTTTAAGTCTTAATGTCAGTTAAGGGCAGAATGGCTTGAGTCTTAAGGGCAATTTAATCTTAAGGTCAAACCTCATGAGATTTTTAGGTCATTTTATAAAAACTACAATGCTTCTGCAACCAGTCACAGTTAGAAGAGTTTGGCATGATCATGAAGCATAAGTTAGGGGCTTTCCCATGTTTCCAAACTATTTGCTCATTTTGTTCCTTTTATTGAAATTCTTGCTGATTCTTGGGCTCCTGACTCTCTGACGTCACATGCCCTAATGACCTCAGAATAACCTACAAAATGTTAAGATGTGCTTCCGAATCATCTAGCACGTCTTTACAAACATTGTAAATTGTCAGTAATTTTCTTTAAACTTTCACAAATTTTACCAACCAGTTGTTACAAAGCATGATTTGCTATGAAATGTTGGGCTGAAAGTGCTGTCAAGAAGCTCTACCATTTCCTTTGAAACCCCTTTAAATAATTTTTCTTGACCAAGAACTTCAGGAAGAGTTTAGAGCCGACCCTGAAAATGCTTCATCCTCCATATTTAATTGCGATATACATTCCACCACCTTGCATAGTAAATGTGAAATGCAACCATAGAGTTAGCAAGTGCTGTATTGGTTGGGAATTGTGGTGGTTTATAGCAAGACCAGAGTGGTTCTTAATAGAGCTATGGAAATTCTTGACCTATCCTGAGCTGAAATCATGACAGATTAATATTTGAATAGAAGTAGCATATTGTACTCTTGATTGATTGAGTATAAAATAGAACATTCCAGCTATTAGAAAGAACTTCCGAGATTCATCTACAAATAACGTGACCATTTAAAGAATGGACAACTTTTTTGATGCATGGAAATTTTACTGCACGTATCACGCCTTATCAATGTCAAAACTTTCTTGTTCTTGGAAACAACAACATTTTGGTTGTTGTTGTTGGTTGTTTGCTATCTCCTCCCCCATGTCCTTTTAAGTTTCCTCCAGGTACTTTTGGTTTTATTCTCTCATCCAAAATGGTTAGCTTATTTTTTTGTCTCTCTTGTAATTCTAGTATTGGAGGAAACAGAAAAGTATAAATGCTTAAAAAATTGGCTAGGAGTTTATGGTCTAAGACTTTTATGAATTGAGTAAGACCAAATAAAATTTAATTAAATAATGGTTGTTTAAAAATATTTGCATAAATCATTAATGTGTCATAAAAGGCTAAATATGTACTGGAAAAAATAATAATGAAAAAATACTGTAGCTATTATATACTGTTTTTACAATGTATAACTAGTACAAGTTTTACAAACAAATGGAGATTTATTGAAGGGTTTATCACAAAACTGCTTAGATAATTTGTAAATAGATTAAATTCCGAATTTATATACAGGAATATATTCATATTCCATATGAAGATTTTTTTATACAGTATTTCATATTCATATTTATTGCACTATACAACTTCTTGATTACCAAATAACCAACCTATATTTATATATATATCCATAACTAAATAACCAACCTGATAATGTGGCCTGTGCATTAAAAACATTATGCATTTTATCTCTCCTCCTTTGTGTTTTTTTTTTTTCCTTTCTTTTTTTTCCTTGCAGTATATTAGATCATGCATACTGTCACAGGAAAATCCACATCTGACATTAGTGCATTGTGATATGGTGAAGACCATGTTTGAACATGAGATCAGCAGTATTGGAGCTGTACTCGCACGAAAGTCATCAAATCCCCCTTTACCCCTGCCCCCTAAAAGGAGAGGACCATCTGTAAGTAAATTTAAGCTTTCATCATTATCAGCTTTCTAACACACTTGGCAGTAAAAATTACCAACAAATATCACAGATGGGCACTCTTTCTTATGCACATTAAAGATGCTAATTTTATTTCAGTATATAAAATGCATGCATGCACACTATCGAACTGAATTAACGGAACATGGTAAAAAAAATGCTTTAAATATTTTTAGACAACTCGTATGGCATGTTTTACAGAAGTGTTATCATCCATTTTATCATCCATGGTCCAATAGTGAGCTATGCATCCATATTTACAGTTGTATTGCTTAATAGTAGTTTTTCTCCTAATTATTGTTGTCTCTTGGCAGACGTTGCATATGAGCATTTGGGACGTCCAGTCTTTCTTTAAAATCACTTTAGTAAAGGGTATTAAGGTAAATGCAGAAGAGACAGCAAAGGTAAGCCTTACAACTTTGCATGTGAAAGAAAAAGAAAAGATATCTACTGTCCCAGGTACATCCCGGTCATGCGGTGGCTTGATCCCTCCTTTTAGGTGCAAGTCCGTGCAGGCTTATTCCATGGTACAGAGCTCCTATGTAAGCCAGCTGTCAGTAATGAGAGCAGTGGTCGCTCTGAGCACATCTGGAACAAGACACTTGAGTTTGATATTTCTGCTTGTGACCTGCCACGCATGACTCGCCTCTGTTTTGCCATTTATGCTGTCATGGACAAAGTAAAAAAGCAGAAATCAACCAAGAACATGCAAATGAACAAATATCAGACGATTCGAAAAGCAGGAAAAGTGGTAAGAGCAACATATGCATTAACTAAGTACCAAATCAGAAGCAAAATATGAAACAAATATTTTTTTTTATTATTATTTTATGTCTTGCATGTTTTCAGCATTACCCAATAGCATGGGTGAACATGATGGTGTTTGACTACAGAGGACAGCTAAAGACTGGTGATATCATCTTGCATACCTGGTCCTCCTTTCCGGGTAAGAAAATGCCACATTCTCACATTCATGTCTGTTACAGAGTGAAATGACAGAGGTGTGTCATTTAAAAGGATATGTAAAAAGCTAATTAAATGTAGATATTAATTTAATATTTACAACAGCAAGTCTGTGTTTGTAATTATTTCTGGGTAGAATTGCACTCTGTATTAGTGACGACTGTAGATAATTGAAAAAAAAATGGATCAGTCTGGTGTTTGTGTACGTCACAGATGAGCTGGAGGAAATGTTAAACCCTATTGGAACGGTCCAGACAAATCCTTACACTGAGAATGCCACAGCATTACATATTCGCCTTCCAGAATTCTCATCAAACCCTCCCTCATTTCCCCCATTTGACAAGGTATTTTCATGGAATATTGTATGTAACATTATGCAATATCATGTTATCATTGGGTAAACTTGTTGCTTTATGTTTTAGATCCTGGAGAAAGCTGCTGATATCGCTGGATCCAGTGACTCTATGTCAATGGTATGTGTACACGCACAAACTCATTCACACACTCACTCACTAACCACTTTAATAGGAACACCTGATCATTTTCCAGTTGTTAAACAATGATTAAACAATCATGTTAGACAGAAGTTTCCACGGACTATGTTGTTTGCAGATGTCATTGTGCTTTGTAGCGAGAGCAGGGAACAGATGGAGGAAAATCTAGAGAGTCGGAAGTATGCTTTGGAAAGGAGAGGAATGGAGGTTAAATGCAGCAAGATGTGTTTGAATGAGAGGGAGTCCCAAGTGGAACAGTGAGGCTACAGGGTGTAGAGGTAAAGAAGGTGCAGGACTTTAAGTGCCTAGGGTCAACACTCCAGAGCAATGGAGAGTGTGGAAAGGAGGTAAAGAGGTGTGTGAAGGCAGGTTGGAACGGGTGGAGAAAAGTGTTGGGTGTGTTGTGCGATAAAAGATTATCAGCGAGAATGAAAGGCAAGTTGTTTAAGACGATGGTGAGACCCGTGATGCTCTACGGCTTATAGATGTAGAGGGGGAGGTAGCAGAGATGAAGACGTTGAGGTTGTCTTTGGGAGTGATAAGGATGGAAAGGATCAAGAATGAGACCATCAGAGGGACAAGCCGTGTTAGATGTTTAGAAGATAAAGTCAGAGAAGCCAGATCGAGGGCCTCCGAGTGGCGCAGTTGTAAAAGCGCTCGCCCGATCATCCGGAGATCGCTAGTTCGAATCCCGGGTACATAGTGCTCCCACATTAATCACAGCTCTACAGCCTGTCAGGGGCGTCTGTGACCTCGCGCAACGGAGGGAGCGGATAGCGGTGTCCTCCGAGTGTGTTACGCCGCCCCCAACGGTGCGCGAGCGAGCAGTTTGAAAAGAGGCGGTCGGCTGGCGTCACATGGTTCGGAGGAAACACGTGATGGTCTTCGGCCCTCCCGGCTGAGTGGTATTAGTAGCCTTAATGTGGGAGCCCCCTAGTGACGGGGAGGAATTGGACACGAGAAAATCGGGGGAAAATCCAAAAAAAAAAAAAAAAAAAGAGAGAAGCCAGATTGAGGTGGTTTGGACATGTTCAAAGCAGAGATTGTGAGCATATTGGTAAACGGATGCTGAGGTTGGAACTGCCAGTCAGGAGGTCTAAAGGAAGACCAAAGAGGAGATTTATGGATGCAGTGAGGGAGGACATGAAGTTAGTTGGGAGAAGAGAATGCAGAGGAAAGAGTTAGATGGAGGCAGATGATTCGCTGTGGCAACCCTTGAAGGGAACGGCCATAAGTTGAAGAAGATGGCATCAACATGTTTTTGAGTGTATGAGTGTTTTTATGAGTGACTAACAAAAAAAAAAAAAACACTGAGTGAATGAGTGACACCTCTGTGGGTTAATTTGAGATTGTCTGAGCAAATGGCCAAATTGGGTGAGCTCTCAGGAAAGACATGCCTAAAAAAAATTACTCTTTATCCTTGCTGAACATATAGGCATCTTCGTATGCACCAAATATCAAACCTTGAGGTAGATGGGGTACAACAGCAGAAAACCACATCAATGAGTCTGATGCCATCATGGACACAGACTCAAACTGTAGCTTTTTTTCCAGGCTTCTGCTATTCAGTTTTTTTTTTTTTTTTTCCTCACAGCTTTCTCAATATTTGTCATCAACTGCTGTTTTTTTCCCTCATTTATCCTCTTCCATGTGTAGTTGTTGGTTTCTTTAATTTACTGAACATTCTGAATTTACTATTAGCTAGGCTTTATGTTTTGGGTCAAAGGTTTTGATTACTTGATTCTCCTTTTTCCAGCTTTCTTGCTTTTCTCCTATAGACAGCTCTCAGGACTTAATGTTAGTTAGCTAACACCTAAGCCTAGGTGAATGTGAGATGATCAGAAATAATAAAAGAATATTTGGTGAAATAAAGATACATAATATAAGATTTTAGAATTTCACCTTTATTGAAATGCCATTGCAATAAAGTCAAGGCATTTCCTTTAAAGACGCGTTGTGCTGTTAAGCTTGCTCTTCCACCTCCACATGTCAGTGCCTGAACTGCTAGTTGGACTCCAGGCTGGACAGTGCCTAAATAGTAATGACACAAGTTATGTAGTCACATACTATTTATAATAGTATGATGCAGATTGAAATGCATCATTTGCATGTTACAGAAGGGAGACGAGACCAGCTTTATTATGTGCATTATTGTGATTCTCAGTCTTATGCAGCTGCAGAGAAAAGAGTCATTTTTCTACCCAGGGCATGTGACTTTAAGTACCTGATTAAGCCACAGTGTCTATAAATCCATAACCTGCCCTCGTTTAAACGTGTACAATCTTGTTTGCTACAGAAAATGGCTTACAGGTTGTGCCACTGGTAAATCGCACACTTCCCTTTTTGCATTGTTCTTTTTATGGCAAGGGCTTTGTAGGCTTTTGTTTTACTTTTAGTTCATGTTTTCTTTCGTCTCCACCCTCATCCTGTTACTGGTTTGTGTGTCGTCTCCTTCCCTGTAGTAACTGGCTTTACTTAATGCCAAAACTAAAGAGTGATAAAGTCTGGTCCTCAAACAGGATACAAAGGAGAGCATATTGTGCTAGTCTCCTTACCAACTGTTTAAGAGTGGGTCAGTTATAAACCGGCTCAAGTGCTAAAAAAGCAATCAGAAGTTGCCAGGCATCATCAATAAAAAGGAATGTACTTGCAAGTAAACAGATTTATGTTGCTGTTGCTTTTCCACTCTCTTCTCTTGTTCTTGTCATACTAATTGGAAACATGTCACTTGTTTTCTAAGATCAGATTAATAAATTGGAATTTTATGTATAAAATACCTTTGCAGTTAGGTAAGTGTAGTGTAATCAAACATGACCTAAACATTTGTTGTCAGTGTTGTATAAAAAGGCACACAGCTGCAACAGATTGGTCTTTGTGCAGGGACGAGGAGGGAAAAAGTTCTACACTGAGTTGAAAGAGATCATGGAAAGGGACCCGCTGTCACAACTATGTGAAAATGAAAAGGATCTGATTTGGACACTACGCTATGACTGCAGAGAGAATTTCCCACAGTCCCTCCCTAAACTGCTACTATCTGTCAAATGGAACAAACATGAAGACATGGCACAGGTATATAAATAAAACCGTACAAACACAACTGACTTTCTCCATTTTTCTTAGTAATTGTTTTTTTTTTCTATTTCTCTTGCTTTGGGCTTTTGTAGTTGCAGGCATTGTTGCAAATTTGGCCTAAAATAAATCCTCGAGATGCTTTAGAACTGCTGGATTTTAACTATCCGGATCAGTATGTCCGAGAGTATGCAGTCGGGTGTCTGCAGGATATGAGGTAAGGGATCAACACACAGATGAAGTCCGCTGGCTTTATATGATGTCTTTCCCCTCCCTGGCTGGTCGTTGTGCCATGATGCCTAACTGGATCTAACGTTTTTGTTTCCCTTTTTCTCTCCCTTGAATCAGTGATGAAGAGCTGCTGCAGTATTTGTTGCAGCTAGTGCAGGTGTTGCGCTATGAACCATATTATGACTGCGCCCTCACCCAGTTTTTACTGCAGCGTGCTCAGGGCAATCGTAAAATTGGACACTTTCTCTTTTGGCATCTAAGGTGTGTTTGTGTAAACATTAATATTTTATTAACTACCTACTACTATAATATAAACTATTGACACTACATTGTAGGTGTTTTTCAGCTCATTAATACTATAGTACTTTAGTGGTGTAACCCATAGTTTTAGGGTTTTGACTATAAAAAATATCAAATGAAACTAGTAATGACCATGAGTTGATATTTTAATCTGTTAACACTTTGAGCTGCGTTTAAAATCTCTGAATCTATTTTCCAAGCTTAGAGAGCGTCTCACTTATGTCTTGCATGGTTTGTGTGTTCTCAGGTCAGAGATCCACATGCCAGCGGTATCTGTGCAGTTTGCCCTGATACTGGAGGCATACTGCAGAGGTAGCATCCCTCACATTGAAGTACTTAAAAAACAGGTATAAATGTTGAAATAGAATATAATGACCCAACCTGTAAAACAATACATTTAATTGAATAGACTCGATAAGGCAATAGAACATTATTGTATAATTTGTTAAACATTATTTTATGGACATGGTGGATGTACAGTGGGCACTAATAAGTTAACATTAATCTAATGGTACCAGTTTCAAGGAAAGCTTTATCATTATATAATCTCTGCTGGGTCTTAATAACACCATCATTAGATTGCAGTACTTAAATATTTAACATATTCAGAGCAATAAGAGCATGTCGAGAGACTATTTTGGTCAACCTGTTCCATGGTAATAATTAACACACACATTTCAGCTCCATGAATGTGTAACACAGAAATTGGTCAGTGTGTGTTGCAGAATATTGAAGTATTGCAGAATGCTTTTCTTCGTTTGTTTTTCCTGTCGGGAATTGCCTTGCTATACTCCCACAAGCGCAGTTCCTGTGGCACAAAAACTGGGTTAAAGTTTGCCCTGATTACTTTATTGCAATAAATGGGATAAAGTTCAGAAAGGCAGCATCTAATGTTAGAGGAAATTTTACATTGTGGGAAATTAAGTAAAATCTATTAAGATATGGTAGTGTGGTCAATATGGCTTGTCGATTTTCAGTAAAAATAGTATTATATGGTATGATACGATGTTATCGCGATACTAAAGTGCAGTTGATTTTGTATGTAACAAGATTATATTATATTGTCAAATTATATTTTATTGACCTTGGAAAAAAAAAAAGCTTCACAACTTAATGAGTAGTTAAATGTAGCCCATTCATAGTTTATCACCCAATTCCTTTTACTTTATAATGTGTGCACAGCTTCTATCACATACAGGATTCGAGACTAATTTGTGCTCGCTGTGTTTTAAGGTTTGTGTATGCATGTGTCATTGATGGGTTTTGCGATCTTCCGTGAGAAGAAAAAAAAAAGCTGATTGTAGGCTTTTTAATGCACATGACTTATAATGTAATGCATTACATCATGAACAGTGATGCAACACTCCAAAGCATGTGGCAATACACTTAATGTCTGCTTGAAAAAAAAGAAGAGGAAATATCTTAATATACGACAAATTTGTTACGCCGTCTCTAATGTAGAACCAGCCAGTTTGAAATATGTCAAATTGAAAAAAATCTGCTTTTTGATAAAGTTTACCTACTGATAAAGTACACCTGCCATCATTTAATTTAATAACACATTATATATTCTGCAACTCTGAATCCTGCCTTTTGTTTTTCTTATTTAAAATTATTTCAATTGTTATTGTTTGAATTAAATTTATTGAATATAAACTCTGAAATTGAAAAATCTAAGTAGACAAATGTTATAAGTATTTGTCTGTCTCTTTTTGAATGCAGGTTGAGGCTCTCAGTAAGCTAAAAACTGTGAATGAGTTGATCAAACTGGGCACAATAAAAGCAAAGAATAAAACGAAGGAGGCTCAGCTGAGGGACGCCATGATGAAGTGCCTTAGACAGACTGGCTTCATTGAGATTCTGTCAGACCTTCACTCACCACTGAATCCCCAGATTCTGCTTGCTGATGTCAAGTAAGATGGCTTTCCATTTACACTTCATTAGGAACAACACCTGCGTGCCTACTCTATCATGCATCTATCTAATCAGACATTTATGTGGCAGCAATACAATGCATAAAATCATGCAGATGATACAGGCCAGTTTCATGTAATCTTCAAGTCAACTTTTTAAATGGAGACGATGTGATGTCTATAAGTTGGACTTTGGCATGATTTGTGGTGCTAGACAGGGTGGTTTTAGTATTTCTGTAACTGCTGATCTTATGAGATTTTAACACACATGTTGCAATGGAAAATTGTTAAACACGACGACTGAAGACTGGAAAATCATAGTTTGGTCTCATGAATCTCGATTTCTCCTCAGACACAGAGAGTAAGTTTAGAATTTGGCATCAACAGTCAATAGTCAAGGCTGTTGGAGGGGATGTAGTGGTGTTGAGAGTGTTTTCTGTTTGGGTATTGTTGCTGACAACGTGCATCCCCTCATAGCCACAATTTACCCATTTTCTGAAAGTCCTCTTAAACTGATACCCTGAATACGACCTCAGTGTTCTTCAGTGGCCTTCCAATTTTTGTTTTCAACAACGTGACCTGTATCTGCATGATTTCTTATGTTGCACAGCTGCAACATAATTGGCTGACTGGACAAGTTCATGAATGAGCTGAGGTATAGGTATTCGAATTAAGGTGGCCAGTGAGCATAGCTTAAGAACCTGAAACAAATCTCTCATTTCCTTTATTATATTTAGTGTGGAGAAGTGCAGGTACATGGACTCTAAAATGAAGCCCCTGTGGATTGTTTACCATAACAAGCTGCTGGTAGGAGACACGCTGGGAATCATCTTCAAGAATGGAGATGGTGAGAGACCGTGAAGAGGGAAGGATATGGATAAAGAGGAAGAGAGGTGGACATGAATGTTGATGAGAGGGGCAGAGGCATAAATAATTGTTGTCAAGTGCATCAAATGTCAGGTAATGGCAACTTAAGAAATGAATTGATTTTCACTTTCAGATCTCAGACAGGACATGCTGACTTTGCAGATTCTAAGATTAATGGATATGCTGTGGAAGGAAGCAAACCTGGACCTCAGGTATTGTGGATACAACACATCATTTCTTTGAGGAAACTACAGAATGACTTGAAAAACTGAATACAACAAAATTGTTTTACATATGGTATGTTGTATATTCCTAGCAAGATGTACACACGTGGACAAAATTGTTGGTACCCTTCGGTCAATGAAAGAAAAACTCACAATGGTCACATAAATAACTTTAATCTGACAAAAGTAATAATTAAAAAAAATTCTAGGCATGTTAACCAATGAAAGTCAGACATTGCTTTTCAACCATGCTTCAACAGAATTATTAAAAAAAAATAAACTCATGGAACAGGCCTGGACAAAAATGATGGTACCCCTAACTTAATAGTTTGTTGCACAACCTTTTGAGGCAATCACTGCAATCAAACGATTCCTGTAACTGTCAATGAGACTTCTGCACCTCCGCAGGTATTTTTGGCCCACTCCTCATGAGCAAGCTGCTCCAGTTGTTTCCGGTTTGAAGGGTGCCTTTTCCAGACAGCATGTTTCAGCTCCTTCCAAAGATGCTCAATAGGATTGAGGTCAGGGCTCATAGAAGGCCACTTTAGAATAGTCCAATGTTTTCCTCTTAGCCATTCTTGGGTGTTTTTAGCTGTGTGTTTTGGGTCATTGTCCTGTTGCAAGACCCATGACCTGCGACTGAGACCCATCTTTCTGACACTGGCCAGCACATTTCTCTTTAGAATCCCTTGATAGTCTTGAGATTTCATTGTACCCTGCACAGATTCAAGACACCCTGTGCCAGATGCAGCAAAGCAGCCCCAGAACATAACAGAGCCTCCTCCATGTTTCACAGTAGGGACAGTGTTCTTTTCTTGATATGCTTCATTTTTCCGTCTGTGAACATAGAGCTGATGTGCCTTGGCAAAAAGTTCCATTTTTGTCTCATCTGTCCATAGGACATTCTCCCAGAAGCGTTGTGACTTGTCAACATGTAGTTTGGCATATTCCAGTCTGGCTTTTTTATGATTTGTTTTCAACAATGGTGTCCTCCTTGGTCGTCTCCCATGTAGTCCACTTTGGCTCAAACAACGACGGATGGTGCGATCTGACACTGATGGATCTCTTTAGAAGTCTTTCTGGGCTCTTTTGTTACCATTTGGATTATCCGTCTCTTTGATTTGTCATCAATTTTCCTCCTGCGGCCACGTCCAGGGAGGTTGGCTACAGTCCCATGGATCTTAAATTTCTGAATAATATGTGCAACTGTAGTCACAGGAACATCTAGCTGCTTGGAAATGGTCTTATAGCCTTTACCTTTAACATGCTTGTCTATAATTTTCTTTCGAATCTCCTGAGACAACTCTTTCCTTCGCTTCCTCTGGTCCATGTTGAGTGTGGTACATACCATGTCACCAAACAACACAGTGACTACCTGGAGCCCTATATAGAGGCCCACTGACTGACTGATTACAAGATTGTAGACACCTGTGATGCTAATTTAGTGGACACACCTTTAACATGTCCACTACTCATGTTAACATGAGTTAACATGTCCCTTTGGACACATTATTTTCAGTATTTTCTAGGGGTACCATCATTTTTGTCCAGGCCTGTTCCATGAGTTTATTTTTTTTAAATAATTCTGTTGAAGCATAGTTGAAAAGCAATGTCTGACTTTCATTGCTTAACATTCATAGAATTTTTTTTAATTATTACTTTTGTCAGATTAAAGTTATTTATGTGACCATTGTGAGTTTTTCTTTTATTGACCGAAGGGTACCAACAGTTTTGTCCACGTGTGTAAATGTTGCTGCAATAAAAAATTTTAACGAAAAGGTGGTTAGCTCCGTCCGAGTAATCTAATCGGATGAGAAACATTTCACAAATAGTGAAAATGGAGCATAAGAGCACTTGGACGTTTAATTGTATTCATCAATCTGCATCACAAGTATTCTAACAATCATTAATTATACTAACCTTCAGTCACCAGCCTGGGAGAACAAAGCTCGGTATAGTCCATAGTATTGGAAAGAGGAGAAAGCAGCTGCCTGCCGAAAGCAACGTTCAAAATCGGTTATGGAAGCACTTTCAGGAGGATATCATTTACGACACTTTGTCTAGTAATTGTTTCTAAGTTGTTACAAGTTACCTCTGAACCTCCTTCCCTAACCCCTGATCAAGGGTGTGTGGACAAGGTGTTTCCATTAAACACTATTTGGGATTCAGCTCTAGAAACCCAAATGTTAGCTGATCTTAGCAGAGTAAGTGATAAGAAATATAAAGGAAATCTCATAGGTTTCTCAGCACTGTCCGGTACCTCCCTAGTTTATTCTCCTCACCCTTTGGCTACATACTACTGGTAAAAATTTGAAACGATATACTCCCCTGTTGATTACACTAACTGTTGGTTGCTAGGTGTCAGTCGCCAGCTCTGCCAGTCGCATCACAGCTGATATTCACTCCCTCTTGTGTGATATGCCTAAATATACAACTGACGACCTCCAACTCATGTTCTACAAGTCACAAATGTCCAGTAAAATTGTACTGTACAGTACTGCACTCAAATGATTTTAGTCAAAGTTACTAATTTGATCTCCGTCAACTCATGCAATTATATTTATATGCATATGCATATTAAACCACTTTACATTTAATCACTTTATGTTCCCGCTGTGATGAGACAAAAAATAAATAAACAAAAGAAATGGTCAATGATGTCACATTTTTTAAGGGGGATGTATGCAAGGTTTAGATCTATGGAGGTTAGACATAAACAGCTAAAAAGCAATATTACAACAGACACTTACTTAAGGTCAATTAATGTTTGATTCTGCAGAGCCAAGAAAACTGTGTACAAGAACCTGGGCCTTTATTCACAAAGCTTCTTAAGCCTAAAAGTTGCTCCTAGCGACAAAATTCTAAGAAAATTCTTAGAATTATGACATTTTTTTAGAATTTCCCCTTAAATTTAGGACTAAATATTAGTAAAGATAAAAATGATTCACGAAACATCTTGGCCCTAAAAACAGCTCCTAAGATAAATATTGTTAAGAGTAGAGAGGAGGACTTTTAAGAGGCTTAAGAGTTTCTACAGCAGAGGACAAAATGGCCAAAAGAAGAAATATTCTCCAAACTCTGAACATAAAGCTTAAAGTTAATACTGCTCTTCTGTCCAATTTGGTTTTCTTGTTCTTTTACTTCCTTCCATCTCTCTCGAATTGTTGGCTACATACCATCCAAAAGTGCAACTTAAACAGGCTATCCTGCAATCATGTAAAATGATAAAAGGTGAGCCAATTTGCTCCCATCAATTTGAAATGGACTAAAAGTAATAATAATAAAATCAGTATGATAAATAAATGTAAGAACTTAAATATACTATAGTAACTACTGCCTGGAAATTGGTTGCTTCAAAATTAGACACATTTTCAACATTTGGCTGATTAATTAACTTTAAGATATTTATCCTATAACAGAAATTTGCATAAAGTAGCCTGTAGTCATGATTATAAATTTTTTTCATATACAAACATTATGATTTCACTCTGTTCTATTATCATATATTCTATTTTCACAAAGAGTGCATTTCAAGACCTTTGCAGAGGTCAGAGGTTATTTTTTAATCAACCAATCACAGTCCTTGAATTGCTGCATCATCCATAGCAACGGGATCAACCATACCTCCTCACTAAGATAAAGGGTTTTCTACTTTCCTTACTCAGAGTTGCTCTGAGAAGTTTCCTAAATCACTTTTAGTCTAGGATTCCCAGCTAGATCTTTTTAAGCCAAGATAGGAGCTCTCTGAGAGAATTCTAAGAAGCTTTGTGAATATGAGCCCAGATTTCTACCCTACTTGTTGAAAGTCAATTCAAGGTTGGAAAAACAAGGTTATATCCTTAGATATGGATACATTCAATTGCTTTTCCTTTTGCAATTTCATGGAAAGGCTCTGTGTAGCAAAATGGAAAAGCTAAGTGCATATGTATTCCGTGCATGTACATCAATGCTTGGCCAAAAAAGTCACACACACTAAGATTTCTTTAGTTTTGATTACATCCAATACATGTTTGAAAATGATTCCTCATTCTCCCAGAACCAGGCTTTCACAATTTGTGTCCTGGAATAGGTCTGTGCCATCTGGCAAGAAAAATTCCAACTGTGATAACCTGGTCTTTCAGTACATTCAGGTTGTCAACTGACTTCTTGTTGTCTGCATGATGGGTGCACTTCTCCTCTTACCCTGATGCACCCATCGCTCTGGGTCAGTCATTACTTATCAGACCATATGATCTTTTTCCATTTCTACAAAGTACAATCATGTGAGTTCTAATTACAATTGTGTGCATATGGAAATGCTCTTACTTTCACTGTTAAACATATTTTATTATTCATTTTCTTTATTTAATAAATAAATAAATAACCATCCAACTTCAACAGTTTAAGTAATCTCTATTCTAAATAGAAAATTTACTTATACAATTTTTCATGTTTTCTGTTTCTTTTTCAAAGCACTGTGCCAAATGTCAGTGGCCATGCTTTTTTTAAATATCCCGAAATATGACTTACTGCAGGCAAACAGACATACCCAATCATTCTCCAAAATAAATATTGAAGTAAAAAAATAAAAGATTTGAAAGAGTTTGCCAGATTTTAAGGAAGGTTTTGTTTTTGTTTCGTCCAAGTATTAACCTGGCATGTTTTTTAGTTTTTTTTTGTTTTTGAAAATAACATTCAATCTTCGGTTTCACTTACAGAATTGTGCCTTATGGTTGCCTGGCAACAGGAGATCGCACAGGACTGATCGAGGTTGTATCCTCGGCTGACACAATCGCCAATATTCAAAAAAACAGCAGCAACATGGCAGCAGCTGCAGCCTTCAACAAAGATGCTCTGCTCAGCTGGCTCAAGGACAAAAACCCTGGGTAAGACATCACTGACGAGCAAACCCAAACTTGCACAATGTAGTGGTAATTTAGTTATTTTTGTTAAATGTAACATATGAGCTTGTACTAAAGTTTTTTCTTCTTCTTGTAGTAGACAGTTTGAAATTTTCTGGAAACATACATAGCCCACAAATAGACATAATTAAATTAGCTTTAAATCCAGATTTTTCTCTTTTTGAGTGCCCAAAATGTTTTATATTTCTTTTTTGTTTTTCCAGCTATAAAATAAAAAATATATATTAAATCTGCATCTAGCTTAGTATCTTAAGTGGTGTCAAATATATCTATGTACAAAGGGGCATTTAAGTCAGCCTGGGAGTTTTGATTGTGCAGAATAACATAAGAAGAAGAACAAAGTTATGAAAGAGAAAACTATCTTTATGTCTCTATATTATCCCCTGCTACACCAATGCACTTATCCCAGTATTTCACTCATTCTTGGATACCATCAATATAGAAAGATGGGCAGTACGCAGACACCATGATCTGATTTCTTCAAGTCCGAAATGCTGGACCCACAGAAACAATTGGCTCAAGCATGTGGAAATGGCTTGTAGCGAGGTCAGGACCGTATGGGGGATTTTTGCACAAATTTAAATGTTTTGCTGTGGCTAATAATCTCTTCACCGTCTGTGCTTGGGGTCATCTGTTTGTCAATCAGTTTTGTTCATCAGAAGTCCTGGTTTGACTTAAATGTCCTTATTTATTTATTGTTTAGATTGAGCAGGAGAGGAGAACTTGTTTAGGCAGTAATGATACATTTGGCTGCATAATAAAGTAGGCCTTTGTCATAGAATATTTTGTATTACATGAGGTTTAATATAAACATTTACCATTAAACAGGTTTACACTCCCTCCCCTGGAAATTAGGTTTCTCTTTAACTTAAATCAGGCTGCAGGGGATTAAAAATGCACACGCTTTTCCTAAGCATGCTGTTTTTCACAACCTGTATGCCAGAATGCTGGCTACTATTAACATCAAAACAAGTGAAAAAAGCAGTCGAAAAGAGGATAATCAGATTATTTTTACAACAACAAACTAGACATGAGGGCCATGGTGAGCTTGTTTCCTGTAGAAGTATATTTTGGCATAAATGTTTTGGGCTAGTTTCAGAACTTTTTGTGCAGCTTTTTGAGATGTGGCTATGGTTTAAATTTTGCTCAGTTGATTTCGTTACATTCTAAAGCTTTTGCTTTGGTTACACAAACACTATGTAACCTCCGAATATTTGATGCAGGTGATTACAAAAAATATACTAGACATTATTAGACAGGTGGTTTTAAAGTTAAGTCCTTCTTTTGCTGGCAAAACGGCTCTGATGCATTGAGGCAAGACCTCTGAAGTTGTGCTGTGGTATCTTGCACCAAAACATTAGCAGCAGATCTTATAAATCCTGTAAGTTGAACTGGGGCATTCATGGATTAGACTTGTACAGCACATCCCACAGATGCTTGATCAGAGTGAGATCTGGGGAATTTGGAGACCAAGTCAACACATTGAACACTTTGACAAATCATTCCTCAACAGGTCAAGTTATCCTACTGAATAACCACCATTATTAGCAATACAATTGCCATAAGGGGAGTACTTGTTTTGCCACAGTGTATAGGTAGATGGTTGTGTTTAAGTAACTTCCATATGAATGCCAGTACCTATGGTTTCCCCATCAGAACATTGTCCAGAGTATCAGACGGCACATGGCCAGTTTACGTTCTTTCAATAGTGCAAATCAGTTTCCAGATGACATGCATTCAGCCATCCAAAACATGATTCATTAGACCAGGCCTCCTTCTCCTATTTTTATTTTTTTTTCTATGTTCATGGGCCCATTTTAGGCACTGTTTTTGGTGAACAGTATTAAGCATGGGCAGTCTTAAGTGGTTTAGGTGTGTGTGTCTGTGTGTGTGTCTGTGTGTGTGTCTGTGTGTGTGTCTGTGTCTGTGTGTGTGTCTGTGTGTGTGTCTGTGTCTGTGTCTGTGTGTGTGTCTGTGTCTGTGTGTGTGTCTGTGTCTGTGTCTGTGTGTGTGTCTGTGTGTGTGTGTCTGTGTGTGTGTCTGTGTGTGTGTGTGTGTGTGTGTGTGTGTGAGACTATGATGAAAAAGCTAGGTATTTTTTGTTTTTGTAGTGAGGCTCTGGAGAAAGCCATCGAGGAGTTCACACTGTCTTGTGCTGGTTATTGTGTCGCCACCTATGTTCTGGGCATTGGAGATCGTCATAGTGACAATATCATGGTCCGAAGCACAGGGCAGGTGAGTAGCAGAACAAACCCTTGAGTATAAAAGATTTTTAGATGCTTATTAATTACAAAGGCATTTTTGTTTGTGTGTGTCAGCTCTTTCATATAGACTTTGGTCATATCTTGGGGAACTTCAAATCAAAGTTTGGAATCAAGAGAGAGCGTGTTCCATTCATTCTCACCCATGACTTCATTCACGTCATTCAGCAGGGCAAAACTGGTAACACTGAGAAATTTGGCAGGCAAGTTATGAACAGCATCTTATTTACTCATCTTTATTATAATTAAAAAAAAAAAAATATTATTAAATCAACTCTCTTTGCGTGGTCACCATCATGTCTCTTACTTTTTACTTAACGTTGTTTGTTGTCTGTTTGGGTTTGTAGTTTTAGGCAGTACTGTGAAGATGCTTATCTGATTCTGAGGAGGAATGGAAATCTGTTCATCACACTCTTTGCCCTGATGCTGACTTCCGGGTTACCAGAACTCACCTCGGTCAAAGACATTCAGTACTTAAAGGTACACTGTTAAACAACTAGTCACATGACCTATAGAGTTATAGTCTCTTTATGTTGAGAAAAAGCTCACACTCACACTAACCGCACACTAAAAGTCCAAGCAAACAGAACCATTTTCCTCTGACCTTTCTCATAAATAGACCAAAATGACTTACTAGTCATTAGTAATTTGTGTGTGTGTGTGTGTGTGTGTGTGTTACAGGACTCTCTTGCGCTAGGTAAAACTGATGAAGAGGCACTAAAACAGTTCCGGCAGAAGTTTGATGAAGCTCTTAGAGAGAGCTGGACCACTAAAGTTAACTGGATGGCTCACAATGTGGCTCATCCCTCCTAACACCCCTGTACCAACTAGGATGTTTGAGGAGAAGGATCGGACACATGGATAAACCGATATACGCTATGTCTTATAAAAAGTTGTGTAGACCATTAAATGGTTAAATGCAACTTTTTCAATGCAGTAAGCACAAAAAAGCTGAGGATCTTAAGGATTTTCATATTTTTGAAAACAAGTGACTTGAATAGAGATTTAAAAGGAGACTGATGATGACCGAGGAGAACAAAGGAAAAGACAACTGTCGGCTCATTGCGTTAAAAAAACACCTATCTTCCACATTTCAAAATATTTTCCCCACAGTGAGAAGCGCACAGAAGGGACCAATGTGAGTTATCACCATGTTTTTGATTTACTACTGAATGGATCTTTTTTTTTTTTTTATTGCCATTCCACCATCTTGCACCTGAAATAACTTTAGAATGTGTGACGATGTCCTAGGACCAGGGATTGCGAAAAGGCACACAGAGTAAAGCTATACTTGGTCTGTTCATGGAACTGGAAACAGAACTGATCACTCTGAAGGCATGTAGATTCAAACTGTTATTGAAGAAATTGTTGTAAATTATTTTGTCATTCCAACTTAAAGCTAGAACTTGCTAATAAAAAGCAGCACCTTGCTGCCTGCAAACTAAAACGGAGAAGGCCATGCAGTTTGGCATCTATCAGGTTACAAAATAAGTTTTCACCTGTCACAATTTTTCATTCATACCTTTTTGGACCTCAGATTCATTTGGGTAACGTGTATACATAGTTGAAAATAAAATAGGCAGCATAGTTCACTTATTGTTTCTCGGACAAAACCATGAGTTGGTAACTTTATTGTGACAGGCATTACTTATTTGGAACAAGCAAACACAGCAAGATGGCTTTCCCTGAACGGTTCATACTGCCAAAATGCTTATTTTTTAAAGCATTACTTACTATTTTCAGATATCCATAATATTAATGAGATCTGAATGCTGGAGCAAGAATTAAATAACATTTTAAGGTAAGATCGATATTTCAGGGATTGTTATAGTCAGTAGAGTTTCTCTGCCTTTAAGAAAGATGCACGTTGGAGCACAGACTCACCAAATGGCGAATGTGATCTACTGTGCCTTATGTGATGGAAATTCTGCTGTTCCCATGAGACTACTTAAAGCAAGAGGTTTCTAAACACTGGAATTTATTTGACTGTAATTATTTAAGGATTGTTACATGTTTTTATTTATTTTCATCTTCTGGAAAGTGTAGACTACTACTAATAGACTATATCTGAGACTAGTGAGTTTTTTCACGCAAACATTCGTCATGCAAATACTTTGTAATGCTATATCAGTGCTAACAAATAATTGCTTCCCTCTATTTGGTCTAAATGAACTCATCATAACTTTATAACTTGCCTATAACAAAAGTTGTGACAAAGCACTAAAACAGGCTTTTTGTGATGCATTTTACATAAATTAGGTGTTGACTACATCATGGTAATATCTAAATTCCTTTAAAGCTTAAATACCATTTCAGTGAGTGCCTCGGCCCATAGAACATTTCATTAATTTTCTAATGCAAAACTATATTTACACTGAAATTTAGAGGATGATTATGTATCTGTTTCTAATGCACTTTCATCCAAATGTTGTGAAACATATCTGAGAAAATGCATTTTGTTTTTACTGTAGCAAAGCTTTTTTTTTTTGTGACAACAGCCTTAAATACAGATATCTATACCATACCAGTGGATGTTTTATATTATTGACAACCTGCTGTGTATCTCTAATGCTGCTTAAATTATCCTTAGAGAAACAAAGTTCCTAACACAGAGAAAAGAAAAAAAAAAGAAAATCTGAATTATAAGTACCCATATACATACACTGCCTGAGAACATATTGGTGCAATATAATGAATCCTGTTATGTGCAAATTTTGGCTAATGTATGTGCACTACTGCTGCTGTATGGTGTTGTGCTAGCCTTCAATTTTCTCACACACTGAAACTGTTTCTCTGATTCTGCCTTGTTCTTACTGATATGTTGTCATAGGAACATTATTAAAGTTTGGTATGGCATTAATTTTTGTTCATCATTTTTACTTTAGTGAATCATTTATTTAAAAAAAAGAAAGATAAGCTTTTTATGTGGTACGAGTACAGCAGTCTTTCACACTGTCTCTATTCTGTATTTTATTATTTTTTGCAAGAAATACAGGATACATTTCTTGCAAAATGTAAACGGACAGCAAGTGGTCATTGTTGCACTGTTACAAGCTATGCAATTTGTTATTTAAGTATGACGTGTATTCAGTGGAAATGCTTGAGAAGTGGAAAATAGGTTTAAACCCTATGAAATATTTTTCTTTCCAAAATATGTACAGCATATGTCAACATGATGCAGACAGTGCAGCTCATTATGTATACATTTTACAAACAAAAAAATATCTCTTTTTTTTTTTTTTTTTTTTATCATCTAATTCTGGTATAGTGATGTTCATAATAGTTCAACAAAGACCAAAACACAGCTTTTCTTCAGAAGCGAACCACAGGACAGAAGTTATTCAATAAAATGAAATTGTATTGTTTAATTGTAAATTGTCATTGTTGCAAAGCAGCTTTACACAATCAAAAAATATATATATGGAAATTTGTATGTGTGAAAAATGTGTAAGAATCAGAATGATTAGATTCAGTCACCAAAAGCATCCCAACACAGGGCATCCATGCGATGAGATCTCCAAACAGAATTGGGGCACCAGGATGAGTCAAACAGGAAGGTTCTGGATCCCTGTCAGCTCAGGAGCGACATGTCTAGTTCGCCAGGGAGATGGAATTGTTGAAGGTATATGTATATTTAGTGCAGAATGCAAAGCAGGGACTCTGGCAAGATTAGCCATGATAGCATAACTAAAAGGGAAAGCCAGAAGGAAACATGGACATAAGGGCCCCCTGGAATATAAAGTAACAAGTCACTTCATTGTCAACAAACCTGAGTGATCAACAAGCGTGGGAAAAGTTCACCATAATACTCTACATCCATGAGTCCCCCAGATCTGCTCCTTTACCTAAGACGAATCTATTTACAAAAATGCTTGGCTAAATAAAAGGTTTTTTAGCTTGTACTTAAACACAGACTGTGTCTGAGTCCCGAACAGTCATTGTAAAGTTACTCCGTAACTTTGGTGCTTTGTAAGCAAAAGCTCTTTTTCATAATACGCGGTACGGACAAGCAGCCTGCATCCTTGGATCGAAGTAGGCATGGGGATCATAAGACACTGACCTCACAAATGGTCTACTGGAAGAATAGTCAAAAATTCCCACGAACACACTCCTAAACCATGTGGAACGCCTTCCCAGAAGAGTTGAAGCTATCATAGCTGCAAAGGGTGGGCCAACATCATATTAAACCCTATGGATTAAGAATCGGATGTCACTCAAGTCATATGCATTTGTAGACTGGTGAGCGAATACTTTTGGCAATGTAGTGTATAATATTCCTTATGCTCACTCTTAAGAAAATCTCATTTCTGGTGCTAGTTTAGAGACTGGTGCCAGATTGGGGAATGGAGTATGTGGACAACGATTGCACATACTAATTCAACATTTTCAATATAATGATATGTGCAGTTTGCTGACTTGGAAGCCAATGGTGTCAGCCCTGTTACTGGAAGTCTGTCATGTGACCAGTAACTGTGAGAGAATCAGGAAAGGACATTTCTGAACTGATTGCACATGCATTATTACACTTCCTGTGTGTTTCCATATTGTAAAGCAGTTAAGTGGGGCTGCATTTACTTAAACCTTTTTAACCACATCCTTTGTGATGATAGGCTGTTACAGAGGTTTTGGGAGGATGTGCTGTATCAGTTACTTCTGTTCATCACTACAACAGACAGTCATGCAGGTCTTTTGCTAAATGCATTTAAGATTTTAAAGGGTTTAAAAGAGCAATCATTTTGTAGCACTGATGGGTCACTTGCTTTGTCCTTCAGTCTGCTGTAGTCAGAGACTGTAGTTAGATGTGAACAGTTCTAAATCCACCCACTTGACTACTGATACGGATAAACTGACACATGGCTTGACCTTCTAAAGAAGCCATTTCAGGCCACTAATTCCACTTCTACATATACACAGGAGCTAGACATTTGCCCAGTGCTGTGAAAATGTATTTGTCCCTTCCTGATTTTTAAGCATATTTTAAGATCACCACTCACTCACTCATCCATCGTCAATACAGCTTTATCCTGTATACAGGCCTGCGGCACCCTGGAGCCTCTCCCAGTAGCCTAATCTGCATGTTTTTGGACTGTAGGAGGAAACACACCAAACACAGGGAGAATATGCAAACTCCATGAGCACAGACCCGAGGTGCGAATCGAACGCGGACCCTGGAAGTACAAAGCGACAGTGCTAACCACTAATCCATTAAATGTCAAACTAATTTTAATAGTACACAAAAAATAACCTTAGAAAATACAAAATGCATTTTTAAAATAATTATTTCATTTATCAAGGAAAAAAGCGGTCCAAGCCTGGCCTATGTGATTGGCCCTAAACTGCAAAACTGGTTGAGCGTTGCGATAACTGCAGATTATAATTCGCTTTAGGCCATTTAGTTACAATGCATGGTTTTCAAGCAAGAACTGCCTGTTTCAGATATGAATCAGATTTAAGTCTGGACTAGGCCACTCCACAACCTTAATTTCTTTCTTCTTTTTGAGCCATTCAGAGGCTTGCTGATGTGTTTCAGAACTTTGTTCCTGCTGCTTGAACTTGAGGTCATGAACTGATGGCCAGACATTCTCCTTCAGGATTTTCTGGTAGTGTGTAGAATTCATGGTTCCATCAATTATGGCAAGTTGTCCAGATACTGAAGCTGCAAAGCAGTCCAAGGAAAACTTTCTTCCCAGCAGTACATAGAATATACTTGTATATTAAGTCTTGGGGATAATCAAGGTGTTATTTGGCAAATGTGATACATGCCTTTGTGTTCTTTTTGGTCAGCAGTGGCTTTTGCTTGGGAACTCTCCTATGGATACTTATTAACACTGACCTTAACTGAGGCAACATTCTTTAGATGTTGTTCTGGGTTTTTTATGAGCTCTGTCGTTGTTGTGCTCTTGGAGTAATTTGGTAGGCTGACCACTCCTGGGAATGTTCACCATTATTCCAAGTTTTCTCCATGGTCCTCACTGTGGTTTGTATTTCAAATATGACTTCCGCTAGATGTTTTCTTCTATTTCTCAACTGCTTACCAAGGGTTAATGTGCTACAGTGTTCATATTTTTCAGAATCAAATTAACTTGAAAATGAAAGTTTTCATTTTCAAAGTGTCCAAAAAAAAATTTAAAAAATCAGAACTGTTCACTAGACATGGTATCAAAATGTGCTTCTGTGCAGAATGAAAGTACTGCAAGCCAAATAAGGTCCTTTAGCAGTCATTTCATTATAATTCTTGCATGATTTGTCTGGACCATTTTCTTTCCATCATCACTGTGCAATGTAGAGGCACAAATGTGTTGAAGAGACTTTTTGAGAGGAGCTAATATTGGAGTCTAGTGCAATGGAGACCTCACTGTGATAAGGTGACGTGAACCATCAACACTCCTAAGTGCAACCACGTCTCTGCATACCTCACACTGTGAACTTTTAAGGTAATACACAGCTATCATTTGGATTACTTGATTCAGGGTAGTATTTTGAAATAGTAATGTAGAATTGAGAGTTTACTCTTTTTTTAATATTAACCCTATTAAAGAGCATCAAAAACAAAGGAGGCTTTTAGTGTCTTTATGTGTAATATCTATTGCTGAAAATGCAAATTATCATTCTTTTCTAGTTGTTTTTAAAAAAAATAACAGTACATAGAATTAAATGTTTCTATTAATGTTCAAAAGGCAGAGTTGGGGAAGATTGAAGATGGACATACAAATCACCTGTTATAAAATCATTTCAGTCAAGCAAATTAAACAAACAAACAAACAAACAAACAAACACTCCCAGAGGAAGCAAAAAAAAAAATGTTCCTTTCATAACCTGTGGATACTCCATAACACTGACCAGGATAAATAACTTATTAAAGATAAATGTACCATTTCCTAACACCAATTAAGATATGTGTGACTAAAATAATAATGCCATTATACATTTTAGCCTTCTAGGTAAGATAATCCAGGAAAAACACATCTGGATTCTGATGTACTCTGCTAAGATGTTGCTTGCCCTATTTGGTGATTAATTAAGGTCATACTAGAAGTGTATGGTATGACCTGGTAGAACATTCTCTGACCTATGCTAGTCTTATGACTGGATTTGTCTGGTTAGCTAGATCAGTGTCAATATACTGGCACACCAGCAATGGGTTTAGTTGGGGCAGAACATGCTGCCGATGAAAAAATTGAGTGCTAGTTGCAGTGTTGTGATAGTCATTGAATACATACAAATTCCTTTTCCCATCCCAATTTCAACTATTTGGTTGAGCATTATTAGGTTTTGGAAGAAATTCTTTTATTTTACCACTTCTAACCACCAGTAACAGTTAGGATTACCAGGATCCTTTTAGGGCACATAGTCACGCATGTCTTAATCATATCCTCATTATGCTACAGAATGTTCATGGACAGGATACCACTGATGAGAGCAATGTGCATCGATGGAAGAAATTGTTTAAAGAAGGGGAAACCAGCATTGAAGACGAACGACACAGTAGGAGAACATCAAAGGGATTTTCAAAGAGCGCTTCAAGTGTTAGGTTTAACAATGATGCAAATGCATTGCTTGTGATGAAGACTATGGTGAGTTGTATCTTTGTATAGAGGAACAATTAATCTAGCAATATGCGCAATTTGAACCACCTACAGTATGTGAGTTGATAAAAGATTATGCCCACTTTTGCATTTTTTTTTTCAGTACAGCCCTTGTATTTTGGGCAATATTTTTGACATGATTTCTCATCCAGGCACATCCAGCCCACATTTCATGGGTCAGCTGGCACATCCATTCCAAGCACCTGCTCTAAATAACTTATATCCTTTGGGTACAGGAAGGCAAGTGAATAGATGATTTACTTTATTTTTATTTTATTTATTTTTTTAAAGTATTTTAATTGTACAAAATACTTACAAATGTACAAAATAAGTTTTTTTTTTGTCAACAACAAAAAAATTCAACTGTATTCTGCATGATTGAGGGGAAAAAAACCAATTTGTCATTCTATTTATATGTATCGTTGACTGACTATTTTAAGAAAAAAAAAAGCACTGCCAGTGTAAATTGTACAGTGTATATTGTGAAAATGAACAGAAGGCACAACTTCCAAAGGATTCTTACTTCATAAGAGATGTGGGTGTTTCCTGCTATAAAAAGTAAAGAAGGTATAGTGCATTGACATAGTAAAGAATTCCAGTAGATCTTCTGTGTTCTCGGCCTTTTCAGGCAAAATACTAGGATTACATTAACCATAAAAATATCTCTAATCAGCATCCTCACCTCTCAATGTGAATCTAGAAAGCTTTCCTTTTGAAAATAAAATTTTCCATATAAGTGCCACTTTCTATCTAATGGGAGAGTGGATTTTTAATCAAGCAACTCATGTCGTTGCTGTATTTAAGATTTCCTCTCAAGGCAATATGTCCGCAATTCCCTCTGATGTTATGTCATTCAATTATAGTATATAGTCTACTGGGTCTGTCATAGTCTACAATAGTCTACTAATTCTACCAGGTTCCTTTTAACCATTCACAACATGACTCGTGGTAGATGACCGGTTCATTCTGAGTAAATTGTACTGTTTATTTTTTAATAAGTCTTCATTCAGACTCCCAGTATTGTATTGTTTTAAAAAAGTATTGTTTTAAAAATAATAATAAAAAATTCAAATTCATTCACTCACTTACTTTCTCAATCACTCATCATCTATACCGCTTTATCATGTAAAACCTTTATCAGGTTGCAGGGGGCCTGGACCCTATCCCAGGAGACTTCAGTCACAAGGCAGGGTACACCCTGGATGGGGTCCTAATCCATCTCAGGGCTAGAAAAGAAATTTGTTTTCTAAAATAAAATTCAGGTTAAATATGCAAAGCTATTATGATATAGCTTCATGGTTTATTAGGATTTTTGTTCAAGGTTTTTAATCCATGGAGTACATATAGTTTAGTTTTTTTGTTTTTTTACACTTCTTATGTTTCGCACTGTATAGTGTAATGTATTTTGATGAAATATTCCTTAAAATAGTAACATGAAAAATAATTGAAAGTAACTAGTATTCTGGGTCTAATTTAGTAATGTGCAGAAATAGATATGATAAGGAAATAAGGAAGTGACAAGGTTAGGGTCATAACATTAGCAACTGCAAGTGTTAATGTGGCACAAAACAGACATCCAGAATTCCTGGCTGTCAGTCCAAACACTTAAAGCATATGTACTAAGCGTCTAAGTGTGTGTGTGTGTGTGTGTGTGTGTGTGTGCGCGCCTGTTCTGGGAGTACTAGGACATGTGACTTCATACTGTTGGAGTGGTAGAAGCTATAAATTAGATCTCAGCCCTTGTCCAGTTCTTAGTGCAAAAAAGTACTGCTGTTGCACCTGCTATTGTGAGTTTTCTCATCTTCTTACAATGCTTTAAGCTCTCTACTAAATCAGTAAGTGTGGCGTGAAATAAATTTTTCTCTTTATGTTTTTCTTAAATTTAGGTTTACGACCAAAGCACTGGAACTTTCATCATTTTCCGTATCCAGTAAGGCACAAATCAGTAAGTACATTTCTGCTTAAATTAAACCTGCAGTGCAAATGCATTTGCAACGGTCAATGAAATATGTTTACTAATGCTTCAATCATTCTTACAAATTTCACATTTTCTTAGAATAAGTATGGGGGATGCTGAGATGGCAGTGTTCGGGGTGGCAGCCTCTTACTTGCGAAAGTCTGATAAGGAGCGTTTAGAGGCGCAGACTAAGATCTTTGACATGAAGAAACAATGTTTTGTTCCTGATCCTGTGGAAGAGTTTGTTAAAGCCACAATTACCAGTCGTGAAGGAGATAAAGTGACTGTGGACACCGAAACAGGGAAGGTCAGTTTAAAAACATTGTATCTTTTAGATTTTTATATGGATAAATACATATTACATAAATTCAAATTAATTGCAATTCTTTAAATATTATATAAAAATTTCAAGCCTACCAGTTTGAAAGCAGAAAAATAATCTATAAATTAAAATACTTCCAATATTACTTTAATTTTTCAACATTATTTGGCAGTGTATAAAATAAACATGTCCTGTAATTGATTGTTTAATCATTGTTTAATATTGAAATATTAAATAAATAATTCAACATGATACAATTATTATTATTATTATTATTATTATTATTATTATAAATGAAAACTGTTTCTACAAGATTTCCAGTTTACAGGATTTCCAAGATAGTGATGTAATATTTACATTACAATTGCATATTACATTTCTTTATGTGCATAAATAATGTAATTAATATCCTAAACACTACATTTTTAGACAGCAACTTTTAAGGACAGCCAGATTCTGCAACAGAATCCGCCAAAATTTGACAAAATTGAAGACATGGCCATGCTGACGTTCCTGCATGAGCCAGCTGTGCTGTATAATCTCAAAGAGCGTTATGCTGCATGGATGATCTATGTGAGTACATCAAGGTATTTCAAACTTGCTGAACTTTTTTTTTTTTGTTATTGTTGGACAATAATTAACAAAATGCATATTTTTCTCTCAAAGACCTATTCAGGGCTGTTCTGTGTTACTGTCAACCCCTACAAGTGGCTGCCAGTCTATAATCAGGAAGTGGTTATAGCTTATAGGGGCAAGAAGAGAAGTGAAGCGCCTCCCCACATTTTCTCTATTTCTGATAATGCATACCAGTACATGCTGGCAGGTAACTGAAAAAAAAAAGCTACAGTGGTAATTTGTACTGTGTTGGTCAATAACACCACTAATTAAAATGAATTATAATTTAGGTTACATGATAACACCAACTTAGTTCATGTCTTAACAAATTGAACCACATTTAAGTGAAGAACTGTATAGTTTAGCATTTCTTACCTTATGATGTGTTAATATGTTATATCAATATATTAATAGGTTACAATATTATTGATATAGATTATATTAATATGTTACATCATTATTGATATTTGGGGGAGAGTTTGGACAAAACAAATGCTGTCTAAATTTTAGATCTATGAAAGGTTCTCCATTCTTTTTTTTTATTGTCTGGAAATTACATTTCTTATAAATATTATATTAAGGTGTTTTTGTAGTGTGTAATAGATAATTCTGTTTGATTTTTTTTTCACATAGACCGTGAAAACCAGTCACTCCTGATCACGTAAGTTATTTACAGTATAAAGGCATGGTTTTGTACTAAAAAACCATAGTACTAAATCTCACATATATTTTTAAAAGCTTCCATAAGAAAACTGTTTATATTTTATTCACCCTGATTATATCCTTATACCAATAGTTGGCAATCATAGAAACTCACAGTTGGGACTAAATATTAAAGTGGATTTCTTGTTTTAAAGTATTAAAATTGAGCTCTCATTTTCTGTAGATATGTTTTCTGATATACAGTATTTGAGACCCCATGCTATTAATCTATATGAAAGTATTGGAACAAAAAGCAAATTCTATTGTTTTTGTTTTACACAAAATCAAAAACAAAAGATGTAAGAATTAAGAATCCCAATTTTCTATATATTCAGATATGTTAAACTCACAAGACATCAAGGTGGCAAGGTGTGCTTTCTTAGGCTAATTGTTTAGACAACTCTGAATGTCTATCCCACAAGTATGTATATTGAATATTTGTGAAGTGTTTATCATTGTGCCTGCAGCCAAATTGTGTGTGCTATATTGCTTATGTAGACATTCAGAGCTATTTAGAAATAGCAGAAAATGATTCATAAACCCTCCTTTTCACCTTGCAACCAATTTTATATATGTAGTGGAGAATCCGGTGCTGGGAAAACTGTAAACACAAAAAGAGTCATTCAGTACTTCGCCAGTATTGCAGCCAGTGGGTCAAAGAAGGAAACATCTGGACAAAACAAGGTTCCCATTTACATTTTTTCAAATATATAAATAGACTCTATAATATGCATATATAGAAATACTAGAAATTTAATATTTTGGATTATTTTCTCTTTTCCAGGGAACCTTGGAAGATCAAATCATCCAGGCTAACCCTGCGCTGGAGGCTTTTGGCAATGCCAAGACTATTAGAAATGATAATTCCTCAAGATTTGTAAGAGAAATATTGTTTATCATTACACTTTTAATATTACACCAACATTTCCTTTTTTGTGTAAAATGCTTTAATATTTTGTTTTCTATTTTTTTTTAAAGGGAAAATTCATCAGAATTCACTTTGATACCAGAGGGAAACTGGCATCAGCTGACATTGAAACATGTGTGTTATTCCTTACCTCTTTTTAAATTGTCTTAAACTGTTATCATTGCAAATGAACTGATGTATTTAATTAGTTGCTCCAATATTACAGACAGTAATTTGTTCAGTTTTGTTGCGGCCAAAATTTTATTTCTTGCATATCAGATTCGTGTAGCGTTTTTGTAAAAACACATATTGCCTCGAAAGTCCATTTCATATTAAATTTTTTTTTTAATTTTTTTACATATTTACTATAGCACTTATGCTACTCTCTTCTTCACTAAGATCTCTTGGAGAAATCTCGTGTGATCTTTCAGCTCAAGGCGGAAAGAGATTATCACATATTCTATCAAATCTTGTCAAACAAGAAACCAGAACTACTTGGTTAGTACAATGAATCAATTAAAAGCATGAAGAAAGAAAAAAAAACACAATTAAAAGTCAGTAAAGATATTGACAAAATGGCATAACATTATTCTTTCTACAGAGATGTTACTGGTGACAGGAAACCCATATGACTATGCGTTCATCTCTCAGGGAGAAACCACAGTTATGTCCATTGATGATGCTGAAGAGTTAATGGCAACTGATGTAAGTCCTAATATTCAGTTGAGGCCAAGTTTAATGCAATTAATCTGTATTTTCTTTTGGCTGTTTTAAATTCGGATCCACCTTAGTCTCTTCCTCTTAGTCCCTTTCCCTTTAGTCCGATGAGTGATTGAGTCCCTATTTGTTTTATATACATATAGAAAAAATACTATTCTGTTCATTGAAATAAATAATTAGGAGCATTGGTCATATATCTAAACATCTTAAAAAGCTTATTATGATCAATATACCTATTACATTATTTTTTTATATTAGCCAATTCACTTGAGCAGTTTACTGCTGAGTAAGCTGTAAACCTTCAGTTTGGACAGCAGATTTCAGTATATTGAGTATGGGGAGACTATAGGACAGTAACATTTGAATATTAACTATACAGTATGGAAAAACAATGTGGACACTTGACTATCATATCCATATGTGGTTCTTCCCCAAAAGTTTGAAGTATACAGTTATTCACTGGAATAAAGTAGCCCAGTTCCAGCATTACGCATGTGCATAATGTGTACTGGAATAGATGATGTGAGTCAACTAACTTCTGTGAGTTGTCTGCTGTAACCTAATTACTGTAACCTAATTGAACACTGTGATGAATTGTAATTGAAAAGCAGACCTCCCTGTTCAACATCAGTGTCAGGTGCTGCTCATGTAGCTGAATGCTGAAATTCCTTAAGAAAGAACTCTGAAAGTCCCACTAAGACTGCATTTATACATTAACATTAAAAATATCTAAATAAGTCCAAAATGTGAATTAATGTGTATATTTTAAAACTAGAAAACATTTATTAGTGTAACCATGCTCTTTATATATATATATATATATATATATATATATATATATATATATATATATATATATATATATATATATATATATATATATATTTGTTACCCTCTGTGAGATTTGTTTAAAGGATTATTTTTTCTTTCTCATGCTAATGTGGTTGTACTTTAGATTTTATGTTATTGCTTCATTTACAGAATGCTTTTGATGTACTTGGCTTCACACAAGAGGAAAAAAACTCAGTGTACAAGCTTACTGGTGCTATTATGCACCATGGTAACATGAAATTCAAGCAAAAGCAACGTGAAGAGCAGGCAGAGGCTGATGGAACTGAGGGTATGTATAATGCATGTTCTATAAGAAAATTATTAATGATCAATTACAGTTTAATACAGAAATAGTAATTTATTTTTAGATGCAGACAAAGTTGCTTATCTCATGGGCCTGAATTCTGCTGACCTCATAAAAGGTCTGTGTCACCCAAGAGTTAAAGTAGGCAATGAGTGGGTGACCAAAGGACAAAATGTCCAACAGGTAAGCAAACATTGAGCATTACATTGAAAAAAAATCCATATCAGAACATTAATATGAAATATGAACTGCTTAAATCTTACATCTTTTTTTCTTTATGCCCGTTCTTATAGGTGAACTATGCCGTTGGTGCTCTGTCCAAAGCAGTGTATGAGAAAATGTTCCTCTGGATGGTGGTCAGAATCAACCAGTCTTTGGAAACAAAGCAGCCACGGCAGTATTTCATTGGTGTACTAGACATTGCTGGCTTTGAGATTTTTGATGTAAGGTTTGATTTTGGACATTTTGGACATATGTGTGAGGTTGGCACTCCAATATGGTCTTTAAGTGCCACTTTAATGGTTTTTACGTATCAGATTCAGTAGGAATTTTTATGACACTGACAAAGAAGTTTATGAAAAAACATGAATACATTTAATCGATTCATTCTTACATTCTTGTGTTTGCAGTTTAACACCTTTGAGCAACTCTGCATTAATTTTACAAATGAGAAACTGCAACAGTTTTTCAACCATCACATGTTTGTTCTGGAACAAGAAGAGTACAAGAAAGAAGGCATAGAATGGGAATTCATTGACTTTGGCATGGACTTGCAAGCCTGCATTGATTTAATTGAGAAGGTGAGTTACTAATAAATAATAAAGGTTTCAATCATTTAGTGCAATAAATAATAAATAAATTAACAGACAAGTCGAATAGTTTTACTATTTGTGCTTTGGTTATGTCTAGAGATAAAATAGCTAATACTTCCTGGTAATTTAAGCAATTAACTATTTTTTATGTTTTAGCCCATGGGTATCATGTCTATCCTTGAAGAGGAATGCATGTTCCCCAAAGCCACAGATACCACCTTTAAGGCAAAACTTTTTGACAACCACTTGGGAAAGTCAAGTAATTTCCAGAAACCAAGGATTGTAAAGGGGAAGCCTGAGGCTCACTTTGCCCTTGTTCACTATGCTGGCACTGTGGACTACAACATCAACAACTGGCTCATAAAGAACAAGGATCCACTAAATGAAACTGTTGTAGCCCTCTACCAAAAATCTTCATTGAAACTGCTAGCTGTCTTATTTGCAAACTATGCTGGTACAGATTTGGGTAAGCAAAAGTAACAACATGTACTGTACATGCATGCTGATATCTTCTGGAAACATCCAAGGGAAATGTCTGTCTTACAGCTATGCCTTACATACACATCACACCACATGAACATTATATGGAGTTATCAGCTTAGGAGCTTGGGACTAAGTTGGCAATAGCCATGAATGTTCAAAATGTGGCAATAGCCATGCATGTTCACTACAGAAGCTGGATTCCTCTAACTAACCAACCAAGGGGCTGACTCGTCAGCTCATAAGTGTACCTGACATGCCCTAAATTAACAGTGGCAGTCATTCATAAAATTGCACTAGCCCAAGTGGAACAGATACTACTTCTATACAACTTATAGAAGTGATTGCACTGAAACTCCATGTGGCACACTTTGCTAATATGTTGGATCATGAGCAGGTTCTGTATCGAGTTCTGCTGGTCTTACCAGATCTACTTTCGTTCATAGGCGCCAAGTACTCCATCAATGATTTTGTGTAGTAATGGTGTACTTAGATTTAAAACCTAGTCTCTAAACTTTTGCTAACTTTGAAATTCAATATAACTCTGTAGTCAAAGTAAGAGCCTTTCCAATGCATACGCAACGTGATGAAAACTCACAGAATTGGGACTAGGGATTGAGATTAGGCCATGAGAAAATCACTTGTTAGAGAGACTCGTCAGAAAAAAGGCTTCAATTTGCTGGGGGACAGGATTGGGCTTTAAGGCAATAGAAAAATGTCATGAATTGCACTGATACATAATAGTACTATTTTTTTTTTTTTTTAGCAATGTCTGAGTCTGGAGTGAAAGAAAAGAAAGAAAAGAAGAAAAAAGGATCATCGTTCCAGACAGTGTCTGCACTTCACAGGGTATGTGCGCACAGAATAAGTCCAGAGTACCATTAGCTCTTCTGTTTAGTTGTATGATCTGTTAATTACATAAATATTAGCTACATTAATATTTCTGATTTTCAGGAGAATCTTAATAAGCTCATGACAAACTTGCGCTCAACTCATCCCCACTTTGTACGCTGCATCATTCCTAATGAGACCAAGACTCCTGGTGCAATGGACAACCCTCTAGTTATGCACCAGCTTCGCTGCAACGGTGTGCTAGAAGGTATAAGGATCTGCAGGAAGGGTTTCCCTAACAGAATCCTTTATGGCGATTTCAAACAGAGGTACTAGATTGTAACCTAATTAGCGGACTCATGGTAACACTACTATATAACAAACTTTCAAAAGTACTATTTATGAGCATTTCATATGTAATTCTACAGATACCGCATCCTTAATCCTTCTGCAATCCCAGAGGGACAGTTCATTGACAGCAAGAAGGGGGCTGAAAAACTATTGGCTTCGCTTGACTTAGATTGCCAACAGTACAGATTTGGGCACACTAAGGTAAAAGGTTGTGTTGTTTAGATTTTCTTTTAAAATAGGTTAAAGAAAAATATATTTTTAAAATGATTAACTATATTTTTCAGGTGTTTTTCAAAGCTGGTCTGTTAGGTCAGTTGGAGGAAATGAGAGATGAACGGTTATCTAAAATATTAACAGGAATCCAAGCCAGGTCTCGTGGGCTTCTCTCAAGAATTGAGTACCAGAAGATGGTAGAACGCAGGTATGGCTGTCAAAGCTTTTTTCCCCCCCTTTTTTAAATTATTTATTTATATATTAATTCATTATGCATTTAATTTGAAATGTAACCATTTTCTCTGAATGTTCTTTTCTTTAAACCCAAAAGGGATGCCTTGCTTGTTATACAGTGGAATGTGCGTGCCTTCATGAGTGTCAAAAACTGGCCATGGATGAAGCTCTATTTCAAGATCAAACCATTACTAAGATCTGCTGAAGCAGAGAAAGAGATGGCCAACATGAAAGAGGAATTCCTGAAACTCAAGGAGGCCTATGCCAAGTCTGAAGCTCGTAGAAAAGAGCTTGAGGAGAAAATGGTCTCACTTCTCCAAGAGAAAAATGATCTGCAGCTTCAAGTGCAAGCGGTATGTATGAAATGTACTTTAAAATGGTTAAACATTAATTATTCAAAATATATATTAATAGTAATGTATTCTATTGCTCTCATGTATACAGGAACAAGACAATCTGTGTGATGCTGAAGAAAGGTGTGAAGGGTTAATTAAGAATAAGATCCAGATGGAAGCCAAAGTCAAAGAGCTAAACGAACGACTGGAGGATGAAGAAGAGATGAACGCGGAGCTAACATCTAAAAAGAGAAAGCTGGAAGATGAATGCTCTGAACTCAAGAAGGACATTGATGATCTTGAGTTGACTTTGGCTAAAGTGGAAAAGGAGAAGCATGCCACAGAGAATAAGGTTTCTATGTCTCATACATGATGTTTTATATACAGTGCAACAATGGGAATAAAATGTGAAGTTGATTTTCTCAAAAATATGTAATATCATAGGTGAAGAATTTGACTGAGGAAATGGCGGCTCTGGATGAAATCATAGCCAAGCTAACTAAGGAGAAGAAAGCTCTGCAAGAGGCTCATCAGCAAGCCCTGGATGACCTGCAGAGTGAGGAGGACAAAGTCAACACCCTCACCAAAATCAAAGTCAAGCTAGAGCAGCAAGTTGATGATGTAAGTGAAACTATAATAAAGTTGGAAAACAAATTCTTGTTTGAAAACTAATTTTAATTAGCATTTTTCAGTTAGAGGGGTCTCTAGAGCAAGAAAAGAAGATTCGTATGGATCTTGAAAGGGCAAAGAGAAAGCTGGAGGGTGACTTAAAGTTGACCCAAGAAAGCATTATGGACCTGGAAAATGACAAGCAACAACTAGAGGAACGCCTTAAGAAGTAGGAATAAAGAAGTATTTTAACTAATACATATTAAAGGTATATGCATATTAACACTAACTTATCATTGCTCTTTTTTTTTTTTTTTTTTGTAGGAAAGATTTTGAAGTCAGCCAACTGAATAGTAAAATTGAAGATGAGCAAGTCATCATTGTGCAACTCCAGAAGAAAATTAAGGAGTTGCAGGTATTCAATCACTGTATATCTTATAGATAAAGTGTCTAATGATAACATGTAGAACAGTGTTTAAGTTCTTTTTATTTTAGGCTCGAGTAGAAGAACTGGAGGAAGAGCTTGAAGCTGAAAGAGCTGCCAGAGCCAAGGTGGAGAAACAGAGGGCAGATTTAGTGAGAGAACTGGAGGAAATAAGTGAGAGACTTGAAGAGGCTGGAGGAGCTACTTCGGCTCAGATTGAAATGAACAAAAAAAGGGAGGCCGAGTTTCAGAAACTGCGGAGAGACCTTGAAGAGGCGACTCTGCATCATGAGTCCACAGCTGCCACACTGAGAAAGAAACAAGCTGATAGTGTGGCTGAACTAGGTGAGCAGATAGATAACCTGCAGAGGATCAAACAAAAATTAGAGAAAGAGAAGAGTGAGCTGAAACTGGAGCTAGATGATGTGGTTTCCAGCATGGAACAGATTGTCAAGTCTAAAGTAAGTTCCCAATAAGACCTTTTTTCAAACAATAAATTAATATGTACTATTCATAATTATACATTCTTACATCATGGATAAAGCATTCTGATTATCACCCTATTCTAGTTTTTTTGGTATTATTGTCCTAAGCATCGCTTAATGTGTCTACAGATAAACCTACAATAGATAAACCCTTACGGAACCCTACTTTTTTGTAACTGTAAAAGTTGATGAAGCACAATTTCCACATTCCTCCAAAATATAAATAAGTTTAAAAGTTCCAGTAATCTTCTGCCTCCATGTTATATGTGTTACATTTCATGGCACTGCATAAATACATGTTAAATGTTAAATATTTCGTGCTCAAGATAAGGTCCGAAGTGCCATACTCGAGCCTACAAAAAGGTTGTTAGATATTATGTATCTACAAATCATACATAATACGCAGTATTAACACCTATTTACGGCAGCTCTGGATAAAGTAGCCTGGAAAATTTTATTTTGACATTGTTACATGATATTTGTCAGCTGGAATATCAGAAATCAGTGATTTTGTGATATCAGTTTACCCTTCTACATAGGGATAGGAATGAACATGTCAAATTTAATGTATCATGCTGACAATTGATATATACTATGAAATTGATATGTACTGTTTCATAATAACAGCAGATGTGTGGTATACATTGTAATACATCTGCAATGTCATTTGTAGACTAACTTGGAGAAATTGAGCAGAACTTTGGAAGATCAGCTGAATGAATCTCGAGCCAAGGGCGAGGAAAATCAAAGATCCCTCAATGATTTTGTAACTCAGAAGGCAAAACTTCAGACTGAGAACGGTATGCTGAGAATGCCACATGTAATATACTACATAAACAAACAAATAATAATATCTATCTATCTATCTATCTATCTATCTATCTATCTATCTATCTATCTATCTATCTATCTATCTATCGAGTGTGTATGTGTGTGGGTGTGTGTATATACACTGCAGATTATTATATACATGTTATATTATATTACATATGTTACATGTATTGAATTTGTCTGGATGATAAATGGTACAAAATGTATACTGTATAAATAACAATTTACTCAAACTTGAAAATAAATATTCTAAAATTTTAAGATAACAGAGATTTTTTTTAGATAATTTGGATTTTCATGAGCTGCAAGCATTGAAATAGAACAAAAAAGTTGTGAAATATTTCACTTGATATGTAATAAATATTTTTTTAAATTAAATTACCAATAACTATTCCTTAATATTCAATTTTGTTTGAGTTGCACTAAATATATCGATATATAGAGCAGGCAGAATTTCTTATTATTTTGCTTCCAAAGAGTCCAAATTAAATTATTTTTTTTATTTACTCTGGCAGAATAATTCTCCACGCTTACTGAATGGCATCTGTAGCTCTCATTTTCAGTCCAGTCCCTGGACATTACTCTGAAACCTGACCAGTTTCAGAGTAATGTTTTTTGTTTATTAAGCCACACAGTGACCTCAGACTCATTCATGCATTAAAAATGTCTAACTTAAGGGATGATACTTAACTTAACAGATTATGATAGATGAACAGGCCGGTGGTTAGTTTACTGGTGATGCTGGGTGCTAAGAGGTTGGAACAGATGAGAGGGGAAATGAGGTTGCTGTTGATGTTCTTACATAAACAAATATTTTTTCAGTTGTATCTTTAGTCACTTTATGTAACTTAATTGAACTTAATTTAATTTTATATGAAGAATATGAAGAATTGAATATAATATGAATAATGATACTATGTTATGAATACCACAGATGAGCTTTCAAGACAGGTGGAAGAAAAGGAGTCATTAATCTTTCAGCTTACAAGGGGAAAACAGTCCTACTCTCAACAGCTTGATGATCTAAAACGGCAGCTTGAAGAAGAGGTTAAGGTAAAGTGTTTCATATTTTATTTACATTCCATGTAAATGTGGACAGAACTGGTAACTTATAAATGGCAGAATATTTAAGGCATGCTTAAAAATATAAAAATGAATTCATTTTGATAATTAATATTAGCAACTGCAAATGATATTTTACTTATTTCTCTTCTTAAATAAAGATATGTGTACTAAACTTTATAATGACAATGATTTTATCAGGCCAAGTAAACATTTACATGTAAATAATGGTTACTATTATAACCGTTCATGACATTCTGGTATATTTCATAAATTAATTAATATGTTAATATATGGTATATTTCATAAATAAATTAATTAATTAATTAATTAATATATTCTCTATTACTGTATAAAAGCAATAACATATTTAATAATATTAAGCAATATTAAGCAACAGCGCCCTGAACCTTTAACTCTTTTCTCAGGCCAAGAATGCCCTTGCCCATGCAGTACAGTCTGCTCGTCATGATTCAGATCTACTGAGAGAACAGTATGAAGAGGAGCAGGAGGCAAAAGCAGAGTTGCAGCGCAGTCTCACTAAAGCTAATGCTGAGGTTGCTCAGTGGAGAACCAAGTATGAAACTGATGCCATCCAGAGGACAGAAGAATTGGAGGAAGCCAAGTAAGGCATAAAGTAATAGTAAATAATAAGAAGTCAATTGAGGTATTGGGCATGAAAGAATTATTTCAGTCCTAAAGCCTTTTCAACTGACTAGTGTTCCAAAAGGAACAGTGACTCTAGTGACATTTAGATCCATGCTATGAAAATAATAATAATAATAATAATAATAATAATAATAATAAAATCTTACCAAGTGAAAATATCTTGAAAATGTATCTAGTCATTTTTAGTATTTCTTACAAACCATATATAAGATTTTTAAACCAAATTCTAGACATTTGAACTATTTTTATGTTTCATAAAATGTAAACAGCATTTACATCATTTTGTTTTTACAGAAAGAAGCTTGCTCAGCGTTTGCAAGATGCAGAAGAGGCTGTGGAAGCAGTTAATGCTAAATGTTCCTCTCTTGAAAAGACCAAACACAGACTTCAGAATGAAATTGAAGACCTCATGGTCGATATGGAGCGGTCAAATGCAGCTGCTGCAGCCTTGGACAAGAAACAAAGGAATTTTGATAAGGTATCTCTAATAAACATCTAATTAATCACTTCTTGGTTCACCAAAAATGACTGTAATGTACAGAATTATTTTACAATATGGAGATTCCTTAATATTTTCCAAATTATGTGATTTAAAAGGCAATTGACTAAACAGTATGTACATATCCATTTCAGGTCCTTGCTGAGTGGAAGCAGAAATATGAGGAGTCTCAGTGTGAGCTTGAAAGCTCCCAGAAGGAAGCCCGATCTCTGAGTACCGAGCTCTTCAAGTTAAAGAATTCATACGAGGAATCTTTAGATCACTTGGAGACTCTGAAGAGAGAGAATAAGATCCTCCAAGGTGCGTAAATGATTAAATATTAATATTTTTTTCTAGTGTTTAGTATACAACCCTAGCACTTTTTAATGACAATTTTGCTTTTGTAGAGGAGATAACTGATCTAACTGAACAACTGGGTGAAGGTGGAAAGACAATCCATGAATTAGAGAAGGCCCGTAAACAGCTAGAGCAAGAAAAAATTGAAATCCAATCTGCACTGGAGGAGGCAGAGGTAAAGCAATGAAATGGTATTCGACTGTGGAGTATAAGGTGGCATCATGTCGCCAATTAATGACTATTCTTTTTTTTTTTTTTGCAGGGCTCCTTAGAACATGAAGAGGGTAAAATACTAAGAAGTCAACTGGAACTTAATCAGATAAAGTCTGAAAATGAACGTAAGCTGGCTGAAAAAGATGAGGAAATGGAGCAGACGAAGAGAAATTTGCAGAGGACAATTGACACCCTGCAAAGTTCTTTGGAGGCAGAGACTCGAAGCAGGAATGAAGCTCTAAGAGTAAAGAAGAAAATGGAGGGGGATCTTAATGAGATGGAGATCCAACTAAGTCAGGCCAATAGACAGGCCGCAGAGGCTCAAAAGCAACTCAAAATAACTCAATCTAACCTCAAGGTAAGAACTATATTTTAGTAATGTTATTTCAGTAATGATAAATACAGTATGTACTATAACTATACTAAATACCTAAAAACATGTTGTTTTTTAGGATTGCCAAATCCAGTTGGATGATTTTGCCCATGGCAATGATGACCTGAAGGAGAATATTGCCATTGTAGAGAGACGCAACGTTCTGCTCCAGGCAGAAATTGAGGAGCTCCGTAGTCTGTTGGAGCAAACAGAGAGAGGACGCAAGCTTGCAGAACAGGAACTACTGGATGTCAGTGAGAGAGTTCAGCTTCTTCACTCACAGGTGAGTCCTACTCCTTTCCAGCATGTCTTATTGCTTTTCTCTTATTGGTTTTTGAAATGAGCATCAGTCATATCACCGACTACATAATTTATAGAATACTAGCCTCCTGAACCAAAAGAAAAAACAAGAAGCCGACATATCCCAGCTTCAAAGTGAAGTAGAGGATTCATTACAAGAATGCAGGAATGCTGACGAAAAAGCAAAAAAAGCCATCACCGATGCCGCCATGATGGCGGAGGAACTGAAGAAAGAGCAAGATACCAGTGCCCATCTGGAGAGGATGAAAAAGAACATGGAACAAACCATTAAGGACCTCCAGCAACGCTTGAATGAAGCAGAGCAAATTGCCATGAAAGGTGGCAAGAAACAGATGCAGAAGCTGGAGGCCAGGGTGAGTACAGCCTTGTACTGCACTTCACAAATTCTAAATAATATTGGGAAACATCACCATAAAAATACTGTACTTACTTCACTATAAACTGATGTTATGTACAATACACTGAAGCAACTTTGTGTGGCTCATGACATAAAGTTTTAGAATTGGGCATAAGAAAGTCACATGACTGATCTGATTCTGACAATAAGCACGGTTATACTTGGAGAACTAGAGTCAATTTTATACATACCAAACAATTATTTACTGACACCTGTGCACCTACTTTGCCAATTATGTGGCAGGAGTGCAATCATGTGGATAGGGGCCAGCAGCCTTGGGTGATTTTCATTTCAGCCATCCGAATGGGGAAAACTGCTGATCTTCTGATAGAGTTTGTACAGGATGGTGCAATAAATAAAAAAAACCTTCAATAAGTAGCAATTCTACAGACAGAAATACTTGTTGATGACAGAGGACAACAGAGAATGATCAGGATGGTTCGAGCTAACAGAAAGACTACAGTAACTCTCCTGACGATTCAGTTTATTCTCTGGGGAACAGAAAAGCATCTTAGAAACCTTGACACAGGTGAGCTGACATTGTCAGGTTCCTCTTCTCGCAGCCAAAATAGAAAACTGAGGGTTCAGTGGGAATAGTTTCACCCATACCAGACAGTTGAAGACTGGATAAATGTCTGATTAATCAATCCTGTGAACAGTCCATACTGGTGGAGGTGGGGTAATGGTGTGGGCATGTTCACTTTGGGCCCCTTAACCTGATTCAATCATTGCTTGAGTGCATGGTCAAACTGTTAAACGGCGGATCCATAGAGGCCCCACCGTGCAACCCACAGCACTCAGAGAATTCACCACTAACTGTGGTGCCAAACACCACACACCCAGAGGTCCCATGGAGCCATGCCCTGAGTGTCCAGAACCGTCACAGTTATTATTAGTTTTTGCTGCTCTGTTTGTTGTTTAGTCATCTCAAGATGAGATCCTTTTTATGTGTTATTTTGTCCACAACTTATACAGTAATGTTATAAGGTAACTGCTCTGCATTGAGCAATAAATGGTGCTATGTTTTAATCAGTACATTTCTTTGATTTTCTATGTGTATAATTTTAACTACATGTATTTAGGTGAAAGACCTGGAAAATGAACTTGAAGCAGAGCAGAAAAGAAGCAGTGAATCTGTGAAGGGAATTCGCAAATATGAACGTCGCATTAAAGAACTTACCTACCAGGTTTGATTAGAAATGTTACTTTCTCACCTAATAATACCTAATAACATGCCAACATATAACAGATTTTAAAAAATATATAATAAAATAAAACATTAAAACTGCTTTATTTTCATCTGATGACCTCTAGTCTGAAGAGGACCGCAAGAACATAGCCCGTCTTCAAGATCTGGTGGACAAGCTGCAACTTAAGGTTAAGGCTTACAAGCGAGCTGCTGAAGATGCTGTAAGTAAACTGACAGGTGGAAATTATCTAACAAGGATGGCAACATGCAAATAAATTGTTGTGTACACTTTGTATTGTAGGAAGAGCAGGCCAATGTTCATCTTGGGAAATTCCGCAAACTTCAGCATGAGCTGGATGAAGCTGCGGAGAGGGCTGACATTGCTGAATCCCAGGTTAACAAACTGCGTGCAAAGAGCCGTGAACCTGGGTCTAAGGTATCTGTATGTTGATTTGATTATATAATATGCAACATTTGGTATTGTAAACTGCTTAATATAATGATATTCCTCTATATTAGCAACTGACTGGATTTTTCCCTGCCTTCTGTCTTTAACACAGAAAGGATTTGATGAAGAGTAAAGCTCTGGACTTCCTCTGAGTTGCTCTCCTTCCTGCACTGTCCAGCATCACAAAATAAATTCACTCACTGCAGTCTGGCCATTGTGTGTTCCCTGAACATGACTATTTATATGTGCCCTTGATGAACTAATCTTAACATGTGTTTATTACTATAAATTGAGAAAGTTATGAAGTGACAGAGGACCCCAACTACTTAAATAACAACCATGACTTTGCATAGAAACTATCTGGCTTAAACTTTCAATGTTTTGCATTCAGTAATAAGAGAGAAAGTAATAAATTAAAATATTATAACATACATGTAATTCATCAGTTATATAAAATCTAGCATTTAGGGTCAAGAAATACAAGTATGTAATATTGGAAAGATGAACCTTTAAAAAGATTCCTTTAGAAAAAAATTTAAATGTTTTTTTAAATTATTATTATTACATTCAGTGTTCATTAAAAAGGGTGAAGACAGAAAGTGATAAATGAATTAAAATAATGACAGGAGTGCTGTCCAAATAAAAGATATCATATGTAAAATTTAAGATGTATCAATAATTGAAATACTTTTGGATGATGAATTGGTGGAAGAAATTTAAAAGGATATTATTTTCGTCAACTAAAGTTAAAAACATGCAAATCTCCAGCTGAAACAGAATTGTATATTAAAAAATAAGTAAAGTGAAAAAAACCCACTCTTTTACTGTTTTTACATCATACACTGCTTTACAACCAATCAGACTTTGTCCTTGACCTGTCATTATTTGGACATTTTAACTAGTGTGCCTCCCCTCTTGACCATTTTAAAACCAGTGCATTCTCTCAATTTACATGACAATGTTTTTAATCTCAAACATGACAAGTTAAAATTAATAGGTAATATCAACAGATTAATAGATTATCTTGTTCTTATGACTTTAGGAACTTTGCATTACTCAAAAGGTCAGAATTTATTCAGGGAACAGAGCTTAACTGAAATAGTCACATAAGCAGCAACTCACCAACTCATACAGTATAAGCAGGGTCATGATATAGGGGTAAGATGGTAAGAGAAGGTTAAGATTTTATGGACCCACCATTTGAAGAGAGACCTAGAAAGTGAGAATATGTATGGTATGCATTATATCAAATGCATTGATTTGCTATATAAACTGACTGGTCCTGTCACTTCTCATCTCTGTAATGCAGTTCTATCAAGGTGAATACCTGATGTGGTGACCTGGTTAAGCATCACTGTGTTGGCTCATATTCTCAGCAAGTCCAGGTTTATGCTGGTAAACCATGGATCTGCTTTAGTGTTAGGGAGGGATTTCTGAGTTCTGCACAAGTTGTAACTGAGTATCTCAGAGTGAGACAGAAAAATAGATGTGTTCTGGATAGTATGATCCTTAGTGAAATCACATAAAGTTGCACATAAAGAACATGTGATAAATACCTTGCATTCAAGGGAGTTAGACTGAACTATGAACATCTTAATGTTTACATTATATAATACCCGTATATAGTACCTTAGGATCCGGATAACTATGAGGGTAAGTCTAATGAAAACCTCAAAAGTGTTTTTAAAAGTGCATTTTTAGAGGAGTCTGCGCATACACACACGCACACAGAGTGATGTAACACTTCCATCGACCCAAATAGAGAAAATGCAAAAACGTATCCACTTTTCGTACACAGTTAATGCTAAATTAAAAGTGTAAGGATTTCATTTAAGTCAACTTCATCTAAAGCCATTGTCTCCCTAGCCTCTCTTTTTATCCTCTCTTGAAGGTGTCAAGACAAAAATCATGTCCTTGTCTGTCATCCTTATGTTGGTGGGATTTAAATGATCATTAAAGCTTTTAATTAGCCAATAAATTTCCTCGCTGCTCTGCCACTAAATGTCATCTAAGACGTCATGTCTCAACCCATGACTAAAGAATTATTTCATGATGTCAAGTTGAGACCAATAAGGGCCAAAAATATTATTGAGTAAATTGAGCCGTTCTTATAAGATTAACAAACATTGGGGTGTTAGCACTGTCGTCATGCACCTCAAGGACCAGGTTCGATTCTCACTTTGGATTGCTGTGCATGGATTGACAAAATAAAAAATAAATAAAGAATTGACCATGTGCTTGGTAGATTTGCTCCAGGTGCTCCATTTTCCTCCTACAGTCCAAAGACATACAGATTAGACAAATTGGTGTTCCTAAATTGCCAAGTAGTGTGTGAGTGTGTGTATGTGTGTGCCCTGTAATGAACTGCCACCTTTTTGAGGGTGTACCCAGTCTCATGCCTTAACTCTCCTGGGATAGGATCCCGCCCCCCCTGCCACCCTGTACACAGGATAAAGTGGTCTAGGCAAAACTTTGTGAACTTTGGTGTTATTTCCATTTGCCAGCTACAACACAGGAGGAAAATCTTGCCTGCCTGATGAAATGTTTGTAATATTTTGACAGAGGGAGAGAGACAGAAAGAGAGACAGAGGGAGAAAGAGATATGTTACTGATAAAAATACAAAATAGGGGCAACTAAATTTTGAAAACAACTAAAAGAGAGCAAGCCATACACACTCCATCATAAAGCTCTGCAGTACAAAGAGTTGAGAAAAGACACCAGTCCCCTCATCCAACTGGTCCTGAGTCACCGCCCCACAACGCAACTGTCACACACTAACACACAGCCACCACAAGCTAACATAATGAAGCCTCAGACTCAGGACCAGACAATATTGTGCAAACACAAATATAATAAACCAAATTACACAAACACTGAGAGTAAACTCTCTGAACTATTGGGAAATCCAAACTAAACTGCAGAGAAGATGCAGTGTTATTTGGCCCTAAACAGACAGTACAGCATGACGGACTATCTGAGTAGGGTGACTGACCCAAAGCTGAGGAACACCCTGATGAAGTACAGATTCAGCGAGCACTGTCTGGCTGTAGAGACAGGAGACACAGACAATCCTGGCTGCCCCAAGAGAAGAGATTGTGGCAGTGGTGCACAATTAATAAAACAGAGTAGCCCTTTCACACTGAATGCCCTAAATACCTCAATGAATTCTTCACCAAATTCTGTAAAATCATCCCCAACTTGCCTAACTGCCTCCCCGACAGCGATAGCCACACACACACACACCTGCCACCAGGTGAAGGGCAGTGAGTAACCACATCACATCATATTACACACACACACTGATGTTGTTGTTATTAATATGATTATAAGTATTAATATTATAAGGGGCCCAAACTATAACATCATAATGTGCAAAGGGGCCTCTGATTAACTTTGTTAACCAATGTTTACAATTCTCACTTTATCTTAGACTTTAGAACTAAATGTCTCTACTATTTTATTTTAGATACATTTATTTATAATTATTATTATTTTTATACCGTTCTTTTTTATTGTCACTTTATTTTCTTTTTGATCTATCTTCTTCTGATTTATTTCTGAGCGTTGACAGTTCAATTCAACTTTATTTATAAATCACTTTTAACAATGGTCATTGTCATAAAGCAGCTTCACAAAAATTTAAATAAAATATAAGACGAATGTAAATATTTGTCATGACAAAAAAACACATTTAAATCTTGACGAGAGAGAGAGAGAGAGAGAGATTTCATCATTTGTGTAGATTAGCTCTGTGTGCTAGAGTGCTTTTATTTTGAAAACTCGCAGCTTGTGCGGCCCTGGGGTTACGGATTGATTGTCTCACACATTTCCTGGACAGGGTGACACCGTCCTGTGGCGTGCCTGGCTCTCTTGCATGCTTTTCTATATCACACCTGAGGACGAGATGAACATCATACGAACATGTCTGCGCTTTCCGGGAACGAGCATTTTATGTCGGTATGTAGTGCATGGAACATGCAGCAGGTCCAGTGTGTGGCCTGTTTAAACACATCTCAATGTCCAGAGCTTACCTGTAAGTGTAACAACAGAAACATTACTTGATATTAGTTGTGAGACAGACGTGAAGGGATCATACACCTTTTTACGCTTAATATCGTGTTCATGGAAAGTCATTGGGGACGAAGCGTTTTCCTTTCTTTATTAACGCTATAATAGGTCTTTATACATAAGCAAGGACATATCGTGTTACCACTTTAACGTATTTACTGCGCAAAAGCATGTAAACATATTAAATTTAGTTTTATAGCTCATATTTTCGTGGGAAGTCTGATAAAGAAAAGCCCGTGTTTTTTTTCTTCGTGGGTTTAAAGGCGGTTTGATTGAAGACGTGTTGCTGCCACCTAACGGCGCGGAGTGGAAGGAGACAAACCATCCGTCGGGTAACAACACAACAGCATTAAAATCTCTTCAGTTTATGACCTTTATCATTTGCGCCCGTCAGTATTGTATACCGCATATAACACATTAATAAAATAATAATGCAAGATTTGTTGTGAAAATGACAAATGTATAATATAGTAGTGTAGAGGGTGGATGGTGAGATGAAGCCTTATTTACTGTAGGTGGCAACGCTTCCAGCCAACAGTTTGACCAGAAGGTTTATTTTATGAAGCTTCATTTAAGGGCTCATTGTACTGCCATCTAGTGGACATTTTTTTCGTAACAGAACAAATTAAATTAATAAAAAAGAAAATTACTTAAGGGAATGATTAAAAAAGGAGAAAAAACTAGATACTAGAACACTAGAGATGGCTTAGTGGTTAGCACTTTTGTCTTGGGTTCAATTTCCATCGTCTGTATGCATGGAGTTTGCATGTCCAACCGGTTTTACTTAATATATGAAGAAGAAAACTTTTAGTTTTTATATTAATGATATAATATTAATGTATACAAGAGATCCACAGAGAAAGAGATACAACAGTAAGGCAATTAGACGATCAAAACCATTTTTTTGTTTTTTTATTTTAAGCTCAGCCTGTTCAGACCAAAAACAGTTTTCTGCCGTGTGATTTAAGATTCTTTAAAATGCTTGGTGATGGCAGATTTTCTGTGACGCACAGCTGTCTAGATTTGTTTTCAGCAGGAACACTCGCTCTTATACATGTGTGTCACATTAAGGTTAATAATTGTTTTCTATTTTCAGGGCCAACAGTGCAGCTTCCAGTTGCAGTAAACTGCGGAACATCAGCTCCTTAGTCTCGTCATGGATGGGTGGTGAACGAAGAACACTAATCTCAAAGACAAAGGGAAATGAGGTCTTTCAGTCACCACCCTGGCATTACCAGCAGGTCCGCACTGGGAAACGAGGCACTGAGTATCAGCCGAACAACATCAAGCGAAAGAGGACTCATGGTTGGATTAAAAGAATCAGCACAAGGGGTGGCATCGAGGTGATTCTACGTAGAATGCTTAAAGGAAGAAAATCACTGACACACTGAATCAGACTGAACATTAAGCTTGTGTGGTTTTGAGAAACCTAACCATTTGTTGTTGGTATGTTGATATGAATAAAAGAGTTGTATAAGAAAATCTGTTTTATTTGAGTTATGCTCAGATGTATTGACTCCTCATTAGAAGTCCTTTCTAGATTATGGGGTGGCGTGAAAACATCTGCTTTTATAATGACACTGTTTATCCAATCTTCTCTTTTTACCGAGACAATGACTTTTGGTTCAAGAAAACGTCATCATAATAATTAGTCCTATTGCGATAAAACATGTAACAGGTTGAATGTTTTGGCTAAAAGTAGTCATTACTCAATATTTAGCTAAAACTATAACACCACATGGCATTTTGGACATGATAAAATTAACATTGGTTAAAGTTTGTTTGCTATTAGTGATTCATACAACATGAATGTTGACAATTACAATCTAAAAAAAAAAAAATTGGGTTGATAATATAGGATAAAGCCGTATAGACAATGAAAAAAATTGTATATATATATATATACACACACACACACAAATACTTAAGCATACCATATTAAGCAGCCATAACAATAGAAACATTAACATTAAAACCACCTTTTGTTCCCGAAATGGTTCTGGCCCCTCGGGGTGTGAATCCACAAGGCCTCAGGGGGCGGATGTACAGTGTTGTCTGGCACCAGCATGTTGGCGGCAGATCCTCTGGGTGTTGAGTGGCAGGGTGGTGCCTTCATGAAGTGAACTTGCTCTTCCCACAGCGGTACTTCTTGCACCACTGAGAGGAGTTGCTCTAAAGTTTCATTGTACAGCTGTGCAATATTTTATAATATTAATATCTTTATATCATAATGCAAATAATAATAATGCACCCTTCAAAATGTTAACCTATTACAGTGATTTGTATGATGCTAATCCCCAGATTTCAAAATGTTTTATTTGGCTCTATGCATGTCCACGATTAAGTTAGCCACTTATAAACTGCTTTTCTGAAACAGGAACTTCCCCTGCCCCAGGAAGATTCTGTTTTCCGGTCACTGCTGACATGACAGCCAACTTACTCGTACTATAATTTCTGCATGGGAATAACAACATTGTGCAATAAGCTATTATCAGCATTTTTTTTCCTCAGAAGTGTTTGCAGTGGCTTAGTGGGATTTTTTTTGTGGCTTCTTCATCTGTAACAAGATCATCTGTAACATCTGGATTCTGGTGAGAGAAACCGCTCCCCTGACTTGAGAACGTTTTTTTCGAGGAAGCATTCTGTTTATTGTTCAGGATGTTTTTTTTTTTAATCAGGTATCCCAGTCCCTCAAAACGATGGACTGCCATTTGAAGGCAAAGTTAAATATACTGTACATATATGTAAATTTCATATAAACGTTATAAATCTTACGATCTTAAAGCATTAACCCCCCAGAACCCCAACCACAAATCTGCTGCATGGTAATGAGGTATTAAAATGCAAATTAGCATATAATTACTTACTGTTTGTTAGCAACTGTTTAGGGATGAACCTTATAATTTCAGTCAAGGTTGTCTTTGGCAACCTTCTAAAGTTACCAAGTCCAAAACTTTCTTTGTGAATTACTCTAATGCCAGAAAACAATAAGAGTGATCTATATTACTGTACATTTGTTTTTCAACCAGCTCCTTTAGCCTTTTCACCAGACTGAAAGGTAAATGATGAAAACCTTTCAGTGACTCAAGAAAATAGCTAAATGGAATAGTAACTGGATCAGAGTACTTTTAAAATTTTAATTAGATCCAACACTGTGCAAATTAAACTTTATTAAGTAATTTTTCAAACATATTTACCAAAATAATTACATTGTATTCTTTATTATTATTATTATTATTATTATTAACAAATGTATTTGTACCTATGTTGTCAGAAGACCCACCCCAGGCCTTCCAGGGCAGTACCAGTTTGGTCCCAAATGGTACCAGCCCTGGTACGTTGCCCTCCAGCTCAGGCAACCCAGAGCACCACCCAAGAGCTGATTTGGGAATTGAGGAAAATAAGCAAGTAGGCAGAACAGTAGAAACAACCAGAGACTCAGCAGCAGGACACAGAATAAGAACAGAATGCGCAGAGGTGCTCCAGAGATACCACCCAAGTTCAGATAGGGCCCAAACACAGCCATCTCTTCAGCCAGCAGCAGGCAACAAAAAGAAAGCAGAAAAATGTCCTCAGAGACTTCGTACCCCCGCCATAGCATGCCGGAGCTGATGCAAACAGCCTTTGTCTCACCCTCTCGTAACAGCAGTAAAGGCTGGGCTTCTGACCCGACAGCAAGCTCTTGAGATCCAGGTAGGCGCTCGTAGCAACTCCCAGTGGCATTCTCCAGCACGCTTAGCAGCTTACGAAAGCCCAGCCACAGCCCCCCTGCCACAGCCAGCCGTGAGAGATGCCGCAGTGTGAGTGTTAAGGAGCGCCGCACAGATAAAGACAGGAGGAAGACAAAGGAGCCTACAAAGATACAGGTCCACCCCCAGCCTGATCGGAGAAAAACTCTGTTGAAGAGACAGAAAGAGAGTTTTAGTGACATTGCACAGCAAACCAAAAACAAGTACAGTATTTGGGATAAAATGTTCCCATAAAACATTACCAAAGTTGTGTTATGATTTTACCCCAAACACAAAGAACATATATTTATGCATTGCCTTTTTTTTCGCTTTCTCAGGGTCATCACACTGGATCATTATTGGCTTACAGGTTTACAGCGGATGCCCTTCCTGACACACCACACTCATTTCTCCAGGCCTGGGACTGGCACTGGTGAAGCCCTGGACGGGATATATGGACATAGGATGTTTTTATATATATATATATATATATATATATATATATATATATATATATATATTTTTTTTTTTTTATGAACTTATTCACTACATATTAAATACACTCTTTTACATTAAAATATCCGAATAGTACAAAGAAAGTACAATGTAATAAAAAACTTTTTTTCTTAATTGTTTTAAAGCTATTCTTTGTTCGTAATTTAACTGTATGACCAGTCTTTGAGCTTAAGTTGAGATAACTTTACAAAAAAAATAATGCATCATGTTACTTTAATATTTTCTCTTACAATGCAACAATATGCAAACTATTCATCATCTATATTCAACCCAGATGAATAAATAACAGATAATGACATTGTTATAAGAGCACAGCAAACTAAGATTGGTAATGAGTCTTAAACTGTGAATATAGGGCACTTTCAAATAATTACACATTCAAGTAATTGCAATGCTCCGACAATTCATTAGTTATTGTACATTTTTCATCCCTCTATTTTCCTCAGTGAAATAAATGGTCGAATAATCACCAGTATTAACAGAACTGACTCAGTACAGTAGATAGACCGATAGAAGCAGATGGCTGTATGCTTTGTAATCTTTATTTTAGCCATTGCTTATGAGTACATTCCCAAAAGCATCCTGGTGTTACACTTGTCATTAGCAGCTGAGCAGTTGACTGGGGTTCAATGTAGATGCTTTTGGTTGAGTTTATAGATCTGACGTTCCGTGTTCTTTCTTTTCAACAGGGACATTTAGTTTGCATATCTGTCTGTTATCACAGATTCCAGTATGTCACCATAATAAAACATGTGGTTCAGTGGATAGCATTGCTGTCATGCAACAGGTTGTCCTAGTTCCATTTCCCTAGCCAATACATAATACAGTACTCGGACAACAGTCTGCTAAATACTTCACTTGTACAAACAAAATTAAGCACTGACAATTTGCTTTCATGTGATTGCAACAGCCAATTAGATTATAGGTCAGGTAGATTATAGGTCAGTGATTAGTTGGTTATTCCGAGGGAACAGATTTTGTCACTTGGCTGACATGCTGGCTGCTGAGAGCAATTTTGATTTCTGGTGATCAGAAATAAAGACACGACTGAAAATTTATACCTTGATTATTACTAACATTTATTATAGTAAATACAGAATATTCAGTACAGTCGGTATGTTTTTCTCCCACAGCAGAATTTCTATATGCTTTAACCTTGACAAGACACATTTGTAGTCTAATTGTTAAGTTACTGATTATGAAAATGATATTATTATACAAGACAGTTTCCAAACCATTGATTATTATTAACCTTAATGAGTTTTGAGTGTAGGTACGGGGAATGTGCCATAACAACAGCAAATATCATACAAATAAAATTCCCTGCCCTTGACTTGACTTTTGACATTTACTTTACATTGCTTTTGTCTCCTCTTTGTTCCCACACATTGCATTAGTGAGCAGGTGGGTGGTGCAGAACATTGTCACCAATAAACATAACATTTGCATTTTACATAGCAGTAAGGAAAATGTTTAGACTGTAACATTTATAAATACACAGCGCCAGAGCACTAATGAAATGGCTAGTTGGTGTGACAACTCACATTCGTGCATTAGGGCATATGGGCAATCCTCTTACAACAAGTGCACATGTACAGTACATGTGTTTGTATGTGCTTTAAAATGTACGTATACTATATGTGTAGCTCACCTGTAAAGATAATGGCTCCTCTTCGCAAAAACACTATAGTGGGATACCCATAAGTTCAGCAAGGGTCCAAACAGGACCATGGCTGACAGAAACAAATGGAAATGGCGGCGAAATAATACATTGCCCAGCAGTGCAGCCGCCAGGTCAGTTATGACCACGAGTATAGAGTTCAAAAACATTTGAAGCACTGAGGTCCGAGGCAGACTTAACAGTCTTACCCCCAGTGGCCTGTTGAAAAAATCTTCAGCTTTCAAGCGTAATCCAAATATATACTAAAGACTGAGCCAGCAAATTATTTAATTCTTTTGAAGTAACTATTAAATCTTCAGTATGTGTCCATGCCTAGCTTCTTGTGTCTTTTCTGTTATGTGTGTATCTGGAGGGTTTCCTTGCAACCTTTGCACCACTACCCCCACCATACCAGCCACTAGGCTTCATCTTACTATATTTAGGAACTGTACTGTACCTTATTCTTCCCATGTCTCTTGCTGTGCCTATTCTTAGATTCAGCTGTCTGTGTCTAAACCTGTTTCTGCCAGTTATTATTGACCCTACTTTTAGTGAAACCATTAACAGTTATGCAAAACCAAAGTAATTATCTTATAGATACCTTCATAGATTTAAAAAAAAAAGTCGTTAAATGTGTTTACTTTAATCATTTCAACAGGTTCCACATAATTAAATGAAGTGCATTCTTCTCATGTATAACATGTCATAACTCAACATGGTTCTTGGTAAAGAATTCATGTCAATGTACTGTATCTATTTATGATCACATAAATTATTTAAAACAAAATAAAACAAATTCTGTAAAAAAGTAATAAAAGATATTGCTGCACTGTAGCAAGGAGGCACGATGGCGCTGCAAATCCAGGGTAGAGGGTGTGATGTGCAAACATGACATAAAAACAAAATGTCATATGAAAATAGGAATAGGGAAAGGTCACTAAAGAGTAATAAAATAAACACAGTCAATATTTCATGTTAAACTATCATTGCTTGAAAATAATCAGTAGTCTTAAATACAAATTTCTGTAGTTTTATAAGTAAAACAGCTGGCGGTTTTACTGAGCATGCTTGAGAACATATTAATATGAGAATATGCCTGGTACTGGTGTCACACTTGCTTCTTTCTGTTTTCATGCAAAACCCAGGAGACTAAAAGGTTTTTTGTTTCCATCTGAAAACTGGTATGTCAAGTAATATGTTGCTTTCTTTACAGGCGTGCAAATATTCTTCTATAATGTTATCAATTTTTTTATGTATGTTTGGCAATAACGAATGGCTTGCAGACATGATAAACATATGAAACACAATTTGTAATACTGATAACATGGTGCCAAAGACTTTTGCACATGACTGTGTATACCATTTGGACGTCAGAAAGTAGAAAATGTTCACCTCATACTTAATTGCAAAAGAACCGAACGCTGCTGTGTGAACACAAAAATGTTTTGCATTGCAAATATAAGAGAGGAACCCATTATAGCAACCACAACCTGGATATATTTAACAGTCCATAATAATAAATTCCACTTGGATCTTTGGGTCACACTCAGCAGGGAATCTATTATAATACAAATAATTTATTTTGTTTTTTCATCTCTCTGCTAGACATGGGTATCCCCAACACAAAGCTAGCAAAGGTTGAATGATTTAAATGATGCCAGTATGTAACGCAGAGCAATGAAAATGATGTAACGTGCACACTATAATAAAATGCCATCTTCTTTTTGACAACTCTTTGGCATTACTTTTCTGAACTTCTGTTTTAGACTTTTTTTCAGAGTTTTTTTCAAGACTGTCCTTGCTTTTTAGTAATGGAAAAAAATAATAATTTTCTGGGTTTTGATATCATGGACAGCATGTCATTTATTGCCAGATTTTTGTTTAAAAAAATTAATTCAGGGCATCCAAGGTTCCAAAGTTTTGTCTAATTCACTTATTTGCAATATATATATAATCCACACAATCCTCACATGGAATACTCATTTCTTAAACATTGATGTTTTAATGCACTTTCCAAGATGTCAGAATAACAGTAAATTATTATGCATATGTTATTGTTAGTGTTTCAGCTGCTCCCATGAAGTGGTCACAACAGCGTACCATCCAATCCACACACAACCTAGTACAGGTTTTACACTGTATGCCATTCCTTCTTCTTCTTCTTCTTCTTTATTGTTTCACAGCAGTTGGAATTGAATAAGTTGGTTACATTAGGCTACTGTAGTTCTAATCCCCCCCTTCATCAGCCCAGCCTCTTAAAGCTGATTTTCCAGTCCATCCTTCCTTAAAACCTCTAATGCATCCTTCCCTGATCTTGTCTTGACTTGTACTGTGTCTTGAGCGCTTTGTCTGCTTTATGTGTACTTTTACACACTCTTTCTTCGTGTCAAATTTCCTCTCAGTTCCACTCAGCATCTAGTTGCATCACCGCTACCTATAGCTCTCTCTCTTCTCCTCAGCTTCCCTGTCCTTCTTGAGAGACCCTTTTCATTTTATCCATGGTCGGGACTGGCACTGCATCCAGTGTTTCCATGTCAATCAATCTGGAAAATATTTTTGGGTTCTAACGAATAGGCATAAACTACCTAAAAAGTAAACCAAACACCTATAAACCCTATAATCCACTTTCAAAGAACTTTTAAAAAAAATGCTATGATATGACATCTCTATTGGTGCTTGTTACAGTAACAATGTTTTAGTATTAATGTGTAGCATTGAATGCCACAACAATGTCAAGTAAAAATAGACTAATGTAACAAAATTATTTAAATTCTTACTGTCACAGAGGCTATTAGTATTTCAACTGTGTTTAGAATGTAAGGAAATGTGAATTAGAGCTTTACAGTATGTTGTTGTTCTTTTGGCGGGCCCCATCGGGGTGCCACAGGCACTGGCACTGCATCCAGTGACTGGAGTTTGGGTGGGAATTGAAATCGTGCCTCCTGAGCCACCAATGCCCTAAATTAGAGCGTTATGAATATTAATATTTGATGAACAGCTGATTTAAACAGTCGGTCAGTTTTCGATTGAGTACGTAATAGAGTCATACTTGCCAACCTTGACCCTGCGTGGTGCTTCTTTTTTTTTTTATTGCGCCTCCAGTGCAGTAGGTGGCAGTAGAACAGTATTTTCCATGTGTCACCCGACATTAAAAAGGGACGAAAGAGATGTCAACGGACGTAGTTTTCTAAGCTTTCGAAGTTTTTATTTGATAAATCATCGGGGTTATCCGTTTCCTCTCACCTGTTTCAAAATGCAACCGGGCCTGGAGAAATGTCCGAGGAGATTACTAGTCTGTGAAAAATCCAATTTCTTGAATGAAGCATCGCGTCATGAAGCGCACGTGTCTAAACACAGCTTCAACTATAAGGTGAGCTTTAACCAGCAGCACTGCTTTAAGAGCTGTTCAGGAGCTCAGATCTCCTTTCTGTTTAATTTAACATAATGGTGAATTTAGATTCGGCCAAAAAAAATATACGTCTGACGATTATGATGATGATGATGATGATGATGATGATGCCATCAACGATGGTACGACTACTGACATCTTTAGAGGAAACATACTGTAATACTACACATTGCTGCACAATGAAAGGACATACAGTACAGTAGATAACAACTGCTGAAGTGTGTATACATTTTTTGGCTTATGCTGTATTCATGTATGCTACCAGTCTGGATTTATTTTCTACATTCTAGCATTCTAGAACAATACTGGATTTTTGTTTGTTTGTTTCAAAACTATAAAATAACACATATGGCATTAGGTAATTAAGTAACAAATTTCTTATTTTAAGACACAAAGGGTAAGTGTTCTGGAATAGTTCTCGCAAGAACAGTATTGTCAATTGCATTTGCAAAACCCATCAAGCACCATGATGAAACTGGCTCTCATGAAGACCTTCCCAGGAGAGCAAGACCAAAACTTACCTCTGCTGCTGCCTCAGAATTCACCAATTAATAAACATCACCTCAGATTAGAGCCGTTATGAAGGCTTTACAGAGCAGAAGTAGCCGACACGTCTCAATTTCAACTGTTCACATGAGATTATTGCATATTTTGGACGCCTTCAGCATTGCTTTACAGTGAGATTTTAAATCAGGAAAACAAGGTGCGTCCAAACCTTTGACTTGTAGTGTACAGTACATGCATAATATATTTCAGAAACCCACACACACACACATGGGCATTACATGCAATAAAATGACAAACAGAAAGTAATCTGAGTTCAGGATTGTGAGGTGTCAATGCTACCATGCAGATAAATCAGCATCATCTAAATCTTTGATATTTTCCCCCAAATAACTCTTTATCTCTGACTCCTTACTGGGGAATCAGTACAATGTTTGTTCCGGGCAACCAAAGTCTTTCACCAACCTGCTAGCTCTTTATGCAGAAAAACAATTCCAGGTTCAGGCATGTTTTTCCTTTTGTATAGTTTGTACTTAAAAATGTTGTTTTGCAGCTGTCTGTACTGATACCAGAATGTGGAGCGCTGCCTGCTGAGATGGCAAAAGTCCTCAATAATTTCAGTTCATATTACCTTGTTCGAGATCTGCCAGTTTACAGATTCTTGGAAGAGGACATGCTTGAGATGATAAAGAAAGGTAAACACAAAGGCTGTGTTCATTTACCACATATTTCTTATGTTCTGGTTCTGTCCTGAATGGTTTCCCTTTTTTTTTTTTTTTTTCCACAGGCAGTTTTTATGCACTCTCCTACAAAACCCGGCTTGATGAAGACAATGTTATTGCGTTTTTCAGAAGTAAGTATGATTAACAGCATGTGTCAAGTCGTTATCTCAAAAACGAAAAAATTAAGAATCCGCATTTCAGCATTGTTTATACTGAAATGTCAATTAAAATCACTTAAATGAACCTAGAAAGTGCTTTAAAGTATATCAGGTGATGGAGGTGATGTTCTTCTTTAAATAAAGATGCACTCTCAAGCTTTTATGTAGGGGATTTTTTTTACTCCTTGCCCTCTTAAAAAAAATGCATCTTGCGCTTATCTTGCTTCCATTCCCATCCATGTTTAAAATATTTGTCCCCAGTATCTATACAGGTTTGTTTCTATAGAATGAAGTTTTCTTAGCCATATAGTACACTGAAGTGTTAACCTTTTTCTAAATGTGGCCAAAAGTATTACAACGACATACTGTAAGCCATATATTATGATTCTCCATGTGCACAGAACAGTTGATATCACTAATCAGTTTGAGCTGGTTGATTTGCAAATTAGAAGCAGGAGGTTTGGTTCATATATGGAAAAAAATAAATAATATATATGACTAAAACTAGAGAACTCTCAAATGAATTGTGAAACTCTGTGGTGAATTTCTGTACATAATCCTCTGGAAACACAAGTGACACCAGCGTAGTGGAGATATTGTTTTGATGCTATGCTCAGCCAGGTCCAGCAGGTTTTATTTACACTTTATACTAAATATTGATTATTGTATAGCAATTTCATTGCATAAAATAAAATAAAGATTCTTATTATTATGTTTGTCCTTATTTTAAAAAATTGAGTGTCTTTAAACCATTGACTTTCACTTTTGTCTTAACACCTTTGGCCACCACTGTGTGTGTGTGTGCGCGCGCGTGTGTGTCATGGGCAAAAATATTGGCACCCTTGCAATTCTGTCAGAAAATGCAACAAACATTCAGAAAAATGTTCCAATTGCAAATGTTTTGGTATTCCTGTGCTTATTTATTTTTGTTTGCACTGGAGCAACACAAAGAAAACACGGAAGAAAGCCAAAACGTATGTGACAAAACCACAATCCTTCTGGGAAAACGTACTGTGGACAGATATGATAAAAGTAGAGCTTTTTGGTAAAGGACGTCATGGCACTGTTTACAGCAAAAGAAATGAGGCCTTCAAAGAAAAGAACACCGTCCCTACAGTCAAACGTGGCAGAGGTTCAAAGATGTTTTAGGGTTGCTTTGCTGCTCCCGAGACTGGATGACTTGACTGTGTGAACGGTATCATGAAATTTGCTGATTTCCAAAGACTTTTAGGGCGCAACATAGTGGCCAGTGTCAGAAAGCTGTGTCTCCACCAGAGGTCATGAGTCTTCCAGCAGGACAGTGACCCAAAATACACTCCAAAAAGCACTTAGAAATGGTTACAAACAAGGCGCTGGAGAGTTCTGAAATGGCCAGAAATGAGTCCAGAGCTGATTTCCACCTGTGGAAGCATCTCAAAACAGGAATAGGGCTGTATAAGGCATCCTTCAAATCTGAATGACCTGGAGCAGTTTGCAAAAGAAGAGTCGTCCTAAGGGGGTGCTACCAAATATTATGTTAAGGGTGCCAATAAATATGTCCAGTTAATATTTTTGCGTGGTACTGTATCAGATTAGACATTTTTTCTCTGTTTTTTGTGTGTGTGTTATTTCAATGCAAAATAAAAAAAATAAACATGTGAGAACCAAAAGATTTTCAACTGCATGTCTGGCCATGACTGTACTGTGTGTGTGTACAGTACATGCAATTAAACCTGCTTTTTAGGTTTGATTTGTTTAAGCATGTTAGCCACTAATAGGCCTTTCTTTACTCTTATCAAAATGAATGATAAACGGTTAAAATATACAATAATCCAATAGTTAACAGTACAATAAGTAATACAGTAACACTTATGTATTGCAGTTTTCTACAATAGATGAATAAATGCATGTAAATCTATATATCCTAAAGCCAGATTTGTTTTTGGATATTTGTATTTCTCACAAAGATTTTTACAGCATGCATCAAATAATAATATGTAATTATTCCCTAAGTGCTATTTACATATACAGTATGCATATGTCAAACACACATTTTCCATAGTAGTAACATGCTATCAGCGATTAACTGGAGGTCTAATAAGAAAAAAATAAAATTTAACATGGTACATCATATAATAAACGTTTGCTCTTTACACTGTTTCGTGATTGACAGGTACACTATGGGCTTTGTTTTAATTATTTCATTCTCTCCCACAGAAAAGCTGATCTTGTCCCTTGATAAGGACACATATGAGCAGCTTGGCTTGGAGGGAAAACCATCGCTATACAATCACAGAAAGCCCATGAGATATGGTGAAATGTTGTTTTATAAGCATATAAGTCAATAAACAATAACTGCAAAACTGTCAAAATCTGACATTTTTTTCCTGTAACATTTCTACACTTGCAGTTGTAACTGTGGACCTCGCTGATAAATCATTGGTTCCTGGTGCAAAGCGGTATAAGCAAGTTCTTCTTTGTTTGAAAGAAAGAGTGCCTCTGAGAAGCGACTTTCTGTTAACAGATAGCCATTCAGGTTCGTAGAAAGGATCTTTTGAAAGCTATTCATTTTACAGATTGGCTATTGATTGTAATGTTTATCTAAATGTTTACATTTTTAGTAGTACACTTTTCTTCTACATAAAGACAGAAGCACATGATCGCTGTGTTACAGTTTTGTGAAGTAAAGCATGCCATTTTTTTTTATTTATAAATCATCTTATCACCAGGGCATCTTGCCTATGTGTCCTTCATGATTTCGGTTTCCTTAGAACCTGGATATTTTGACCAGTGGGAAAAACTTAACTGTATATTTTAATAAAGATATTCCCCTAATTTTTACTCCTTATACTCAACCTCCAGCTGAGATTCAGTTAGGATAGAACTTTTAACTGGATGCCCGAATAATTTTTCGGTTCCATATTTAAATCATTCACACTGTGTTCAGGCTCACTTTAGGATTTAGGCAGTTGATATTCTTTGAGTGAAGAGTTATGCTGTTGTGATTAGTGCGATATTGTGTGAATTAATACACGAAATTCCTCCTAAATTATTAAATGTAGCAGATGTATAGGAATAAGCATTTCATGCCTTTCCATCTGTCTTTTTTTTACTTGTTATGCTTACTTAGGATTTAAGGACATATTTGTGTTTTTTTTTTTTTTTTTTTTTTTAGCTTTCATTCGTTCTTTTCGTTTCGTTCATTCTTGTTATTTATGACTTCAAAGTATAGAGGCCTCACCATAAGACCTAGTACAGAACACACTATTCTACAGTTTGAAATTATAGCAGTACTTTTATTTGTTCCTTGTTTCACTTGTGACTTTTTGCATTTGTTGATTTTTTTTTTTCTACCATTTTTTGTTTCCACAGATTTAGCAACCGTCATTTCCCTCTCACTAGCTAGTTCTTCTCATTACACAACAGAGAGCAGGTGCTTCCTCTGAGACACATGAAGCCATCCATTGCATCTTTTCAAACTGCTGCTCATGCTTTGTCATAAACAAACTTGAAGAAAAGTCCTAACTACCCCTTTAAATACATTACCAGTCAAAAGTTTGGAGACACCTTATAACTCATGTTCTGTTTTGATTTTAATTTTATTCTACATTGTAAAACAATGCTGAAGGCTTTCAAAATATGCAATCTTCCATTATTTCCATGCTGTGCAGCATGTATTGTAACTGCCTCATAGTGTCCTGGGTACAAATCTGAGACAAAGTTTATTGTCTGTGTGGTGATTCATATACAGTGTTCTCTATGTATCTGCTGGGGTGTTTTTCAGTTTTCACCATCGTCTTCTCTCGAAGGTGACTTGGTTTCTCACACTAAATTACCCATATCAAAGGTCCTATACCATTACATTAAAACCAGCTAGGTTTTTGGGCCCCCCCTTGTGCCGATGATGTGGCCCTGGCCCTTTGGGGTGTGGCTCCACAGGGCCTCTGGGTGTTTGCTGTGGTGTGCCTGGTTTCCTGTCACCAGGACATTGGCAGTGGATCCTTCGGGTGCTGTTGGGTTGCTGGGTGAGGGCTCCATAGCCTCTAGACTTGTTTGTTTTGCGCATCCTATGGATGCTGGATTGAAATGGGATTTGGGGAGTTTGGAGCCTGGCCCTTGGCGTCTTTGCATGCTGGGCGCTGTACATAGGGGGCATGGTGCACTGGGTGTTCTGGTGCATTTTTATTGTGACCAGCAGTGACAGCAATTTGTTTTGCTTTGGCACTTCTTTGGAATCGGACTGGAAGGGATTGCCTTTGCCTATATCTTGCAGGCATGGATGAGTCTTGGGTGTCACTAGCTGCTGGTATACTTGTTAATCAATGTTTTTCAGTTCACCTAGTGGTCGGGTTAGTGTTATGGCTGAATAGTGTATGAATCAAGCATTAGTTCTCATAATATTATTGATACCTTGCTTATGTTAGTGTTCACTTGAAACTTCTTTGCTGTTGCTTGGTAAACATATGCTTGTTGAATTATGTTTAATATGTTTTTTGTGTTCATGTTAATCTTATGCTCAGATCGAGATGGACATCTGAAGGTTCTTCTGTCTCAGTACACATATGAGAAGTGTAGGCCAACTCTTAGTACCCACAATCTGAGAAATCTATTGTGCCCATCACTTCAGTCCTCAGATCTTCGGGGAAAGAAACTTTCATGCACCCCAGAGCACTTCATGGAATGGCTGGGGGCAGTAAACCTGAATATCAGTTGGTGAGTATTCTGTGGAATCTTTTGTTGAATGTTGCATGCTTTCCATTGGGCAGATGGTGTTATTGATGTTGTTGCAGTGAAAACTCAGCCACAAGTTTCCTGTCCACATATGCATGTCCGGAGCCATGCAGTTCCGTTAACCAGGCCCTGCTTTGTACAGTCACTGGACTCATCCCTCCTGAAGACATCTCCCCACTACTACAAGAGCTGAGGTAAGTTTGCTTGTTTTAGCAGTTGGTTTATCTGTTTGGTCATTTTATATTCAAAATAATCATGCAAAAAAAATGCTTTAATGCATAAAAACATGTGAAACAATCTCTCTAATTATGCAGAAGGTATTTTGATGCACCAAAGTTTGCACTTTGGACCTCCCTCACTGTCCATGGCTTTGTGGATAGTCCTGTGTGCTGGGGAACAACAGAACATGGATTTCTCAAAGGTGGAGAAAACTTGTACAACTTTGTTTGCTTCAAGAACCAGGATTATTGGTTGCACATGGCTACTGGTGCACATGATGGCTGTCCACCTTGATGAACAATGACTGAATTGGTGAAAGATATTATGTTTTCACTCAGCTACTTAACATTTGTAATGTAAAAATTGTTCAGAAGAGATTTTTTTTATATAAAATTAGTTTTTTCATATATATAATTTTGCATTTTTATCTGAACAATAGTAAATACCAAAGTAATAGTGAAATCTTGCTAACAGAACATATTACTAATGATAAAAATGTTCTTTTGAACAATATTAAATTTAGTGCAATAATGAAAATGACAACGTTTGCCTGTCTCATGATGTAAACAATGTTAGTCCATTGTTAGTTAATTGTAGCAAATTAAACATGTATCATCCCCCTCTGATTCAGTGTACTGAAGGAGCCAAACGAAGCAGCCAATAAGAGTAAGAAAAAGGTGACTTTGAAAACATTACACAATCATGTAAATGTCAAGTAAATGTTACGTAGTGGTGGGCATGACACATTTTTACTGTTGTGTCATGCTCTGGGTCAAGCCACATGATGAAATCAGAGCAGTAGTAGATGGAAAGGGAATGAATTATGTCATGGTTTGTATTTATGTCCTCCACAAGCTCTACATGCCCCTGAAACAGGAAAAAAAAAACATGAAAAAGGAATAAAGCGTTTTAGCATGATTGATAATATTTTTGTATGTTCTACATAGCGGAAGCACGCTTTCTTCCTTGGTTAAAACATGATAAAAATTAATGCTAAAATGAATAACCTACAGTAGAAAGTGCGTTGTAGGCCAAGCAGGGAAAATACTACCAGACTGATTAATAGCATACACTCACATAATAAAGCCTGTGCTCTATCAGTTACAATGGTTACCAGTCTCGTTCCACATTCACTTTTCATATTTTGCTACTTATCCTTACATTTAGTAACACTTCACAGTCTGCTCCAGTCTGTCTTTTTGAGCTACCTTATCCTCTCTATCATAAACTCATCCTTTCCAGTTGTAAGTCAATGCGACAAATGTAACAAAAAGTGCATCATAAGCACTTTTATTAGAACAGATTGTGATCAAAATAAAATGCAAAGACAGGGTTTCAATCTCTGTTTGAAGCTTGCTGCAAGTTAAGTTTTCTACTTAAACCTCAGTACTCAGCTATTTGTCATAGAGAGAAATCAATGAATATTGCTGGCACATTGAACATGCTTGGGGCAGAAGACTTTACGGGTTATGAAGGCTTTGCAATACAAAGTTTGTAACATTTTTTGTACATGTGGAGATCCGGATGGTTAAGCGGGGACGGGGCCATGCGAAGACACAGAGGGAAAGTGGCGGCGGGGCCATGCAGGGGGAGAATGGGGCTGCATATAGAGCTGCACATACTGGCATGGCATAACGGGGAACTGCGATACTTAACACATAAAACGATACGTGTAGGAAAATTATATAGATATACCTTAAATAGCCTATATACCACTCAACCGTACTTTTAATCACAAACCCCCGTGTATGCTGTTAGTTAATCTGATTCAATTGCTTCTTTTAACATCAACTGTTAACTTCTTACAGAATATATTTTTTAATGACATAATAAATGAATCCACCATTGACAGAGTGTGCAGTATAGAGGGTGCAACCCAGTTTGTGGCTCAGGGTCTTCAATTTAATTTTGTTTATGTAATGCTTTTAACAATGGATACAATTCTGAATGTATATATAAAACTATACAGATTGTATGTATAGAAATTAATAACTTAAAAAGTTTTTTTTTAATATAGTTTTATCATTTTGTCCTTAATGAGCAAGCTGGCATCAGTCCCAAGGAAAAGCTCACTGAGATGACAATGTGGAAACCAGAGGTAGATGAACCAGATTTAAAAGGGAACCCAATTACAATTAACACAAAATATACTTTGTTGAGATCAACAACTGTTCACTGACTGAGACTTTTGTAATAAAACTGTGTGAGTTGCAAGGGTCTTTACTGCTCTGTTCTTTTTGATGGATGTGACTGTGTCACACAAAGTTCCTTGTGGCAACATCCATTATTTTATATTGGTGTAAAGCATTCATTGAAGTAAAAAGGAGAAAATGTTGTAATGGAATATTATAATACTATACAATTATAAATTACTATCAAATGGATATAAAATTCCTTTCTCTCTAGATGTACAGGAGTACAACCTTTGTTTAAGGTATACCAAGGTGTGCCTCTGGTCTGTGTGCTGATGCTAATATTTGCATTGCTGTCCATGGTGCTGTTCAGGACTTTGGTGAGGTAGTGATTCTATTTGAGATCCAGCAACATGGTACATCATTTCTCATTACATGTCCTCCAGGCATCCAAGCACTGCCATGGAATGTTGGTTAACCCCATTTGTTAGCATTTGTTTAGTAACAACAAAATAAAAGTATATACTAATACTTTAAACATTACAACATAATACTCTGAGTAATAAGTAATTCTAAAAACTGCTACTAGTAGATTCATCTAAGAATGATTAGTTCTCTCTGGTTAGTTAGCTATCCTGGCCAGCTAATATTGTTGTGAGCTATTTGTGATCCTTCATTCAATCTTTATGTTCAATATGTGGGAGGTTTTTAGCTTCCACCGTTAATGTTAGTTACACTTTAGTGATAAAACATAAGCTGTAACTCAAATTATAATTGTATAAAAAAGAGTCAGCAGTCAGTTAATCCGGATGAAGTAAGCTGCAGGTTATTGCAGCAATAAAGCACTAGTGATCCAACCCAATGCCAACTCAAGAACAGGAAAAGAGCAGACTGAAAAGCAGTTCGATGCACACTCCTTATACAGTATACTGTTGACAGAGGGATGGACTCAAACACTGTCTCCTCCCTTGGTTTTCTTTTTCACTTCTTTTTGCCAAATAGTTCTGGAAAATTATAATTATATTCCCACCTTTCCACCATTTTGTATTACATCATTGTTACATCACCTGACTGCTTACTTAAATTATATCTTGCTACTTATACTTTCTCCCAGTAAAATCTTTCCCCCTTGTTTTATCTTTTAACTTTTCATTGAATATATAAAAATAACAGGGAGGTGCTTAATTTCTTCATACAGACCCTAGTTTCTGGGTCTTTGTCATCAGTTGTTCAGAGACAGAGCATGGCTAAGCATCTTCTTTACTGTTGGTCTTTTTCAGCATCCTTATCTTATTCATGTCTCCTATCTATTCTTGGCCCTTCCTTGCTTCCCTCTAGCTAAGTGCACCTGGAAGGGCAACCACAACAACAGCCCACAATTAATTGTGCTGCTCCTGGCCAATATCTGGCTAAGTACCAAAGGTCCTTGAATTTCTTGAAGTTTCTTCATGAAAAAGGACTTACTTATCAGAGGAAGGATGAGTCCACAACTGCTTCTCGTAAAAGGCCTCGCATAGAAATGATCTCTGTGAGTGGTTCTGCTGCTACCCAGAATTATTTCACTGTTTCTGTTGGGACGAAGGATTCAGTCGGCACACAGACATATTTTCCAAAAAAAGATAACTTTTAAGTTGGGATGTCGCTGTTCATCTGCCTCACACTGAATTCTGGTTCTTGCTTAGAGGCAACAGGCTTTCTCATCGACTTCTTCGTCTAATCAGCATTGTCACCTGTACATTGGGCTCTTATTTTTCCGATGTTCACACATGCTCTGTTTTAAATTAAATCTGATATTTCTTATATATTTTAGTTTATTACTCACTTTTTTTTTTTACTTTTTGATATTAGCCGGTGTTTTCTCCAATGTATCTGTCACTCATGTTTCTGTCTTTATGTATTTTATTTATGCTGATTAAGCTGTGTTATGCACCAGCCATGGATTGTGGTTTGTCCACCTCCATCTGATAAGAAATAATGAGTCCTGCTCGGCACAGTCACACAAAAGCTTATTCATATCTTGTGTCTTTCCCCTTCACCACTTGTGTTTCAGTGTGGCTTCTCTTTTGAAGATATTTCTTATCTTGGTCATGACGACCTCTCTTCCTATTGTGAAGGTGTTTTGCTCCCTATGATGTTATGTGAGAAAGCATCTTGCTCCTCTAGGCTCTCTGTGTCTTACAGTTAATCCCATATGAGTTTTTTAAGTTTTAGTATCAAACCTTAATTTAGTTACATTTATATGACTTTATTTAGTACTTGATTAATGTGAATACATTTGGTACATACTTGATTAAATTATGTTTTACCTAAAACATGGTTATAAATATGTTTGATGGCATCTGACCATTACAACTATATTTTTTTATATTGATGTACAATCCTCACAGGAACTTCAGTTTGCAGGTAGCATAAAGAATGGACTTTAAAGCAAGTAAAAAAAAAAAAACCTATTTCAGATATATTGGACTCATGATTTGGCCATCTCAGAGTCCTGAGCTTAACTCCATTAAAGGTCTTTGGTATGTGCTGAAGAACACTTTACTGCATGGTTTGACCCCTTCTGTCATCAGTACAATATAATGATGTGTAAAGTTGTCAAAAGAGTGACATGATGAATACATTTAGTAATCAAAGATAAAAGCTTATTTTAATATGATACTATTTCTATAGTACTAGCTCACACACAGAGACTTGTCTGATGATGGACATTCTGTATACAGTAATCTAAAGAAATATAGAAATATTGTACTGCATTTAAGGTGTTCTCTCAAAACTTTTCCAACAAAAGTTATTTGACAGTTGAGCCATTCAGCACACACTGCACATTTCTACTTGTTTGAAAGACATTCACTTAAGGCGGCATGATGTTGATATTTGCACCCAAGAATAAAGCATGTGGATACATGATGGAGGAATGTGATGGTGATAGCAGAAGGCCACAGCGAATGTGCATCATTTTCCTTTAACCGGCCTCTAACAGTTTATATTTTGTAGGTTTGGGGGTCTTTTTGATTTTGTTGGGACAGAGGCAAAAGGGCACGAGGACAAAATACTGTGGTTTGTTGGACATGACCATTTTGCCGATACACACATTTAATACAGGGCAGTGAACAGACCATCATTTCTGGCCTAAAAACCCTAATAGAAACATGGAAATGCTCAACTGACAGCAGTAATCCCTGGAAATACTGATCCTCTCTAAGATATCAGGATGTTGCTGGAGTTTTGCACGCTTCATTAGGATAAATGAAGTGAGTGAAAAACAATCATTGTGAAAAATCAGTTTAGTGCCAGATAGAGTACCAATTCAATCGAACTGTTCTTCAGTTTTTAGGAGAGGATAGACATCCTTCCAGCAGCCTTGAACCCACACGTATTCCAAAAAAACTGTCCTTTTTTTCACAATTACCGGGTTTAAAAGAAAAAAGGAGAACCTGGTTGTAGAACTGAATCTTATATCTTCTACCGAAACTGCTATCCTTTTAACTTTACTTTTAGTAAAAAAAAAACATGCTTGTTTGAGTCTCTTCTCTTGCATCATCTTTGCAGAATCTGTTAATGTTTGCTTTTCTTTCTTTCTTTTAACCCCAGCCATTTTTCTTTCTTAAAAAATATAATGATGCCTCATGACTAAGTACTAAGCCTTTGGGAAATGTTTGGAAATAATCATGAAAATTTCGTATAATATAAAGACTTCTGTTTCTTTTTTGGGATTTGTCATTTTATACAAATTGTCATTATGCCACACAGAAAATAGTACATTCAATATTAAGTTATTCAGTAATACTGGAGAGGAAGATAAGTGTCTAACTCCAGCTAAACAGGGTTTGTTGTGTTTTGCGACACTCCTGGCCAGGCGTTCTCTTTTATTCAAGTGGAAGGATGCCACCTCACCCACTCACGCCCAGTGGTTCAGAGATGTTATGTCCTGTTTGTCCCTGGAAAAGATTCACTACTCAATCCACCATTCAGACTTGAAATTTCAACGAATGTGGGACCCCTTTCATCACTTTTTTAATATACTGTACATTTATAGTTTGATTCCCTTTCTATTTAATTGTTTGTTTTTCCCTTTTTGTTGCACGCAGAACCAAAAACTTCCAGCTCCACTTTTTTTTTTCTTTTCGTTTCTCCCCTTTTCTTTTTTTTTTAAATATGCCTGGCGTGTAGCCTTTCCTACACATGTATAGCTGGCTTGGAGTCAGGGAGGGGTGGGGTGGGTGCAATAGGGTTTTATAAGGGGGGCTATAAAATGTGTGTTGAAACGTTACATGTTTTCCCCTGTTATATCCCTGTTTAAAATAAAAAAAAATATAGTTGTTATTATTCAGAATTTCATGAGTCTATTTACCGTAGGGTCTGAGGTAGCCTGTACCGAAGTAGGACAACTCCTCAGATGAACAATGCTTTAATTCCTGCTTTGCATCTCCTAAATGATTACAGTGTTGTGCGAAAGGCTTGAGACACCCCTCGTTTCTTCATATTTTGCTTCCACAATTTTTTATATACTGTATATATAATTTTGAGAAATAGTTCAAACTTTTTTCCAGACCGTGTACCTGGCCAGTTTCTGAGGAATGTTTTTTGTTTGTTAAGCCCCACAGTGACCTATGAATCATTCAAGTATAAAAACATGCTCAAAAACGCCCCACCTGAATGAATGAGAATCTTCACAGACGAGGGGGGGAAATGAGGTTGCTGCTGACGTTTTTACATCTCTTTTTTAAATTGTATCTTTAGGCACTTTGCAGCCTGTTGCAGTAAAATGTGTTCTGATTTCTTGAATTTAATATAATTAATTAAATCCAATTTAATATAAAGCATTGAGGGGTTGCCCAAGACTTTTGCACATTGCAGTATATTCAGAAATATTTGTAACATGTAAAATTTATTCTACCAAGTCAAGAGTTCTGTTATATTATGGTATGTACGTTACTAGAGGTTACCCATGGCTCCGCTGTTTCTGCCTGTCGTATGTGCTGCTTACTGTTACATTCAGTGAGGAACACATGTAACAATGCTCACAGTATTGTTTTTTTAGGTGCCATTTTTAGCCACTGTTGTATCTGGTGAGGAATGTGACACTGCCCATCATTATATTTGCTAAGAAACGTCTGAAACACCCTCACAGGACATAAAAGTTATGATTATGTGCTGCCTACTGTTACATTCATTGAAGTATGCCTGTGACACACCTGTGACGAAACTAAACACACACATTTGTGGTGTAATACCGGCCCCTGCCCACTAGCCACACAGGATTTCTTTTTTTTTTTGTTTTGATTTTTCCCCGATTTTCTCCCTAATTTAGTCGTGTCCAATTCCTCCCCGTCACTAGGGGGCTCCCACATTAAGGCTACTACTACCACTCAGCCGGGACTATCACGTGTTTCCTCCGAACCACGTGACGCCAGCCGACCGCATCTTTTCGAACTGCTCGCTCGCGCACCGTTGGGGGCGGCGTAACACACTCGGAGGACAGCGCTATCCGCTCCCTCCCTGACTGGCTGTAGAGCCATGATTAATGTGGGAGCACTAAGTACCTCTCATCCCTCCCCTCTGAGAGAGCTCCGCCAATCAGCTCTCTCTAGACCTCCGGCTGCGAGAGGTTACAGCACCACCCGGGATTCGAACTAGCGATCTCCGGATGATAGGGCGAACGCTTTAACCACTGCGCCACTCGTCTGTTTCACTATGATGATGATGATGATCTGGTAATCAAATAATAACTATTACCTCACAGTATGTTGATTACATCACATTAATTGAGTTACTCCTTTGACAACGCTGACAGAATGACATAAAATTTTATGATGACACTGTCTACCTGTGCAAACACTGGTGGCACCACAAATGGAATTTGAGTTTTATTTAAAGAAGAGATAGATAGACATATTACTTCAACAAGAGGTAAGGTTATATTACTTGGGTGAATGAAGGGTGGACTTTATGATTTGGAGTCTTGTCTTTATTATCTGGAGTTAATCCGAGCCCTTTCTTTCAGCAGTGTCTCAGTTTTGGGGAGGGTCACATATTAGTGTGCTTTCCTAATACCTTTTGTCCGCATCAATTGTATTTATGTTTTCGTCACTTCAGTGATGAAGAAAAATCAATATGGGTAACTAGAAAAGGATATTGTTTGTAATATTGGCGCTATATTGACAGAGGTGGGTAACGTCACCTATATCTTTGTCCTTAATCTTGGTCATACTTTTTATTAAATAGGTGAAGATAAGAACGGCTTAAGAAGAAGTAAAGATACTTAAGTAAATGTTTGCTCAATAAAAAGGATTTACATTTTAGAAAAAGTTAATACTTTAAGTTCAAAATAAAAAGTATTTGACTTGCCTTGACATTATGGTTTTTATTTCTTTCCCAGCCCTTTTAATCTGACTGTTTTCTCAAGTGGAGCAGCTGACACTATGGAAGGTAGGTGCAGCAGGACTATTAGCTGTAGTACTCATTATCATTACAGATTTTCAACATATAACAATAGAGACGACTTAGACACATAAAACACATTTGACATCCGTGCCGTGTGGGCATACACACGTGGACAAAATTGTTGGTACCCTTCGGTCAATGAAAGAAAAATGCACAATGGTCACAGAAATAACTTTAATCTGACAAAAGTAATAATAAATAAGAATTCTATGAATGTTATCCAATGAAAGTCAGACATTGCTTTTCAACCATGCTTCAACGGAATAAAAAAAAAAAAAATTGAACTCATGGAACAGGCCTGGACAAAAATGATGGTACCCCTAACTTAATAGTTTGTTGCACAACCTTTTGAGGCAATCACTGCAATCAAACGATTCCTGTAACTGTCAATGAGACTTCTGCACCTCTCTGCAGGTATTTTGGCCCACTCCTCATGAGCAAGCTGCTCCAGTTGTTTCCGGTTTGAAGGGTGCCTTTTCCAGACAGCATGTTTCAGCTCCTTCCAAAGATGCTCAATAGGATTGAGGTCAGGGCTCATAGAAGGCCACTTTAGAATAGTCCAATGTTTTCCTCTTAGCCATTCTTGGGTGTTTTTAGCTGTGTGTTTTGGGTCATTGTCCTGTTGCAAGAGCCATGACCTGCGACTGAGACCCAGCTTTCTGACACTGGCCAGCACATTTCTCTCTAGAATCCCTTGATAGTCTTGAGATTTCATTGTACCCTGCACAGATTCAAGACACCCTGTGCCAGATGCAGCAAAGCAGCCCCAGAACATAACAGAGCCTCCTCCATGTTTCACAGTAGGGATAGTGTTCTTTTCTTGATATGCTTGATATGCTTTTTCCATCTGTGAACATAGAGCTGATGTGCTTTGGCAAAAAGTTCCATATTTGTCTCATCTGTCCATAGGACATTCTCCCAGAAGCGTTGTGGCTTGTCAACATGTAGTTTGGCATATTTTTATGATTTGTTTTCAACAATGGTGTCCTCCTTGGTCGTCTCCCATGTAGTCCACTTTGGCTCAAACAACGACGGATGGTGCGATGACACTGATGTTCCTTGAGCATGAAGTTCACCTTGGATCTCTTTAGAAGTCTTTCTGGGCTCTTTTGTTACCATTCGGATTTATCAGTCTCTTTGATTTGTCATCAATTTTCCTCCTGCGGCCACGTCCAGGGAGGTTGGCTACAGTCCCATGGATCTTAAATTTCTGAATAATATGTGCAACTGTAATCACAGGAACATCTAGCTGCTTGGAAATGGTCTTATAGCCTTTACCTTTATCATGCTTGTCTATAATTTTCTTTCGAATCTCCTGAGACAACTCTTTCCTTCGCTTCCTCTGGTCCATGTTGAGTGTGGTACATACCATGTCACCAAACAACACAGTGACTACCTGGAGCCCTATATATAGGCCCACTGACTGATTACAAGATTGTAGACACCTGTGATGCTAATTAGTGGACACACCTTGAATTAACATGTCCCTTTGGTCACATTATTTTCAGTATTTTCTAGGAGTACCATCATTTTTGTCCAGGCCTGTTCCATTAGTTTATTTTTTAAAATAATTCTGTTGAAGCATGGTTGAAAAGCAATGTCTGACTTTCATTGGTTAACATTCATAGAATTTTTTTAAATTATTACTTTTGTCAGATTAAAGTTATTTATGTGACCATTGTGAGTTTTTCTTTCATTGACCGAAGGGTACCAACAATTTTGTCCACGTGTGTAGTTAGGTTTACAGGATTTGGCTATTAAAAAAAAGGTAATTGAAAGAATTCAAAGTATTGTCAGTATGCATTGGGTAGGATTTCCTCTTATTACCAGGGTTGGGTTTCAAGAATAACAACTGGGTCATTCTACAAAAATGGTGGACAATGCTGTGGCTTAGTTTTGCTGTCATTTATTTTAATTAATAATATGAAATAAATATCAGCTACCCCAAACTATGGTGTTCCTGTTACACAAAAGAAGTTTTATTTTGAAATACAATTGACAATTTGTAATCGTTCCTGCTTCAGATCTCACTATATGAAGAGCACTAGACAAATGCAAAAGGTTTCAGTGGTCTCTACATACATTTCAGGAGATTTTTATGACCCACATTCCACCATTTCTGTAGAATAAACCAATTGCAGGATTGACCATATTCAACATGGTTAATTATCTCTCGTCATTATATAATTTTTGGGGGAAATAAAATGCTATAATTACATATTGCCTCCAGGACAGAAAACTGTGTAGAAATAAATAATTACTAAAATAATTCCAGATACAAGTTCACTCAATCCTAACACGTTTATAATGTAAGGACTAACGCGCACATTGATGTAATAATATATCTGTGTTTTAGATTTTTAAAGAGGTTTACTATTAAGCGAGACGCTAGTTGACCAAACGTAGGAACGTCATGCCCACGTGACCTCTCTCCACTTTGACTTCGACTTGCGTTGTGTCGTACAACACTGCTTCCGAAGTTTAGAAACACTATTTTAATTGAGTTCGTCGGAACTGGTCTGGGTCAAATCTTTTCCTATGGTATTTAGCGAGAAGACGCGGTAAGTCGGTGCTGCGAAAAAAGTTGAAGAAGCAGGCCAGAAGCAGAGCTGAACTGGAGGAAGGCTTCCAGTCGGATTACTCCAGCAGCATCGAGTGTTACCAGGCCATGATGGCCACAGAGGAGCTGTATGAGGTTAGTCCTGCTCAAATAACCGCGACTGTGCTCTGCCGCTGATGCACTGCCAGTCTTTGGCGTTATCGCTATTAAAGCTAAAGTTTGGTACTGAGTTGTGTAAGTAATGTTAGCGCTAAGACCGACGCGACATATCCTACAGTTTATGGGTGGGTTGCTAGCCGTGGCTAGTTGTTTTGTAGCTCCTACACGTTGCTTCCTGAGTACCTGCGTTATTTATTGTCATTATTGTATTGTGATGGAGATGTACCTGCCATTAAGGGTGCACTTCATTCTTATTAAAAAAAAAAGAAAGAAAAAAAAATCACATTAGATTTTTCCATGTGAGAATGTCTCGGAATCAGGAAGATCGCGGTATAGTTACAGAACTTAACGTGCACGGTTTCCCCGGTGACCGAAAATACTTCTCTTTACTTCCCTCTTTGTTTACTTGTTTTTCATTTGATCAGGATAGCCCTCCTGCTGCTTGCTTCCTCATCATCATGTATATACTATCAATATCGTATGTAGTAATACAAGTGGTAAGTTATATTCGAATAAACTTTTTATTTCTCCAGTCTGATGAGATGTGTTAGTGATATATTGTTTGCATGGCTGGGGCTTCCTGCAAACTCACTGACATTTCAATTCAATTCTTTAGACATATACATAGTTTGTTTTCAAATGGCGTACAATGATTTATTCTATTCGAAAAGAATATATATATATATATATATATATATATATATATATATATATATAATGTTCTCATTAGGGCTGTTGAAATTAAATCCTTAAAACATCTACCGGAGTGTGTCAAATTATCCACACTCTGGCTGTAGAATATGTTTTTAATTAACCTTAACTTTTGAAAAGGCGCATGCATAATTAAAAAAAAAAAATTAATCTCTCGAATCTGTCGACAAGTTTTCGTATTCTCTCATTAAAAAAAAAAATGTTGACGACTAAGCTGTGAGCCACAAATGCACCGCTGTCTTCACTTCTTCATCAGAAGGAAATCTTCATCCTTGTGGGACTGCTTTCAGGTTCGAATACTCACCCTTGAGAATCCCAGAAAACTGTAAGCATTGATAAATTTTTCACCTGATTGAACTGAATCGAATTCAGTTGAATTGGACTGTTTTCTTGATCAGCGATTGAGGATGTCTCAGTTCCATACTTTGACGTTTACTCTCAGACTCGTAGTGATGAATCCATATCTCATCACTACGTCCCAGTAATGACTCTTTAAGAAACTTTCATCTTTCTTATCGTACCTGTCAATTTTATTTGCAGATATCCAAACGCTTCTGTTTGTGCTCTTCTGTGAGTTATTTTGCCACCAGATGTACACCCTTTGACCACAAAAAACAAATCACTGCATTCTGCTCTTCTTTTTTGCAAGCACAGGTAGTACATTTTGCTCGCAATGCAGTTAGAAATAAACTGATGTAACACCTTCACACCTGCACAGCAGTGACTGGGGAGATGGTTGCCTTGAACGTAAGGCACCCATATGATTGTGCTGCCAACAGAATTTTTGAACGTATCCAGAATGTGGATAATTTTTGACTCACCCTCATAGCTTATTGACTCTACTGCTACTTGACACAGGGTTGAAAAGCACTCAACCCTGGAAAGGCTTAAAAAAAAAATAACTGTGTGTGATGAAAGTGATATTAGGCGACATATATTAGTAAAGTTCCTGAGTATTTTAAATTTATTTATTTATCTATTTTTAACTATTTGTCTTCTGACTTTGTATAATCTTTACTATTCGGAAAGTTTGACTTTTAAGCCCATTCTGTTTCATGGCCTTAAGAAGCTCTTGGGTTGCTTTAGCAATATGTTTAGCTAATTTTCCATCTGTATTTTGACCTTTGGTAGAATTTTCTTGAATCTAAGCAGAATGTACAACTCTAAAACGTGAGAATCTGTCCTGCTACTCCTGTGAACCGTGACCTCATCAAACACCAATGCCCCTAGTCCATTAGCAGGCGTACATGGGCATGCCATAATACTGCCTTCATCAGCCTTACCTTTCATTCACTGTATTCCTCTCTTCCTACCATTCTGGAATAAGTTGACCTTGGTTTTGTCTGTCCAAAGAATCTTTGTTTCAGAACTGTCCAGGTGTTTTCCTTTTTTTCGATTTTGGTTTATTTAGGTATTTAAATTTAGATTTTGCATCCGGACTGAGACACTTCTAGGAATCAGATTTTAATTTGATTTCAAACCACCTCTGGATGTACAGCTGGATGAAAGCAATCTGATGACAAAGATTATATTTCAAACAGATGAAAATTGAACTTCAGTTGGCAGTCTGAACACATCCTTATACGTTTTATGTGTCTCACCTAACAATTTTTGTGTTGTGCTGTTGGAACTATATGAATAAAAATTAAACTGAGAGAAAAGGTGAGTAGTTTTAGTTAATTATTAATGAATCAATTATTGAATGATAATGTGTTAAACTATTGGATGAGAAAAATGTGAAATTAGCACCTCTAATCTTGAGGTAAAGCTCTTTGCATTTACAGGCATCGCTTAATTGCAGACTTGGACAATAATACTACCTACCTCTTTCAGTGTCCTTGACTTGGCAAGCTGTTGATCCAGGTTTTTTTATTATATATATTTTTTTTAACCAAGCAAAGAATTCTACTATCATTCATTTAGTTGTATTATGTGGTCTTGCATGCCTCTTGGTGTTGCTGAGCTTACCAGGGCATTCCTTCTTTTTAGAACGTACTAAATGTTGATTTTGATACTCCAAGATTTTTCTATCTTTCTGATGTCTTTAAAAAAATTATCTATATATATATATATATATATATATATATATATATATATATATATATATATATATGTATATATATATGTATATATATGTATATGTATATATATATGTATATGTATATATATGTGTATATGTGTATGTATATATATATATATATATATATATGTGTATATATATATATATATATATATATATATATATATATATGTATATATATATATATATATACATATATGTGTGTGTTTTTTATTTTTATTTTAGGTTAACAATGGGTTCCTTCACTTGCATAGGCTCCACTTTGAACTGCGTTTAATGATCTCTTGTACAGATACCAAATGCAAATTCAAAACTCGAAATCAACATCAGACCTTGAACTTGAACTAAACTAAGAAGCATGAAACTTTAATCATGGACTACTTAATAATTAAATTGTTGGTGAACAATGCTTACGGACTAAAGTAAACTGATGAGTGATTTGTATTTGATATTTTGTTGTAACGCATCTAAAAATGTGACAACAAACTAAATATATGCTCTAAAAATGATAGGTACTTATTTTAATACATAAATACGCTTTTATGTGGGAGAACAATCTCACGTATAGTATGTATCAAGCACATATTTGCGTACATAGGAACTGTAATGGCAAAAAAATAATGAACTGCTAGTAAGAATTTGGCATAACTGTGAGAATTAATGCACTTTTCACACATTTTGTTGATGGGCAGATCTGCCAGGCACCTTCATTCACATTTGGTAATTCAGACAGAATTCCACGTATTCAGCTGCCTCAGTGTTCTTTTAAGTAGTTCACCGGCATTCTGCCGTCAGAGGAGGCATGTCATTAAAACACAACAGTTCCGGTGTCTAGCATGACGTATGCCACATGTGTTGAAAATGCCACGCATACCCTTGTTTTAAAAACAAGGTAGGGTGCTTGGGTGCTTTTGCTAGCATTTACATCACTCACCAAACATAGCAGTCTGCCCAGTGGTCACTTTATAACACAGAAGGCAGGATTTGTTGGTGCTATTAATGCTAGCACCAATAATGATATATGCTAATTAACATTTGTACTTTGTACTTAAATTTTTTTTTTTGCTAAGAATGTGTAACTCGCTCTGCTGATCTTTTAGCTCATTGTTCTTGATGCACTATGCCTTTAGCACTATTCAGGTGTGACCGGTACATCTAATCTATTGTTAAGCCTTTATTTGGCACATATACATTACTGCACAGTGAAATTCTTTCTTCGCATATCCCAGCGTATCTGGGGTCAGAGTGCGGGATCAGCCATAATACAACGCCCCTGGAGCAGATAGGGTTAAGGGCCTTGCACAGGGGCCCCACGATAACACAATGGCAACCTGGTGGGGCTCCAGCTTGAGCCGCTGACCTTCCGATCAGTAACTCCGTGTCGTAGCCCTCTGAGCTACCACTGCCCCTTATCACACTGTGGGTTAATAATATATCAGCCAAAACATTGGAGCAGCGTGAGGAGCAGCAGTGAGTCAACTGCACACTCCATCTATTCTACTGTGTATGTAGGAATCTCCGCCCGTGTTCCACCATTAACTCCAAATGGAGTGTGCGGATTTCCATTGAAAGAGAGAGTACTGATACCAGTTCCTCAGAACTGCTCAGCGTATAGAACAACTGTCTGCGTAGTAAATTCAGTGTTCTGAAGTGCATTTTTACACGTTTAATCCACTTAATCTTCCTTTTTTTCGTTTTTTTTTCGGGTTAAGTAAAACAATATTTTTGTTATAACTCACAGAAGACCATAAACCGAAGCGTTTGGATATCTGCAAACAGAGTTTGGACCGAGTGAACAGATTTGCTCAGGGGCCAGTACTGGAACATTATGATGAAAAGGGTTCAACAATTAACAGTGCTTGCTACAGTGAGATGTTGATTGAACAGCTTAGCTTATTGAACAATCCTAAACCTCAGAGGTCTGGTGTCCAAAGGCATTGTGATCTTGCTCCATCAGACTTTCACTTGTTTGGTCGCCTGAGAGCAGCCCTACAAGGATGAAGTTTAAATTCTGATTCTGAATAAGTGAAAAATGCGGTGCATTCATGGTTTGCAGGTCAACTTAAAGCTTGTTAACAGTGTATTTTTTTAGAAAAAGGAATAATTTTACAAGAATAGAAGATTCTGAGTAGAAGAGCGTGTTATCGGATACTGCATAATTCTTGCGTACTTTTTGTCATGGATTTCAAATAAACGTGCAATGTAGGTAATTCACAAGTCAACACAAAAACTAAACACCCCCTGGCAAAAAGTATGGAATCACCCCTCTCAGAAGATGTTCATTCAAATGTTTAATTGTGTAGAAAAAAAAAACAAGCACATACAAGCCACAAAACTATTTTCATTCAACAATCCAACCTTGTGGCTGTATAAAACACTTTTTAAAAAAACAAAGACTATAGTCAATGACCACTGTTCAAACAGATCAAACCGAGGAAAAAAATATGGAATTACACAAATCTGAGGAAAATTATATGGAATCTCCATGCACGTTGCATTTCTAAAACAAACACCTGTATCATTACAACTGCTAATTAGTCTGCGGTTAAAAAAGAGTGCTTGCACACAGCAGTGATGTGTTAAACCAAGATGATTGACATGGCTCCAACACGAGAGATGTCAGTTAAAACAAAGGAGAGGCAAAGGAGAGGATTCAAACTTCTTGAAGAAGGTAAATCTTCACGGAATGTTGCAAAAGATGTTGGTTGTTCCCAGCTGTGTCTAAAATCTGGACCAAGTACAAATCAAATGGAAAGGTTGTAAAAGGGAAGCGTACTGGTAGACCAAGAAAGACATCAAAGCGCCAAGACAGAAAACTTAAAGCAATATGCCTTGAAAACAGAAAATGCACAACAAAACAAATGAGGAACAAATGGGCAGAAAGTGGAGTCAATGTCTGTGACCGGACTGTAAGAAATCGCCTAAAAGAAATGGGATTTACATACAGAAAAGCCAAACGAAAACCATCATTAACATCTAAACAGAAAAAAACAAGGTTTCAGTGGGCTAAAGAAAGACAATCTTGGACTGCGGATGACTGGATGAGAGTTATATTTAATGATGAATCACGAATCTGCATTGGACAGGGTGATGATGCTGGAACTTTTGTTTGGTGCCGTTCCAATGAAATCTTTAAAGACAACTGCCTGAAGAAAACATGCAAATTTCCACAATCATTAATGATATGGGGTTGTATGTCAGGTAAAGGTATGTGAGACATGACCGTCATTACATCATCTATAAATGCACAAGTTTATGTCGAGATTTTGGACACTTTTCTTATTCCATCAATTGAAAGGATGTTTGGTGATGGTAGCATCATTTTTCAGGATGATAATGCATCGTGCCATAGGGCAAAATCTGTGAAAACATTCCTACAGGAAAGACATATAATGTCAATTGCATGGCCTGCAAATAGTCCGGACCTCAATCCAATTGAAAATCTGTGGTGGAAATTAAAGAAAATGGTCCATGACAAGGCTCCAACCTGCAAAGCTGATCTGGCAACTGCAATAAGTCAAAGCTGGAGACAGATTGATGAAGTATACTGTTTGTCATTAGTTAAATCCATGCCTCAGAGAATTCAAGCTGTTATAAAAGCCAGAGGTGGTGCAACAAAGTACTAGTAGTGCTTTTATTTGGTGATTCCATATAATTTTCCTCAGATTTGTGATTCCATCTTTTTTTCCTCTGTTTGAACAGTTGTCATTGACTATAGTTATCTTTCTTTGTTTTTTTAAAAAGGGTTTTATACAGCCACAAGTTTGGATTGTTGAATGAAAATAGTTTTGCGGCTTGTATGTGCTTGTTTTTTTTTTTTTTCTACACAATTAAACATTTGAATGAACATCTTCTGAGAGGGGTGATTCCATACTTTTTGCCAGGGGTTGTAGAATTCATCATTCTGTAATTGAAACAACTCCGGATTAAAACTCTACTTTATTTTGCTATTAGAGCTGTGATATTGCTGAACACAGACAGGTTTAAACGCTACAGAGATGCGTGCATCAGGAATTAATTTGATCTGTCATTAAAATGTGGTGTTTTTATTTTTGTGTCTGGCGATCATTTGGGTTCTGTCGGCTGGGGCGTGGGGCCTCCATGGATCTGACTTTCTTGTCCGGTACCTATTATGGATGCTTGGTCAGATTGAGATCTGTGAAATTAAACAACAAACTTTGCCTGCTAAGCCCCATACACGACAGGCTGTAATCCCCTGAATGTTCTGATACTGTTCTATTGGGACCAGCATTAACCGCTTTTAACAATTTGTGCCACATTGGCTTTTCTGAGGGATCGGACCAGACGGGCTAGCCTTTGGTCTCCACAGGTATAGATTATCCTTGGGTGCCCATGATCCTGTCACCAGTGTGCTTTCTATGTACATGTATGTATACGTAGCAGTAATAGAAAGAATTGAGTGTTGTTCTTGTTCTTTTCATATATTGTAGTGAGAGATTTTCTCCCTTAACTGTTTAGTCAGCTTACTTTCACAACTTGAGTGGTTGCCAACTATCATTACTCTCATTGTTCTTGATATACAGAGTGAGTAGCTCAGCCAAGATAACATTCATTTTCAGTAGCAGCAGCAGCACCACTCAGGTCCTATCTCCCTGTTAAATCAGTATATTGTTAATTCAGAGACGATGATTGTTAAATTGTTAATTCAGAGGCAATGATTAAATCTACTGATGATTTTAAATTTGTATTATCCCATTATTAACAGTGGTAAAGAACATTTTGGAAGGGCAAATACTTCCTTCCTGCATTCTTTCATATTTCTCTTTTGTTTTCTCCTGCCCTGAACATTCTTACCCACAGATTAAAATGCATTTTACATTTTCTCTTTCATCCTCTTTAGGTTGAGAGAATTGTTGGTAAACGTAAAAACAAGAAAGGCAAAATGGAGTATTTGGTTCGCTGGAGGGGTTATACTTTTGAAGGAGACACTTGGGAGCCTGAAGCTAATCTAACCAGCTGCATAGAGTTTATAAAAGAGTTTAATCGTCAACACAGTGAGAGGTCGGGAGATGCGCCCTGCGTGCGTTCTACACGCAGGTCTCCAGGCACGGCTGTGGGTAACAGCTCCATCAGCAATGCTCGCAAGCAGATGAACAGGCCTGCGCCCCAAAACAGTAGTGCTGCAACTGCTCCATCTGCTCTGAGCATGCCTTCCACCAGTGTTAAGAAACAACTGCAGTCACCACAGAATGCACTGGATAACAGAGACATGGATGCTAAAGCAGACACACAACAGCAGCCTTTTTTATCCACACCTCCTGCCAGCACTTTACGTTGTAGTATGGACCTGGCGAAGTCTGGGATCAAAATCTTAGTGCCAAAAAGCCCGATGAACGGTCGAGCTGACTCGGAGCAGTCACCCAGTGAGGCAGCACACAGTCTGGAACAAGGCGGAGAGGAACCTGACTCTGTGCCCCCTGAGGTGGCCGTGCAGGAGAAGTCTGCTGGGCATGTTCTTGTGCCTGGACAGGAGCGGGCACGCATGGGCACACGGCCCAGGACTCAGGCAGCTCTGCCACCGCCTCAGGTTCCTATCACACCTGCTGCTGTCCGCACACTGAACGGGAAAGGTATGTTATTTTGCCTGTGAACCATATACATATCTGTATTCACCTTTTTTGTTTTTGTTGAGCTGTAAAGGCTATTAGAAATCATTCATATAACTTACCTGGTGAACGAACTGGTGAAAGTGCATGCCCACCACTGTGTTTTGTTTTCTGGGGAACTTTAACTCTCCAATATAAAACTATGACCGAAACAGATCTGCCAGCCTTTTTTGACATTTTGTCTATGGGTGAAACATATTAGCACAGGATTACATTAGTACTAGAAATGTCACACAAGAAGAAACACCAAAATAAAGATGTTCCTGTAGATGAGCCAATTGGCATATTAACCTACTAGGCTCAATTGAGAGTTTGGCTCCCACTTCAGTGAAGTGCTTGTGGAAACCCTGCCCCTTTCTCCATCTCACATTATGATTATAATGATGATGATGACCGATGCACTCTTCTCAACTTCTTCTCAAAAGACAAATTTTCTTCAATGCTTAGACAAAATTTCTTCAATGCAATTTAAATAATTATGATTAAATATTCTATCTTAAAAGTTTGCATGGAGGAATGATCCGATAATATAACCAAAGGATAAGAAGTGGTTTTATTTTATTTTGTTTCCGCTTTGAGAGAAGGTTTGGCTTAAATTTTTATGACAAATTCTGCCTTCATGTTACTTGAATTCAGTCTCATTTATGATTGGTTAGTACATGTGAAATTGTGGGCCAGTCATTGCCCCTAGGGTTAGGGTTAGGGACCCAGTAGATGAAAGTCTGAAGTAAACACAGGTGGGAGAGTTGTTCTCAGAGTTTGCTGATCAGGAGTGGAAGCTAAATTTTACTTCCTGAAACTCGTCAAATCTATTAATGTTGGGGCAAACGTGCAGAAAATGTTTTTATACCACCAAGAGAGGAACGAACAGATCGCATTCACATGGCTAATATTTTCCTATTAAATGACTTATCAGAGGTTTAATTCACTTTTTTAAAAAAAATTATTCTGATTGGGCCAGCTTCTTGAGGTGGATAAAAGTGTTTATATTCCAATTGGGATGCTATTCCGATTATTAATGGAATATTTATGATAACACCAGGTAATAACTAATGTGTGTTTGATTTTGCTAATGTTTGAAAAGTATGTTTTAACTAAAGTTATCTATATTTATTACTGAAAACATTTGACCAAAAATGGTCATTTTTGACCATTTTCAGGGGCATCACCAAGGCCAAGACCACATAAACGTGTGTATTTTTATTTTTTATTATTATTTTTTTTTAAACAGTGGTTTTCCTTTTTTGTCCTTAAAAAATTTTGTCCATATGAAAATGCAAGATTATACCATAGAGAGCATGCCAAACCAATTGGCAGTGATAAAACCCCAACCGTAAACGCCATGGCAAAGCAGAAGCCTGGAAAAAATTTTTTTTAAATAAGTTTTATACCAGATATGCCACACTCTGATGTCAAACAAAGAAGCCAAACTGCATACTATTAAAACCTGACAGCTCAGTTTTTTTTTTCTTTTTTTCTTTTCCCCAGAATATCTTTACCCTGAATGGGGTTTACCCCAAAAGTCTATCAGTGACTTTAAACACAGGTTGTGTGTGGATAAAAGGCCAAAACCTATAAAAACCCTTGCTTAAAAAAAAAACACCTGCGTGTATGTGGACTTGGGGGAGCAACCATTAATTGCCATTGTTGACTAAAATCAATAATTAAATTACCTTGTCAAATGAACGCCCTACCTCAGTATGCAATTTTCACCTTAAGATCTGAAATTTTGCAAAAACATAACTTGGTATATGAAACATTTTCCATATATGAATGAATGATCCGAACCGAACACTGGCTAATTTGCGCGCATGTCCGGGAGCTGTTCAAAACTTGTTTGCATCAGTGTTTTGCGTTTTTAGTGAAGTGTTTAGTGAAGACATAGCATAATTCTCAAGAATATTAGCAAGGACCTAGCAGCGAGTGCCAAAAAGAGTGACGAATTAAGGTCAAGTAAGGTTTAATGTCTGTTTTCATATTTTACTTTTCTAAATGTTTTGATTTTTGATTTTTTAAATTTTTTTTATTAAGAAATATAACCATGGTGTTTGGTATTAATTTGGTAATAATGATAATATTTTTGGGTGGCTGCCTTTACATTATTTCCCATCGCAATGTGATGAGCTCACATTTATTGTCAATTACACCACTAGAACCAGAGAGAAAGTGGGGAGGTGTCGGGTAAAGTGGGGAAAGGAAGAGAACGTGGATAATTGTACTCGGACTTTATCTGAGTTTTCTTAACATTTTAACTTAACTCCCATAATTACCATCAAGCATCTTTAAGCTTTAATTAACAGTTATATTTTATTGCTGTTACTTTCCTTCTCTTTGGTTTTAGTTTTCATTAAAAGTTTTCATTAATATTTGTAATTTAAGTATTAATCTTATCTAAATATTTATATTTTAAAGGTTAGTTACAAAATACACAAAACAACCTCAAGCTAAGTTTGAACTTTAATTGATTTAAGAATTGCTAGATTAATTGATTTATCAAAATAGTTGTTGGTTAGTTGCAGCCCTAGGCCTTAAGAGATTCTATTTTAGCCCTTAAGCAGTATAGGTGGTCTATAAAATGTTTTTTTTTTTTTTTTTTTTCTTCCCGTAAATTCTTCCCCTAGACAGTTCCAATTCTCATGTGTTGTGTTAGGCTAACACTTGCCTCTTCTGATGCACGTGAAGCTGCCGACAAACCATGAGGGAGTGTTACACGGTGTGTATCGCACTAGGATCACTGTCTCTATCGTGCACTATAACTGTCTGATCCCTTCCGCTTGCTTGAGCTCACAGAAACACAAGATTGGGTAGCATCACTATAAATGATGTGGGAGGCCGGGTATGCACCTCTCCTCAATGCTCTCAAGGCTTTCGGCTATGGATGGCTGTATCATCTCCTGGGGATCCCCTGATCTCTGGATGATAGTGCCGTCCACTTTACCCCTGCGCTGCTCGAAAGCCATCCATATCCATTTCTGTATATGTCAGTCGGCCATATCTGTACATGTCTTTTGATGTCCAGGCCCTCTAACCATCCATCAACCACCATCCATCTCCATGTACATATCTATGTGTGTTAATTGAATGAAATGTGTGTTGAGTTGCTTGGTATGTTAATACAGACTGGCATTGATGTAATTTATGTCAAAGGTGCATCAACTGTTATGGAGGCATCGTCAGCCAGTGGAACAGCCAGTGTACAGAATGGCACAGCGGGAGTGGCAGCCGGCTCGGGTGTAACAAATACGATAGGCAAACGGAGGCCTGAGGAGCGCTCTGCCATCGACAAGCGTCTGCGCTTCAGCGTTCGTCAGACAGAGAGTGCTTATCGCTATAGAGACATTGTTGTGAAGAAGCAGGACGGCTTCACACACATTCTGTTTTCTACCAAGACGTCTGAGAACAATTCTTTAAATCCTGATGTGAGTGTAAACATGCTATAGAGCTGCATCAGACGTCTCACAGGGTGTCTGGAATTGTAATTATGTTCTTTTATTTAAACTTAAGTGTTTAGATTTAGGTTTTTTTTTTTTTCAGACAGTTTGGAGAAGTCACAGAAGTGATATATTAGACATATTTAATGCAGTATGCTGTTCTTTCATCATATTACTACATTAAAGTTAAATGCATTTGTAACATGTTTTAGTAGCAAGTGATGTAACATCTGTGACCCCTGAATGCTGCAGGTGATGAAGGAGGTTCAGAGCGCCATGGCCACAGCAGCAGCTGACGACAGCAAGGTGGTCTTACTAAGCGCAGTTGGAAGTGTGTTCTGTTTTGGCTTGGACTTCATCTACTTAATCAGAAGACTTACAGATGACCGAAAAAGAGAGAGCATCAAAATGGCGGAAACCATTAGGTAAAAATTACATTGACCCAAAATGTACAGAGTGGTTTGAATTGAGAGTCGTTTGTGTGCTGATTGACATTGACTCCAAAATCAATTTTTAAATAATTTATTACATCCAATGCACCGGTCAATTAGCCAGTCACAGGAATTGGCTAGTTTTTAGTTTGAGCAGTCATGACCATTCAGCCTTGGACATAACCAAGTGTGTGCTGAATGCACAAGCTTCTGAGTGGTGTTACATTAAAAAGTTGTGCCTGTTAAAAAACCCTCGATCTGCCTTTTTCTCTGAACTTTGCTAGTGAAACCACACATTACACATGCTAATTAGTCCTGAAACACATGTTTGAAACATTGACTGGTGCACTCCAGTCAATGTTCCAAACTATATTATCACAATGGCGTCCATTGTGGTAGGAGTGAAACATTATTTGCTATGTTTGTTAAATATTAATTTTGGCGTATGACAGATGCAGGCAGGTTTCTCAGTAAAATGTAGCATTTTGTTTAATTTTAATTTAAATGTTAAACTCTTTCATTTGAAATAATTTTGTGTTGTTTAAATGCTGCCCTTGGTTTTAAGTGAGAAATCTAATATAAGGAGTGGGCTAAATTTTCATTATTAAGTTATTTTAATTATAAGTGATATAGTAATAACAATTTTAATTCCAAAAAAGCTGGGACAGTATGCAAATTGGCAAAAGTAAAGGAGTCATCTTCAGTCTTGTACTATATTAAAACCACTACAATGATGCATTTTTTGATATATTATTTGATGTATTCAACAATTTAGCTAATTTAATGGTAAATCATCAAATAATGTCTAGTAGTTTTTTTCAATATAGTACAAGGTGAAGAAACCTTTACAGGTGACTCCCTCTTGGTTTTTATTGCGAATTTTCATACCGTCACAACTCTTTTGGCATTTTGGTTGTAAGTGAGTAGAGATTGAAGGTCATTTTAGGAGGTGCCAGCTGCTTGAAGAGCCTACACTCACTCGTATTAAATCCCAGCACTTTTGTGGATTGGATTTTGTGTTTTTTGTATTTTGGCATGTCCCATAATTTCTAAAAATAAATCGAAAAGAGCTTCTCCATGTCGAACCACATAATCAGATGGATAATCTGTTAATAACTACTAATAAGAATCCATTCTTGGTGACATGCCCAAATTAAGTAGAAATTAAGTTAATTTAGAAATTAAGCACAAAGAAAGCCTTGTGGAGGCTTGTGGGACTTTTATGATGCTTGTGGTCTATTTGACATGACCTCTCACTAATTTCTAACTTGACACCTCTGACTAAGAATGATTCATTTAATTCAGTTTTATATTTATATGGCACATTTAACAGTTGTCATAGTTGCACAGCAACTTTATAGAATCAAAAATGTATGGAAATTAGTTTGAAATGTGTAAGAAAATATGTATAAATCATAATTAACAGATGTCCCTGATGAGCAAGACGAGGGCGACTCGTGACAAGGGAAAAACTCCCTAAGATGACAATAGGAGGAAACCTTGAGAGGAACCAGACTCGACAGGGAACCCAGACTCGGGTGATATCGGATAGCAGTTGATTGATTTGCAGTCATACTGTGTGTTAGGAGGCTGAAAGTTCAGTATAATGAGGAATGTTCAAATTAACATGAAGTCCTCTTTAGTTACCGGAGGCTCGGGTACAAAACTAATTATTATTACAGGATTTTCAGCAGCTTAAGAACATCATGTTTTTATTTATTTTTTTATGTTGTCTCACAATTATTCAAATTAAAAATGATTGTCTACTCATTCAGCAAGGACACAGTGTCTTCAGTCATAAGAAACAATATTGTGTGATGCATTTGAAAATTCATGTACAGTATCTTCCAATTCCCCTTCGCACAAACTGAGCTCCATGGACACTTGGTTTGTTAAAGTTGGTGTGACAGTAGCCTGCACAGAGCCCTGCCTTCAACCCAACTGAACACTGCAGGCGTCCTTGTTGCACATCAGTGTCTGATCTCTGTGGCTAAATGCAACAGTGGAATTCTTTCCAGAAGACTTCATATTAATGCCAGTGGGTTTGGAATATGATGTTCACTGTTCAGTTGTCTGCATATGTCTAAAGTATTAATTTTTTTTTTTTACATTGATACTAGATATATTGATGGAAATTGGTTGTTTCCAAACCACACGTCAACATCATTATAGATTTTCCTCAACCTCTCTCCAGCTGTTAAATATATATATTTTTTGCTGCCTTTTTTGTTGCATATTTGTCTATAAAAGGGAACATAAGCATTATCTAAACAACGTGAAGTATATGATCCTTTTACCTCAAAATGTCTTCAGGAGCCATTTCTGTATAAGTAAATAAATAAGTATTACAGCTACTTTTTTTTTTTTCCAATTATCGCTTCTCAGGGCATTTGTGAACACGTTTATCCAGTTCAAGAAACCAATCATTGCTGCTGTAAATGGACCTGCTGTTGGACTTGGAGCCTCCATCTTGCCCCTGTGTGATGTTATCTGGGCCAATGAGAAGGCCTGGTTTCAAACCCCGTATGCTATCTTTGGCCAGACCCCAGATGCATGTTCCTCTGTAACATTCCCTCACATCATGGGAGTTGCTTCAGTGAGTATCTATAAACATGTTCTAAAATGCAAGATTATTTAATTCATCCATGTTCCACTTGACTTGGTGTACACACTGACCAGCCATAATATTGAATCCAACTGCCTAATATTGTGTAGGTCCCCCTTGTGCCACCAAAACAGCTTTGAACCATCAAGGCCTAAGAAGGTGTCATGTGTTATTTGGCACCAGGACGTTAACAGCAGATCTTTTAGGCTATCTATGTCACAAGTCTGTGCTTCCATGGATCTGACTTGTTCATGCAGCACATCCCACAGATACTTGATTAGATTGAGATCTGGGGAGTTTGGAAGCCGAGTCAATGTCTTGAACTCTGTCATGTTTCTTGAACCATTCCTTAACAATTTTTACAGTGTGACAAGGTGCATTATCCAGCTATGTTCATTTGTGAACACTGTACTTGGTCTGCAACAGTGTTTTGGGTAGGTGTCAGAATGACATTACAGGAATGTGAGAACCCAATGTTTCTCAGCAGAACATTGGCCAGGCCATCATACCAGCTTTGGCAGCTTGCCTTCTTCCCATAGTGCATGCTCGACCATCTCTTCCACAACATATGCAATGAGTCCGTACACAGCAGTGTTGCAAAGCGTTGTGTTCTAAAACCTTTCTATCAAATCCAGCATTAACGTTTGCAGAGTTTGTGGGATCAAACCAGAACGTCTGTATCCTCTGATGGCTGCATTTCTTTTCTTCTTTTTTTTAAATGCATGTGAAAAAGCATTTAAAGAATTTTTCTAATGAAACCAAAAAATAAATTTGGCATAAACGAGTGCTGCATCTGGCAAAACCAGATCCTGCTTATCAACTGCGGTGAAGCGAGAATGGTGAAAGCATGATCCAGTGAGAGCGCTTGCCAGGGCAAGATAGGGAGATTGGTCAAACTTGAGGAAAGTATGAGGTGTCAGATATAGAGATGTACAAATCCCACTCAATGCCCCAACTCCAGCCATTGGATGCAGTGCCGGTTCCAAGCCCGGATAAAATGTGGGAGGGTTCCATCACGAAGGGCATCTGGCATAAAGTTGTGCGGCTCGAATGGTTCGCTGTGGCAACCCCTTGATGGGAGCGAATAAAAGACCAACTACAATAACAACTGAAGTACTGAAAAAAGGGTCTGAATATGTTTCTAAATGTAAGATTTCACTTTGTCTTTTTGAGTTACTGTTTGTAGCCTGGGGCAAAAGGTCAGTTTGAGCCATTTGTGGTCAGGATGATGAATGATCGTGACAGTGATCAGTTAAACAATTGTTGGCATTAAAATGTAGTCAGCTGACTAACTGAATGTACCTAAAGATGAGGTAATCCCATCAATGCATTTTTTTTCTTTTATGATAACATGGCCATATTCTTAGATTCTGTCATCACTTTATTTATCTATTTTATTTTAAACCCAGTTAAGGTTGAACAAAACGCTTCTCTTTTTCAGGCTAATGAGATGTTGCTGAGTGGAAGAAAGCTGACTGCCCAGGAGGCATGTGCTAAAGGCTTGGTGTCCCAGGTGCTCTGGCCAGGGACCTTCGCCCAGGAGGTCATGGCTCGCATTAGAGAGCTAGTCTCGTGTAATTCAGTTGTAAGTCATCACTTTTTTTTTTTTTTTTGCACTGACCTTCTGCATGCTATCTGGTTCATATCTTTCATTTTCTCCTGTTTTTTTGCATTCCATTAGTCATGCATAACTGACATTAAGTTCAGTTCAGTTTTTACTTTGAAGCCAAAAAATTTAGTTTTTCATAACCCAGAAGGAAATGTAGTACTTTTTAATCTTTTTAAATAATTATGAATACTTTTCTTAACCTTCCCAGTACATCTACATCCATAAGTCATGTTTTTTTCCTTTTGTATTTTATTTCACTTCATTTGCATGATGCTGCTCTCCACCACGTCAACCCTGGAGGTTCTGCGGGAGTCCAAAGCGCTGGTGCGGAACATTAACCGAGCCTCCCTGGAGCAGGCCAACGAGCGGGAGTGTGAGGCACTAAAGAGGATCTGGGGCTCCCCGCAGGGCATGGACTCCATACTGAAATACCTGCAGAAGATGAACGACTTCTGAGTTAATAATGGAGCAGAGAAATGTATTCACTCACCGTTACACAGTGGACGTCGGTCGCAAGTGCCTGAAACGACAGGAGTATTGAATATGGAATTCTGGCTTAAATCTCAGTATTGCCCATGTTTATATATTTGCCTGTCAAAATATGAGATTTCATCTGTAAATATTGCAGAATACCTTTTTTTATACACACACAAACAGCAACTTCTCTGATGACACTGATCCCTAACGTGTGCCGAATCATCCTGACAAGCCTCCCAGTTCAGGTACTCTGGACTCTGATGAATTCCCCCCTCCATTTCTTTTCTTTTTTTTTTTTCATTTTCTACTCACCCCTTTTTTCATGAGACACTTTAGGAAAATAGTTTTTGCTTTTTTTTCCTGCTGGATGTGAGAAAATATTTACGTTTTTAGCAGGGCCGAGCTTTATCTTGTTTACGATTATCTGAGCGTCAGTACGAAGTTTCCGGCAATGTGAGAATCTGCTAGTCAACAGTGTTAAACTTCCAACTATAAAATTAGTTTAAAAATTATTTATGCTTTATAAACTGTATTAAGTATTTATTGAACAATTGGATAATACTTTCTAGTGTTTTCCCTTTCAGTTGGTTCATTGTAAATTTAATCTCCATGTGGTGTATTGTTAAAAATCACTTTAATTTCTCATGACTGGTAATATTCATCTAGCATCTTGTAGATTTTTCTACCATAAAACACTTCACTGATTTTACTTTGTCCAAACTCTTTACTGAACAGGTCTAAACTTTGTGTTTAGTTTACATATAGTCTAAGTCAAACCAATATAGTTAATATTAACACTTATTGTGTAGCTCTTATTTTCCTGTCAATTACCAATTCAACCCTTTTTGCTTGGTGTGTGTGTGCGCGCACACGCGCAAGAGGTTCCTGAAGGGCACTACTTGATGATGAACCATGCTGTTGGTTGGTTCTGTGTATATACTGGGACAAATCAAAGAACTTCAGTTGCTCAACTATGTTTAAAATGAAGATGTGTGTATGTAATTGAAAATGAAACGAACTGAACTTCCTCACTACATAGATTTAAGCCATGGGAAATACAAAAGAAACATTCATGCATAAATTACTTACATAAACTTATTTGACATACATTTTGTAAAATTGTCCATCAGCACCATAAATTCCAAATTCAGAATGACAGTCAGCCTATGACAGTAATTTTACCTTTGTCTTGTTACATTAAGGTCTCAGCTTACAAAATAATTATTTCAGATTTTTGTAACAGTACATCGTTGTATAATTTAAAACAATGCAATGTTTTGCCCATGAGTATAGTTTGCTCTAAAATGCTCCCTCTATAATGTCCTATACAACAATGTCTATAACCTTCCACCGTGTCTTCAGCCAGAAGTCAATCTCACTGTACTCCATAGTATTTTACTAAATTTATTACATTTCCAGCCAGGTCAAGACTAACTTGTGTGTTTATCTTTATTTAAATGAAGAAAAGACTGAATACACAAATACAAAGACTGCTACATAAAAAATAGACCAAATGTGTACATTTTATTTTTGAAAAGAGTTGGATAAAAAGGCAAACATTTACAGAAAAAAAAAAGATCTGGATAATCAGAGCAATATTCCATTATGAGATCTCAGATGTGATGCAATCCAAAGGCTGCCAGTAACAATCCCTAAGTGACTCGTACAGCTCCTCACTGCGCTCCATGTACTGTCTGTTTAGAGACTCGACATCCACTGGGGGGTTTGGCTCTGGAAGAAAACAAAGTTCAATTAAGAGATTTAACGAGTCCTGCTCACCACCACCAAGGCTTTTCTTCTGGTTTGCATCCAGAAGATATTCGTCGTCTTCTGTATTTTAAACAGTAAGCAAGCTATTTATCAGATGTTTGACCTTGCTGTGATCTTGACCCTGTTTGGATCATTTCCAAAATCTAACCATTTCATTTGCTGGTTACAATGATCAACCCTACAATCCTACTAACATTCAAACACTTTATTCTTAAGATACGTTAATTAGAATCTCAGCCAGACAAATGTGGATATATAGATGGGCTGAAGCAAAAGTTGCAGCCAATCCAAAAAAGTTGGGACTTCGAATTCCTATAAAAATTAATGTGTAACTAACATCTGTATGACAAACAGAAAGGAAGCTATTCCGCGATCCTATTTTGATAAATTCCCAAAATATAAGTACTTCATTTATACCCTTTTAAACAACAGTAGGCTTAAAAGACTGTACCCTTGCCACCATGTTTTCTTCCAAGGAAGCAACCATCAGCAGTAATTCTAATGAAGGTTAATTTGGTATACTGGAGTAGTATACTGTATGAACAAACTAATTGTCCCCTAAACCCTAACTAAAATTGCACCACCCCTTGCATTTATATCAATCACATGACTATTTTTTAGCTAACTTTCTTCTGCTCTTCCCCATATTCCCTTAGTTGTCCATTAGTATTGTATGAGTGAGATATAGAAACTGATACTATTCTAGGGTGAAATTTATTTTTTACAACAGTAAATAAGTGTATTTAAATCATGTGCAACTCTTCAGAGTTTTGGAAATTTGATACACTGCCTTGGCAAAACAAGAAGGGTCAAATTATTGGCCTGCATCAAAGCAATAAATTAGCCTAAAACTCTTCAAGATGCACTGTTTACCAAACAAAAAAAGAAAGGACTTTTACAGTAAAAGTAAGGGCAGTTGGCATTCCCACCACAAAACCGTGTATCCATAAGAAAATCACTTGTTATTGAGGCAAAAATAAATAATTATATATATATCTATATCTATCTATATATATATAAAAAAATGTGGTCTGATGAGACCAGATTGACCCTATTGTAGTGATCGAACCTCTGGAGGCAGCGTTATGATCTGCAGTTGCATCAGTTAGTGATATCTAGACTCTAGCCTGTACCAAATGGCCAGGTTCTTCTTCATGCATTTTCTTCTTCCATGATAGCAGACATTTATTTCACACTGTGAGAGAATGGCTATTAAGGACGTGTGTGAGGAATAGTTTTTACACATGAACTGGCCACCACACGGTGTGCTATATTCAAAGCTAAAGGCAGTCAAACTAAATTGTGAGATTTTTTTCGGCAGTATAGATTTAGGTCCGAGTTCACAAACCGTTTACACAGTTATAAACCAAATATGAAAAACACATGTAGAGAAAGTTTTCATTACCTTCATTCTCCTCTTCAGCCTCTTCAGTGGCATCTTGGGTTTGCTAAAAATAAAATAAGGATTAAATTAAAACAGGATTTTAAAAAAGTGACATTTTTAATCAGGGGTGTGGGGTAGTAGGATGAGAGCAATGAAATTCATGCCGAGTGTTCACTTAATTTTAGCAGTTGTGTGGAGAGAGTAGCTATTTGAGCTTTGTGAACATGTGAAAAGCTCACAGCAATGCTAATGAATGTCGGAAAGCATACGGTAGCAATTATAAAGAGATGGTCATTCACTGCAGAAGTCAAAGTCCAGGTATGGAGCAGAACCTGATCCCACTTCCCCTAGAAGCCTAACCATAACCCATACAGCACTATGATGAGGGGTGTTTGCATAAATAGGAGCCAAAACAGTAGCTAGGTAGTGTAATATTACCTGGATACATTGTGTGCATGCATCTGGCTGTGGTGCTGTCAAGTCCCTAAATTCCACTAAGGCATGAAGAGGTTTGAGCAAACCATACATGGTGAAATTTGTTAACTAGACTGGCAGTACACCATCATCCTCCTCCTCCTCACACAGGAGTGTATAACTGCAGCCTAGAGAAATCGTTCCAATTCAAGCAGCAAAATGACCAATGAATTGCCCTGACTTGTCTTACACAAGGTCTTCTCATAATACCTTAGTAAAACGTTTGGGCAGCGCATGTCCGGTGAAACCAGCGGTGCAAATTTAGTAGTGCTAAAACCATGGTTGTCCATTGCAGTTCAGGACATCAAGGAACAATATGATTCTGTCAAATACTAGCTTGTAGCTTCTTTAACTGTGGTCATAAGCTGTGGAAGCTCCTGAAGGCACATGAGGTCTGATATGCACCAGGCTAGAAGAAGAAAGGGAGGAGATGGCCATTTGCTAAAAATAAAATAAGGATTAAATTAAAACAGGATTTAAAAAAAGTGACATTTTTAATCAGGGGTGTGGGGTAGTAGGATGAGAGCAATGAAATTCATGCCGAGTGTTCACTTAATTTTAGCAGTTGTGTGGAGAGAGTAGCTATTTGAGCTTTGTGAACATGTGAAAAGCTCACAGCAATGCTAATGAATGTCGGAAAGCATACGGTAGCAATTATAAAGACATGGTCATTCACTGCGGAAGTCAAAGTCCAGGTATGGAGCAGAACCTGATCCTACTTCCTCTAGAAGCCTAACCATAACCCATACATTATAATTAAATCAAATATCATGATGTTCAGTCATTTTCTAACTTTGTTGAAGGTAACTGAACGCATGCAAGTGTGTTAGGTATGCAGATCTCTCACCTTGACTACTGGGGTTAGGAGAGTCAAATAGGATTATATAAACATAAATCACTGCTTACCTCGGTGGTTGTCTGCATGTCAGGTGGCACGGGGGGCATTCCCATTGGCGGGGGCGGTCCCATCATTCCATGAGGAACAGGAGGAGGCATTGCATAAGGGTTATAGCCGTAGTTGTAGCCGCTGTACTGATCGTAACCCCACTGTTGGTAGTAATTGTTGTAGGGCTGCTGATAGTACTGCTGCTGGTAATTGCTGTTGTAGTTGTGACTCTGGTTGTGGTAGCTGTTTGTTTTGTTGCTGCAGGGTAAATTACAAACAGTTTTAGTAAAGTGACATTCTCAGCTTTTGGCAGAACCCACAGGCTAGTTAGCACTTTGATGTGCATGCATCATAAACCCTTTACATATTGCACAAGCAACAAACATCTAAACCTCTTGAGCAATAACGCTGAGCCTCTACTGAATCACATCTAGAAGTCTTTTCATCTAGCTAAGCTTTATAAAATGATCACAGCAGTCATGTGACATTTGTTGAAGAGAACACTCCTTCCAAAAACATTTACCTTTTGTTGACTGCAATGCTGATTCTGATGGCTTTGCCACCCAGACCTGTAGCATTCTGGAACTCCTCCAGGGCTTTCTTCTGCTCGCTTTCATCACCAAACTTCACAAAGCCATAGCCCCTGTGTCATTAAGAACAACACTGAAGTGTCAGTATGCAAAGCTGGTGTTTCTACACTTTGCACCATGCAGCAATAAATACATATTTCAAAGTTTGTTAAGAATGGTAAAACAAATTTGAAATTAATTTGACGGTAGAACATTTCTTTTACTTTTAACATGAAGTAGCATCACTTCATTTGTGAGCTGCTCTTGCTTATCCTATATGGGAAAAACGATAGTTTTAGCAGATGTAACAAAGGCAAATCACATCCATGTTATAGTTTGGCCCCTTTTTGGGAAAGCAGGATAAGTATCAAGCAAAACAACTGGATCATAAATCATAACAGTGCTGGCAACAAGTTTCTCTTCACTGCAAATTGGTTGGAGAAAAAATGAGTAAGGTGAACAGAATAAAAAAAAAAAAACATGTTCATACTTTGAATTTCCATAGGGATCAGTGACAACTTTGCCTCCTTTGCATGAAGGGTATTTTTTCAGGAAGAATTGATGCAGCTGATAATCATCGACTTCTGGTGTCAGGTCTCCAACAAATACAGAGAATTCAGGCCTAAGACACAAAAGAACCATAAAGAACCATAGAAGTACAATATATTGTGGATTGTAAGGATTTTGCATTCATGTAAAACCACTATTAACATTATTATAGCATGTCACTAACTCACCCAGGCTCAGGCCTCTTCCCATATGTTGCATAGTTCAGCTTGAACTTTCTGGGCTAAAAGTGGAAAAAAAAAAAAAAAAAAAAAAAATCATCAAACAATACAATCAACAAAGTACAAAAAAAAAAAAATCCTGAAACCTAAAGAAAATTAAACATACATACGTATGATTACATACCTTCATCACACAGTACAGGCTTTATCTCTTCGTTCCTAACACTCACCAGTTTATTCACCAGCTTCAAACAAACTCATTATATAAACAGCCTCAACCACCTTGATTCGGAAAGAAATTAAGCTCTGTGACTTGAACACTAACGACACATGGGACTGAAACACTGAAAACACTACCAGATAAAAGTTTGGACACATCTGATTAAATGTACAGATGTAGGAACCTTTAACATAAATTTTAATTCCATCAGAGATTTAAGAAGTAATGTATACCTTATCGTACAGTAGTATAATATTTAAATAAAGTATAATATTTCCATGCATTATACTACACCTTGTTCCTAGAGAGTAATTTAATTGGAACAGAGGATTTCTACGAGTTGCAATAATGAATGGTAACAGCACTGGGACATTAACTATATATATAACTTCGCTTCACATACAAAGTTTTACAGAACTGTCCACCTCCATGATTTACTCTCCGCACCTTTTGGCTACATGGTACCAGGGAGAATTTTAAACAAATTTCAGCCCTGTTGGTCATCTATCAGTCACCACCTTCGCCACTCGCAGTTAGTTGGTTAATCTGTTGATAATTAGCATTTGAGGAACTACTACTACTAATTAACAGATAAAAACAATGGAAGTAAAACCTAAAGACAGATATATCCAAACTTCTGAATGATACTGTCTATACTTTAAGGTGGGGGCCAAGCTTATTAGTCAAATAATCTATAACCAATAAAACAATATCAAAACATAGAAAATGGTATACTTTTTTTTTTTTTATATCTGAAACCATAATCATGATCATATCATCATGAGTGCAAAATTGGTCACTTACAGGATTAGATCCAGGGACAAGCTTGCCGTTGAGCCTCTGGACACAGCGGTCAACACTGGCCTCATCTGCCAACTCCACGAAACAATATCCTGCTGAGCCTCTGTGGGAACCCACACGAAGTAAAAGCATTATGGATAAATAAATTAATAAATAAATGAAAAGTAAGGAGCAGTATGCCTTAACAAATTTTATGGAGACTTACCCTGTTACCCGATGTGTTATGATTTTAACCCCGTAGGCTGTCTCCCCCATTGTGCTGAAGGCTTGCTTGATGAAATTTTCATCCATGTATGGGTCTAACTGTAAAACACATTAGACTTATTAACCCGGGCAAAAAGAAAAAAAAAAGTCTTTTTATTCTTCAGGGGGGGAGAAAAAAACCTAATTTTCATAGCAATAAGTGCAATAATACAACTTGTTAACTTAAAATGATTATTGAGATCAGTTGCATGTTTTGGGGCCAATAGAATACTAGAATATATCATTTGTGTCACCTCCCATAAACTCAACTACAGAACATGATTAAACCCCGTAGCTATCCTTCTATTAGTTTTTATCATGCAACAAAATAAACAGAATGTAATTACAGTAGTGTGAGACTTCTCAGGTTGTCCAGCTTAAAAACTTATAAATAAAAAAGGGTACATGGTACTTGTGGAAGATAAGATAAGATCATGTGGCCATACATCCTTTATAATTCTACAATTCTATATTTTTATTCTGCTCCCATCAGAGCGGTGTACTGAGAGGCCGTAAACAAAGCGGATGCTGGCTGCCATAAAAAGAAAAAGAAGGGCATAATGACATTCGCACATGCCCTGCAGTGAACAGGCTCTTGTATAAAAGAAAGACAGGAAGGATAATCCTTAAAAATCAAGAGGCTGTGCAGCAACACATCACTGGCCAATGACGGATTAAAAAAAAAAAAAAAAAAAAAGACTGTCTATGCCATTTCTTTGCCTATGCAAACCGACCCCTTGAAAAAATTTCAGTTCATCGTGAATTGCCATCATACTGTATGTGTATTACAATCGACATACTTACTGTATGTATTAAGATCAGGATCTGTCTATACTATTAATCTCTGGATGACCTTTTATTCTTAAAGAACATGTCTTAAAATTTTCAAATCTAACATTTTGGTCTTTCTCTAGAGAATGTATCGACAGTGAAATAACTTGCCATTTCAACACAAAATCCAAACTCTAGCTTAGCAACTGAACATGGCTTCTGCGAGTCAGCGTTAGCTCAACAGGCCAAAGAAACCCAGACGGCCCGCTAATAATGCACTAAATCACAATAGGGTTCATGTAATTTTCAACATTTTCAACACAAGAAAACACAAACAAAAGTTATTATATGCATTACATAAACGTCATAAAGTAGCTCCACAGTGCATCTCTATTAGCGTCAGCTGACTGGCTAAAGTTTGTTAGCTGACTAGCACATGTTCCAAACAAGCAAAAAAAAAAAAAACCCGTCATTGAAACTTACGTCACCCATCCACAGGCTTGTCATTCTGTTAAACATCTTGGCTGGTTAAATATTCCTACTACAACAAGAAAACGCGATTAAAGAAGCGAAAGGAATTTGAAAACGACAGGCTAATTAAACCTAGTTGACCATACGCATCTTCTTTATAGCCTTCCTGCTCTTCTGCTTATTCTTCTTCTCCTTGTTTCCGGTCCCTGACGAGTCTCTGACGCAGAGTCATGGCGCTATCGCCCCCTGTTGGAAATAGTTTGTAATGTAGAGTTTCCCGAATTTAGCTGATCAAACATGACTATGGGTTTGAGAATATGAAATTGTAATCACGTTTCTTTACCGACATTAGTGACCAAAGCAAAACATCCACTGACGTGCAATCATAGTTGACTTGACACTTCAGTTGAAAACAGTCACCCTAGGATTGATTTTAAGGATTAAAATATGTCAATAAAAATATTATAATAAAATAAATGATTTTTTTTTTGCATATTTATCACATTTAAATGATTAAGATCATCAAACAAATAAAAAAAATAACCCAGGCAAATACAAAATACAGTTTTTAAATGATGATTTCATTTATTAAGGGGGAAAAAGCCATCAAAACCTACTTGGCCTATGTGAAAAAGTAATTGGTACAAAGAACATCATATGTCAAGTATGGTGGTGGTAGTGTGATGGTCTGGTGCTTTGCAGCTTCAGGATCTGGACAACTTGCTATAATTGATGGAACCATGTACTGTATTCTGCCCTCTACCAGAAAATTCTGAAGGAGAATGTCTGGCCATCAGTTCATGACCTTAGTACATGGGCATAACTTTGGGTTTAACATTGGGGGTTGAGATTGAGAACTCCTCCCACGTTGTCCGATTATGCAGATCACAAGTTTTTTTTTTTCTTCGCAAATAAGTCCTTTTTAGGCCAGAAGACAAAACCACTCTGTTCACCAACCAACAATTTAAAATTGCCGTTTTTTACTCTCTCTTTACATTGGTCACACATTGGAGGGGAATTTTATTACAGTATTTGCTTGGCAATTACACTGAATAGAGAAAGTCAACCACTTTTTCATTTTTTTTTAGTTATTCATTTTAATCCATCATTATATTTGGGGTATTAAACTTGCCATTTTTGGTTATTGGGGAAAAAGGCATTCATGCATTTCACCTATGCGTGAGTGATTCTGACCACGGCATGATTGTTGGTGTTAGATGGGGTTTGAGTATTTCTCAAATACTCAATTTGAGTATGGGGGGGGGGCATAGCCAGGCCTAATGAATCTCAAATTGTGAAAAGGTGCACAGGGGATCTTTCTAAATGACCACAAACATACTACGGTTTCATCAGAAGTAAGATCACAGATGAATCAGACACCAACAGCCTTGGTATAATGAAAGAGGTGCTTTATTGCAGGCACTCTACAGTCTAAACAAAAGTTGGACACAACCAGTTTTACACCAGTGTCTATGTGCAAAGGACACACTGTAGACCTTATAGATAGTGGCCAAGGTTAAGAGAGAGAAGAAAAAAAAAAAAAAAAAAGATGAGCAAGGACAAAAACATCATGATTTAAGGAACAGACATTTATGCATCCTGAGTACACAAAGACACATACAAAAATCACATGAAACTGAACCTTTCTTTAATGATCGAATTGTGCTCATTAACACAATATTGAAAAATTGAAATAATCTGTTGTGTCAATGTTCCAGGCTGGTTGAGGTGATTGAATGGTGTGGGAAATAATTTTCATCACATACTTTGGGCCTGTTGAGATAACCATTCATTGATGGAATATCACAGCCTACTTGAGTGTTCTCGCTAAGCATGCACATTTCATCATCACCACAATTTACTAACTCACTCTAAACCACTTTATCTTGTATACAGGGTCGTCGGGGGCCTGGAGCCTCTCCCAGGGGACTTGGAGCACAAGGCGAGGTACACCCTGGACAGAGTGTTAATCCACCACAGGGCACACACACATTGGCCAATTTGAATGCTAATTAGACCAATCTGCATGTCTTTGAACTGTAGGAGGAAAACAAAAATACCCACCAAATATGGGGAGAACATGCATCCATGCACACAGACCACACAGTTTTAATGACTAAACCATTGTGTCATCTCCCATAATTAACCCATCTTCTAATGTCTATTGCCTGCATGATAATGAACCATGTCACAAAGCAAAATCTTCTTCAATGAAAATCCTATGCTCTTCAGTGACTGCATATGAACCCAGTGAAACACCTTCAGGACGTGGTAAAATGAGCATCTCAGCATGGAAGTGCACTTGAACATTGGCTGTTTTTTTCCCCACTGCCCCTGTCGCCAGAACAGGTCATTTGATCTACATCCTGTGTGTGATTTGGGTCACCAGATGCCCTTCCTGACTCAACCCCACTTATTTAATTTGATCGAAGATCGGGCCCACCCCTGAGAGAGCATTGACTTCGTAGCCATGGAAAACAGGACAATTTGCCAACTGTTATCAACAGAGAAGAAAAATGCACTTAAATAATCTGGATGAATTCGATTCTTACATGAATGTTTCTAACATCTTGTGGAATCTGTGACGTGAAGATTTAAGGCTGTTCTGAGAGTGAAGGTTATGAGTATGAGTACAAAATGGTTCAGAATGTCCCTCGCAATTATTGAGCTTGCGTTTCAGCCACTTATTCTTAACAGTTCTAAAATCGATCTCCCTAGTCAAACATTAGCACTAGAACGGATAGTGCTAGAGCTCATTAAAAAAAAAAGAAAAAAAAAGTTACGCTATCCTTGTTTCCCACCCTTGCCACAAGTCAATTTCTTTAAGTTTCTGCCCTGCTAGATCTCCCAAAAATGAAGCCATGAAGCAGTAGCCCACACTCACTTACAAAGCAAGTTCAAAAGTGTGTAAAAATCACCCGTCCTTTGTGGCATCACTCACTAGTGTTCTAAAATATGTTTGGAAGCATTATAAGCACAAGCCATGTGTAAAGAATTCACAGGATTCCAACAAAAGGCGCAGAGGGAACACGTAAAGAAGATTCTAACCTCAATTTAACAACAAAGAACCAGAAGAACTTAAAAAAATGGGCTTCCAAGACTCATCAGCTGCACATAAGCCTAGGATCACAATGAACAATCTGATGTCATACAATCTAGAGTGTTGTAAAGCACATGGTTACTGATTAGGGGAAATGTGTTCTATGAAGAGATGGATCAAACTTCTCTGGCAGTGTGATGGAAGAATCTGGGTTTGGCGAACACCAAGAGAATGCCACCTACCCAGTGCATAGTGCCAACAGTAAAGCTTAGTTGAAGAGAGACCAATTATATGGGAATCTCACAGCTCAGCATTCCAGGCAATGTCTATTCTAGAGAGGAGACTCCATCCTCAGGCCTTGGAAGGAACAACACTGGTTCTGTACAAGTAATGGTAGAATAGAACAACTCTTACTTTTTTTGTACACAGTATTTGCGAGTGGACATGGAAGTACGCTTATCTAGACTAGAAGTACTCTCCCACTTTGTATGTACTGTTGGTGTATGATTATGTGCTGTGCTACTTGTCATGGTAATGACTGCATGATATCTGGGTCTGATCGGTTGGTTTTGAGTCAGTTTAAGATGGGTGTTGATCTCGATTCTTGCCTTCATGGAGATGTGAAGGTTGGAGAGGTCTCCAGCATGAGGGGCTGGAAAATATAAGGGATTCCACCTCTCCCACATCCGTGGTAAAGATTCTCACCCCCCCCCTTTTAAGTTGTGGTATGCTCCCTTTAAAGGAACACCATCCTCTACCTGTAAGAATAGAAGTACCTGACGAGTGAGCAAGAGCATGACAAATCGATCGGGTCAGTGGCAGGAGCGTTAAAATTATTATAATGGTCGGTTAGATAAAGCAGTAAAATAGGACAAGGCTTTCTGGTCAGTGTCACTACCCTCACCCATGATGACGCACATTGTGTAATGAAAAAGTTGGCAACCAGGGTAATGGAAATAAGGTGTCAAACTTGAGTTTGGCCTAAAAATCTGTAACAGGGAAATCCCCAGTGACCAAGGGAAACATTCACTGCAGGGAATTCCCCAGGTTAGCCAGAGCTTTGATATGTAGAGTGCTACTCATCAGCCAGCGACATTCCATGGTATGAAAATGTAGAGGTGCTATCCTCATGCAACCTGTTCATAAGGTCATAGTTTCAGACATGCATGGTACATTTACTGTAGTGACACTTTGATAAACTAAAAGCACCCACCAAACACTTCAGATGCTCAACAATCAATAACATATAGTGTTGGATGGACTGGTGGTGTGCATCACCACCATCATGAGGGGGTGGTAAAACTGCTCGACTGACTTCCAGGATGTAAAAATACCTCAGGATTTGTGTGCCATGATATAATCTGTGCCTACTATAACAAGGCTGAACCAGTGGGGCACTACGGGAATCGATTACCCATTCCCCCCCCCATCCTTTTTAGCAACTGAATAGAAAACCGTAACAAGACTGATGATTTAAAATAAGACCATCATGGTTCATCTTTTTTGTATGACAAACACCTGAGACTAACAGATACCCCATACAAAATAATCTTGATGTAACTGGTTCTTTAAAATAATAACCTTACTAAATAGATGGCTGGGAATAAAACATTTGAGCCATTTGATGTCCCTGATTAACAGAATTTGTATAACAAATGCCTATAATTTTGAATGGAAACATTACTTTCATCAACTGTTACCTAAATTAACGTGTCATGGGTCAATGAATTAAAAATTTAAGTCGAGTTAGTAAATTAGTGACTTGCGAAAGTCTCAATTATGAATGCAGAATCCCTGTCTCCGATTACATATAATGTGACTGAACCGGTATATAAAGAAAAATAAATTATAAAAACTTTTAATAATCATAATCAACTATTTGGAACAACACAAACCTGACTCAGATTCACGGCAAGATGACCATTGTCTCCAGCAAGCAGCAATCTTGTCGGTTGCGTTACAAACCTGCTATTGCCTATAAAGCAAGTGACACACCTACAAATAGGTCAGAAAATATATAACTGCTTATAAATATAATTAAACTGTTGCTCAGCCCTAGCATCAAAGTAATAATTTCCTTGCAAGGTTTGGAATGACAAGTCATTTTGAAAAGTCCAACAATTTGTAAGGCATGTAGCTGCACAGACACTGAGTTAAAACATAATTAAGAGTTAAACAGAATGTTTCAGAACAGGAAGGTTTAAACAGGACAACCCAATCAAGAAATGGAAGAAAGAAAAAAGAAGAAAAGAAAAAAAACACCTAAGCAGACGTTATTTTACAACAGAATGGAAATATGATTTAGTGGTTACTAACAGAAATGGTACCATCATGGACAAGGTTCAATCAAATCATTTATTTTGAACAAACGAGTCATGTTGAACACTGAACAAAAGTATTGATCAACTAACTGATCAGTATAGTTTGCCATCTGGTTTTATTGCAGATTCATGATACCCTTAACAAGGGGTGAGCTCATTGCTTCAAAAACAATGTATCCCTGCAATATCAGACATGGTTTTAAGAAATTTTGTACTTTTCAAGTTAAGCTAGCTGAAGCCATTCCAATTTCTTTTTTCTTTTTACATTAAAGGCACATTGGTACGAAAGTAGCAGAGCACACAGTGTTTGCAAGTCTGCAGTGAAATGACCTTCACCGCCTTAACAAAATGTTATGGAAATGAAACAAATCAAATTTAATTTAAAGGGAAGAAAGAGTAAACATGTAAATGCTGAGCCGAGCATAATTACATTTTGAATTAACCGACAGATTGATGAACGTTAAATCTTGAAAAAATTTTTTTTTATAATAATCACCTCTCAGATTTTGCATCTCACTAAACAAACATTTAGCAACATTTTACATGGACTGAAGTAACTATGTACAGACATGCAGATAATGCACATTTACTGTAAAGTGTGTGTATGTCTGAGATACTAGGGCTGGAAACAATCATACAAAAAAAAAAAAAAAAAAATCTTAAAATGCTCTACATTCCCATAGGTATTTTGAAATGAAAGTTTCCTTGTGTCCAGTAAGGCAAACATCTAAAGGAATGGTAACAAGTACATTTCCAGCATTAACATTTCTTTAAATAAAGAGAGGCTCACTCTCACTGCTACTCTTCATCTGTGGTATGAAGTGAAATAAACATCTTATTTCTTTGATAGTAGTATAATTATCTAAGCAAATATATTGATTAAACTTCCATTATTTATTATCCAAGGTGTCTAAAATAGATTTGCTTCTCTCTCTAGTGGAAATCACATACACAGGATAAACTGAGAACCATGTGACATATGGAATGTTGGTGGCTGCATTGTTTAGCAGGAGACGCACCGAAAATGTACACACCGCATGTCCATTACTGGGGGGAAAAGGAAAAAAAAACTAGAAAAGAAAAATGTAAATGATGAAAAGCTTTAAAGATATTTGCACATCTTGGCAGATAAACCTTCTTGGTAGGAAAAATGATCAAGTCAAATAAATAGATGCATACATGATAAAAAGTATAATTTATTCCTTAAGTCACATAAAGCTTTTTTGTAACTGCCAAACAAGTTTCTGACTTGCTTTCCAACCTGCACTGCTTAGTGCTCTGACTCCTATACACACTGTGCAATAACTGGCTCAGTAACTCCGACTGAGCCATCTTTTACAAATCTAGTTTGCAAATTTTTGTTGGTAGCAGCACATTACAAACAGGACATCTACTTAATTACCTTTTTTAATTTAAGAAAACCGAATAGCCCCCTCATTTCACTCCACGTATCCAAACTTCAGTACTGTATATAAAGACGTTCTGACTTTTTTTTTTTTTCCAACTCACAGTGGGGGCAATGAAACCAAAAGCCATTAGTGCCGTTTCTTCAGTCTATGCAGACGTATGGCAGAATATTCAATTTGGTCTCATCACCATGAAAATCCAAAGATATACAATCTGTCCAATCATACCAGCTTCCCTTGGTGTCATAACAGCCATTAACTCCTGGCCAGTGCTCTTTGTCTATTCTGTGAAGTTCCTCATGTGTTACATCCCGACTCACGCCTGGCAGTTCGGCGGTTGAGCCCGTTGGGATTAAAACATGAGTCTTCCTCGATTCTTTAACAGCGTTTTCCTCTTGTTTCAAATATTCGGTCATGAAAAAGTGTGCACCATGGGTCTGAGCTCCAGATGACGTCAGAACGTTGCTCTGAAGATTTAGGTACGACTGAATGATCTCGTTTCGGGACAGCTCTTTCCAGTTCGTTTGCTGGAAAGGGTTTTGCGTGGTTGTGGGTGGCCTCTGTTGGGGGGTTTCAATCCTCACAGGTTCGAAAACTGGTGGTCCCTGGCATTCCTCCTCCTGGTGAGATTCCTTTGGAGTAAGGGGTTTGATTTGTCCCGTCACTGGGTCAAAGGTCAATCTGCGCTCTTTTAACCGCACCGGCTTCGTCCTGTCCTCTGAGGACTGGCCTTGAAGATTTACCATGTAGTCCCTGGACCTGTACTTCTTTCTTTTTTTGTTCAAGGTCGCACTTTCTGACCCAGCTTTAGTAACCTCAGGCGAGAAATTGTGCCTGGACAGTTCTGAAGGCTCCTGCCCTGTACTGTTATGAAGGGATTCAGAGTTTCTCTCAAGAGATCTGTTGAAGGGAGCCGACTCCTCTAGGTCTAGGGTTAGACGAGCATCAGCGTGAGACATTTGATTTGGGGACGTTAAAGGCAAAAGAGAGGGCACTTGGGCAGAATTTTGAGACGGGCTCAACAGAGTCCCTTTTGACGCATAAGCTGAAGACCTCTTAGCCACCGTCTCGCGAGCTACACTATGTGGACTTAATGAGAATTGAGGAGTACTGATTGAACGTTTGTCACCTCCATCTACATCTGTTCTTGATTGCTGCTGTAACACTGATGTTTTGAGTAAGCATGAAGTGCTAGGGAGTCTGGTAAGCCCTGGAGAACTTGGATGAGGCTTAACAGCATTAACAGGGATTTTGTTTTGTTTGTCATTGTCAAGATGCTCTGGGCAGTTTCTGTCAGAAGGTGCATCATCCTGTTTTTCTATAAAAGGCTCAGGGCTGTCACTAAATCCATTTGATGGAGGAGTGGAAGAAAACGTGAATGTTTTGTGCATTTTAGTGGGCAGATGTGGACTGTCCCTTTGGTCCCCCCTGTGTTTTCGGTTCCTAGACTTTTCCACGGTAGCTGAGTAAGTGTTATGAACATCGTTTCTGTTTTTGAGTTCTGGAGATTTTTTGCTGGGTGGAGGAACAGTCGGAGGTGTATCTGTTCGGCATGGATGAGAACTGCCGTTGGCTGAGCCTGGGGTGCCTTGCACTCCTCGAGATGAAGTGTCATTTTGGCTGGGCTCAATCAGTTTCTGCCAGTTTCGAAGGAGTTTCTTGGCACGTTTAGCTAAGTCTTCATCTTTCGTCTTCTTCCTGACATCATTAATAAGCTTTCCCAAGCGGGTTTCCTGTATATAAAAGAAAGTGATTACATTACTATTACTGACCAGTATTTTGCAGAGCACCTGAAGAGAGAGTATATTACAAGAGCATAATCATACACGTTTTGATCATACAATATTTTGCTAAAATGATTAGTATATAGCAAAAGCAATAGCTTCTGAAAAATTACTATGTAAAATGACTGAAGCCAAAAACATTGCCTTTACACACAAGTACATCCCAAATATCTAAGAAAGGTTAGCAAGACATCTGAATAGCTACATTAGCACATGGCATGCCTTAAATACATCAATCAACTTTACACCTTTATAAGTTGCATCTATGTTACTTTTACATATTAACAAAAAAAGATTGATTAAAAAAAAATTGAAACGGAATAAAAACGCACGTACACACACCATATGATTAAAAGGTACCCCTATTTACAGTAGTATCTCGAGATACGAATTCCCTGCCCTTGAAAATTTTTGCCTTAAGAAACAAAAATTTGCCTCGCTGTGCGAAGCAGTTTTGGCAGACAAGCAACCACGCCTGTTGCACGTACATCCGAAAGCTGATCAGTGTTCACACATCAGTGAAAGGACATGCAAAGCCAGTTTATAGTTTTCTTTTGATGTTCTTTTGCACTTTGTACAAGATTTGACAATATGGAGCCCAAGAATGCTAGCATTGCCCCTAGCAAGAATAAACCGGAGCCACTTTGAGTTTTATTTTTAAAGCAGTCGGTACCAAGAGGACTCCTAAATTAAGGTCAAGTGAGGTTTAATGGCCATTTATTTCATATTTTACTTCATTTACATGACTTTTCTAAATGTTTTGATTGTTTTTATATGCAAAAATATAATTATAGTGTTGGAAATTGGTAATTTTTTTGAGTGGCTAGAACAAATTATCTGCATATACATTGTTTCCTATGGTGAAAATGCGTTTTGCAATACAAAATTTCCCTTTAAGAACTTGCCTCATATTGCACTTTAACAATTGCATTCTGAAGAGTTTATACGAAGATTTTATTGAATTACTGATGCTGTGAATCGATTAAAAAATTTATCTAGTTAATCACAGTTGTAGACAAATGTTAAATTAAAATCACTCGAATGGTAAACTCCTTGCAGCATGTTGTCTTGTCCTTACTATTGTGGAGAAAATAATCATAAAATTTCCTCAAGCAAAATATCTTGTGTTTTTAACATGTGACGAGTGCAGATGCCATTGGTCAATTAAGTTTGCTGTTACACAGAGGTAGTTATGGTTACTTACTGAGATCCAGTGGTCTCCAGTAAGTGCAAATAAAAGTAGCTTCAGTCAAACTGCATCACTTACTTGACTGCCAACTGAACACAATTTTGTATCCAAACTTCCATCTAGAATATTTTATACTGAGGCTTGCCATTTAGAAAACCTGGTAATGTTTCCTCAGTCACCATGTTATCTGCATTAAACATGCCATTATTTCACACAGCCGGGAACCACGCTGCCATTAGGGTCAAAGTTGGCTTTTGATTAATTTGCGTTAAAAATATAGTAATGCACTAAAAGGTTAGGGTTCACATGTTAATACTAACAGTGATAATTATTAAACATGTTGAACGTTGTTTTACCTTAAAACAATTCTTATCCATGGGCAGATGTTCCTTACTTTAAGTGTTCTATAAATTTCATAAGCAATAAATGGAAAGCAAAATTATTTTTGTCTCCCTTTGATCTTGGGGAAAAAAATTTAAAAAATTGGTCAATGCCTCTCAAACCATAATTCAATACGAGTGCGAGTTTTGTAATAAACTAAAAGTCCCAAACTCACTCAGCTATGAGGTGGCATTTCTCCCTCTCTCTCTCTCTCTTCCAAAATCAGTAAGTAATTGTATTAAATAACTGATCTCAATATTGACCAAAATAATACTGATTATGATTGTCAAATTCGAGCAGCTTTAACAATGTTAGTGGCATGTTTGTGCCAGAATGGAAAACTCTGCAACTATTTGTTTTTGAGATTTTTTATTATTAACTTAATTTACAAAACCAAATCTTTTTTGGCATAAATCTAATAAAAATCGTATTTTCCCCAGGTTGGTTATAAGTAAATGGCTATAATAGTGTTAATTTCATCAACAAAAATGATAAACTATTTGTTGCAACCTTTTTTCCGATGACTAAGATAAGATTTCCCAGGTCCCAGAAGATTTTCCCAAGCTCCGTCATCATTAACTCTTCATCATCACAGCAGTATTACTTGGGTGAAAGAGAAGAGACGATTTTTGGGCCCATTTTCTTAATATTGAACCGGAGGGAAAAAAAAAAAAAAAAAGCAGCTGTGTAGTAATATCGGAGAGGAAACATTGTGGGCACACAATCGCTGGGAGTATTGGACATGCAGCAGTTGTTGTGATGGCTTAAATAAATAACATTTAAAATGTATCTTTTCATCTCGTTTTCAGCTAACAAGATAATTCTTTTGTAAAAAAAAGAAAAAGAAAAAAAAGAAAAAAAAAGACTAGACTAGATTGACTATAGGGTTAAGTAATAATCGTATTGCTAAAACGTTACATTTTTGTTTACTAAAACTAGACTAAAATACGCAAGGGTTTCTCTGACTAAAACGCACAGACTTTTAGTCGACTAATACTTGACTAAACAAAAATAGGGTAAGATTGACTAAATATGATAAAAACAAACAGACATTTTTCCTGGGACTAAGACTAAAATTGAAAATAGCTGACAAAATGAACACTACTTTAATCAAACATGGATTCAACAGGCAAAGTAACAAACAGCTTAAGCCAGTTCGAATCCCGGGTGGTGCTGTAACCTCTCGCAGCCGGAGGTCTAGAGAGAGCTGATTGGCCGAGCTCTCTCAGAGGGGAGGGATGAGAGGTACTTAGTGCTCCCACATTAATCACGGCTCTACAGCCAGTCAGGGGCGTCTGTGAGCTCGCGCAACGGAGGGAGCGGATAGCGCTGTCCTCCGAGTGTGTTACGCCGCCCCCAACGGTGCGCGAGCGAGCAGTTCGAAAAGATGCGGTCGGCTGGCGTCACGTGGTTCGGAGGAAACACGTGATAGTCTTCGGCCCTCCCGGCTGGGTGGTAGTAGTAGCCTTAATGTGGGAGCCCCCTAGTGACGGGGAGGAATTGGACACGACTAAATTAGGGAGAAAATCGGGGGAAAATCAAAAAAAAAAAAAAAAAGGCATTTGCACCAGTCCTACCAAGTCACTTTAACAGACCTCTGTTCTATCTAAACGGGGGAGAAAAAAAAAAAAAAAAAAAAACAGAGGAGGGCTAGTGGCAAACTAATCACTTGTGGAAAGTGACTGTGGGTGTGAATGTGAATAACGTTCATCAGTGCTGTTCACCTGCAAGTCATTCCCAGTACCCGAATTCCTGACAACACCCCTAGGCATCCTTTTATTATTAAGGCTTTTTTTTTTTCTCTCTTTAAAAAAATTTTTTTTTTTTATTAATCGTCAGTTATTTTAATGCACATACACATACAGTCTCAGCTATACAGTAAAAGATAATGGGAAATATACAAACAAGTCAACAAATAAATACAGACTAGGGGCTAAATTTGCAATATAGAAAAAAAAAATCAAGAGAAATTACTAATATAGCGCCAAAAAGGTGTCCATAACTGCCAAAAATCGTCAGACTTTTGATGTATATCATAGGTGAGTTTTTCGAGTGGAAATAGCGTACATATTTGAGACAACCACATTTTGAAAGAGGGTACCTGAGAAGATGACCACAATAAAAGTATACATTTCTTCGCCAGATAAACCAAAATTAGAAACAAGTACTTGGTGTGGGAGTCCAGCACCGTCTCTACTCCACCATATAACAAATAAAGTTCAGGAGAAAAACTGAATTTTAACTTAAAGAGCCTTTGAAGAAAATTATGTACTTTCTTCCAAAAATAAATTATCTTGTCACAATACCAGAAACAGTGAAGGAGTGTTTCTTTGCATTTTTTGCAGTTAAAACAAAGATCAGGAGTTTTTGTAGATCTTTTTCAGACGTAAAGGTGTAAGGTAAACTCTGTTAATGAATTTATAATTGAGTTTGTGAATACCCAATGACGTGCATTTAAAGAACAGATTGTTACATATTTCAGACCAATCCGTATCTTCAATTTCGTGACCTAAATCTTTTTCCCTACATACTCTTCAAGCTCTCGAAAGAAGAAGTACATGAATTAGACAGAGCTTTGTATATTTTAGATATTAACCCCTTGGAAAAACTGCTCGTTACAATTTGCTCTATGGCAGCAAGTTCAAATCTCAATTTACCCTTATCAGATAAAGATTTTATGAAATGACGCAGCTGGAGGTATTTAACAAAATTGGATTGTGGTATATTATATTGGTTTGAAATTTCTTGGAAAGATTTTAGTATATTGCCTGTAAAGAGGCACGATAACTTTAGAATTCCTAATTTGAACCAATCTGAAAGGCCAATATTTTGCAAAGATACTGGGAAATCAGGATTAAAAGCAATAGGTGAGTACAAAGTGATATTAGATGGAATTTTGGAATACTTTTTAATGTATCCCAATGTCAAAAGAGTATTTGAGATAATGAAATTTGTTGAAACGCATTCAAGTTTTTTTTTTAACATTTATAATAAAAGGCAGGAATTTTATTGGGAGAGGAGCACAAGCTGTAGCCTCCATGTTGAGCCATCTAGAATCAGTCCTTTCGCTGTACCAGCTGACCATATGCTTCACCTGTGCGGACCAAAAGTAAAGGCGTAAATTTGGTAGAGCGACTCCTCCCCTTTCTTTTGGTTTCATTAATTTATTAAGGTTAATTCTGGGCACTTTATGGTTCCAGATAAATTTAGAAAATTGCTTATTGACGTCTTTAAAAAAATTATTGGATAAATAACGAAGGGATTGAAATAAATATAAAAATGTAGGGAGAATAATAATATTCTCTCTTTCTTTCTTTTAAAAAAAATAATAAAACTTCCTGTTTGCTGTTCACATGCAAACTTTCTCACAAAGATCAGTGACAAATATACCAACCTCAAGTGCTTCTTTAGTGATTGGATACTTCTCCAAATTGGTGATAACATCAAGGACTGCAACCATGTTACAGATCTGTTGGGGAGAAAAGACCAGTGTATAAAAGTCATCATAAAGACAGGAAATAAACATGCAATGAGAAACCTGAATGTGTGCGTGCGAAATCCTGTTATGCTCCACAGCAAAAGAGTGTGTTGTTTATACCAGTCACATTGCTTACAAATTAATTACAAAATAAGGCATTTCATGCAATATTTAAAAAAAGTCCCACATTAATAAAATAAAAACCAGACAAAGTGAAAGTGGTGGTTAAACTATGATTAAGAAAAATTAATTCAACCTTATTTGCATAGCGCTTTTAACAATAGTAATTGTCGCAAAACACGAAAAGGAAAATTATGAAATGTAATGTGATCTGGTCATCCAAGTCCAGAAGCTTATTTAGTGATGTAATGGTGATGCTTAGACACGACATAAGTCTATGAACCACTGGGACTGATGTTGCATAAGCATCCTAACGTTCGTTTGAATAAAACTGATATCCAGAGGCATAAAGCTCTTGTTTGATTATGCTCCACAGATTATCAAAGGTATTCAGATGAAAATGCTGGATGCTCTATTAGACAATTATTTCTGAAGCTCACTTTTACCAAGTTCTCTTCTTTCGTCTTGGCAGTATGTGAAGAAGCACTATCAAGCATTATCTTTCATCTTAATGCCAGTAGCTTACTCCCCCCCCCCCCCCTTTATTTTTTATTTACAAATCAATTACGTAATCACTACAAATTGTCCAGCCCACATCATTACACCACTGCACCAGCACACCTGCTAATTTAAAAAAATAAAGAAAATGGGAAAAATAATACGGGTTGTAATTTTCCTTTTTAATTAAGCAATGGCAAGTTTTCTTTGCTTGATGCAGGCCAATAATTGAACTTAATATAAAAATTTAATAGTGACTTTCTTTGGCCAGGAAACACTTATTCAAAATTATAGGGCATCAACCAGTACAAACAATTAACCTCTGCTAGTAATCAAGCAATTCTTATAAATGAAGGCTAATTAAATACAGACCACTGGCGTTAAATATGATTTTATTTTTTTTGATAGTCTGAAAATATCACAAATTAAGGTTTGATACACATTGACTATTTTTATTCCACACTAAAACTTCAAAATGTCCTTATGTGACAATGCACAGAAAGATTTAATTTACTGGTTGAGTATCTATGACCACAGTGAATTGGACATAAACCTAATCAGTTCAGATACAACGAGTCAAATTGTACACGAGTGTTTAAACCCCCTGTTAAGATGACAGACCGACAAGAATAATAAACATTAAATTACAAATTTAGTTGCCACAAATCACCAAATTTCTCAGCAATCATTCAAAACTCTCTAGCTCACATCACAGTTCCTGATATACGGGTTTAAAGAGCACTCAAGTCACTGTCAGTGTGCAATGCCCGACTGCGGATGTCAACCATACATCACACAGATGTCCCACACTCACACTATAGTTTTAACCTTCCTTTATAGGTATAATAGTGAGTAAATGCTTCCTTCAGTATAATGTGATTTAGTGATGTTCCTTTAAGAATAGTTGGCAATTCTGGTGATTAGTTTACTCAAGAGTTGATGCTTAAATATCTTAGGTGACTTTTACCTGATGCTGATTCTGTTAATCACACTGAATTAGCATTTTCCATTGCAAATGTATAATTCACTCACACACACACACACATTCACTCACACACACACACACATTCACTCACACACACACACACATTCACTCACACACACACACACATTCACTCACACACACACACACATTCACTCACACACACACACACATTCACTCACACACACACACACATTCACTCACACACACACACACATTCACTCACACACACACACATTCACTCACACACACACACATTCACTCACACACACACATTCACACACACACACACATTCACACACACACACACACACATTCACACACACACACACACACACACACACACAGTAACGGAAACACTTCTCTGTCACAATTCTTTTTAAGATAAAGTGCAGGTTAATTTGTTTTATTTTTACTTTACAGAGATTCCGTTAGTGTGCGCTCACACAAGTGTCAGATATTTCTTGTTTACTTTCCGATAAAACGGTGTTTCCATTGTGTGTGCGAGTGAGTGTGAAACTCAAATAAGAGAGGAGGAAGGGTTACTGTGTAAGACGAGAAGAGCGAGAGGGGAGGGACTTATTCCTCCTCTCCTCTTACTTTAGGTTCACACACGTTCACAAACACACGGCATCTGCGCACATAAATGGAAACACTTCTGTTGAGATAAATTTTTACTTTTTAAAAAAAGATAAAGCGCAGGTTAATTTGTTTTATTTTTAGTTTGTATAACTTATTTTGATGTATTTAATTTTTGGAATGAATAATTTGAGTTTCCATTATTTCATATGCAAAGATTTGCTTTTTTACGGGTCTTTTGATATAGGAGCCCACTTCTGGAACGAATTATGCTTGTAATCAAAGGTTTCACTGTATATTTATGACTCAACAAGGATCAACCATTTTTAAATCATTTACAACCCTTATTAAAAGTTTTGTTAGGTCCATGCCCAGCAATTTCATTTAACAGATGATTTATTTATTAATTTACTTTTAAAGACCAAATGCTTTGGGATGTTACTCAATTCTATCTACACAAACGAAAAATTTAAGGAATCACCTACTCTTGGCCATTATTTGTAAAATAAAATTTAGTTCAATTAAATTTTATTTGTATAGCATCTTTGACAATTTTCATTGTCTCAAAGCAGCTTTACACAATCAAAAGCAAATTGTGGAAATTTGTATGAAATTTTTTTTTGGCGTCACAATTTCTCTAGAAACAGATTCTGGAGACATATTTTAACCATTTGTGATCTAAGAAAATCAAGTCATTTATGATGAAGTGATAACCTATTTATTTGTCCAGAACCTGAGAATTTCTACAATTTCTGGCTTAACAGGTGCATTACGCCGGTGTAATCATTTCTGTAATAATGTCTGCTTTGCAATCAGAACTGCTGAATCAAACAGGTACTTGAACAGTTAAAAATTTAAATTTCACTGCCTGAACTTTTTCCAATAATCAACTACCCATACTGATTCAGCAAGGAAAGTCACACACAAGCCACTCATGCATACCACAAAATGAATAACCTAGTACACAAAATTACATAATATAATCTATATCTTACATGATAAACAACTTACTTTATTATGCTACCACGGATTGAACTAAACAATACAACACACTGAACCTTTTAAGTGCAACTGAAGTATTAAGTAATTATTATAATTGTCTCTAATAAGTGTTGGTCGTGATGAGCGAGAAAATGGCAAAGCAAATGTTTGGTGTAACGGATACGTAATAAACAGCAGTGCTACTCTAACCAAAAAGACCACAGTACCACTTTTTTTTTTTATTAGCTCACAAGAGTGAGGCTTGTGAATTTACAGGTCAAAGCTCATGCTCACTTGCATAGACAGAGAGTGGAAAAAGAAACCATTACCAAAGGCAAATGCGAGTCTTTTACTGCAATTTAATTAATTACATTTTGCACTGTGCATTTACCTTGTGCTACAAATAATATAAACTAACTCATGTGATGAATTGTATACTTGCTGCTAAATGCAAGATTAGAAGAAAATGCAATTTTTTGACAAATGTGCACTGAGAGCATCAAAAGGAGTCAATCAGAAACAGGCTGTCAGAGTGTACACTCCCCCCCATTCAGTTTCTGATTGGCTGGTACTGTCAATCGTCCAGCCTCCCGATTGGCTGGAATTGAGCGAGCGAGCGTGGTCATACTGAAAGCACATTAATATTGGCATGGTGGAAATGAGGAAGAGAGATGAGGGAAGTGATTGAGTGCCTCAATCATTTGCTAATATCTGGCCTGATATAGCAACCCGGGATTGCCGTCAAGTAAATAAGCGAACACGCAAGTGTGCTATGAACGCAGGGAAATACAGGCAAGTGAATTGCCTTCATTCAGAATGAGATCATGTGTATGCTTGAATCGAGATTGTCGTTTCTTTCTGATACATGTACAATACAAGTATTTACAAATACGTATGTGTACACAGACGACCCAGGGCACCCAGTTTCCCCAAAACAAATCTACCATGAGCCTGACCAGGGTGAAGCGGTTACTGAAGATGAATGAACAAACTTTCTGCCCCTAGTGCACAAATGAATTTAGACAGCTATGAAGTTGCTCATGGACAAAACTACATGTGTTTACACAGTGCTGTCCTCTGAATCAGATTATTGCTGTCATTCTACAACGTCACTGACTTCATGTGAAAAAAAAAAATGCCATAATCATTGATTTCAGGATTTTAACACCGATTACTTAAGCAGTTGACTATTTAACTACCTTAATAAAAGTACATTAAAAATGTTGACAGGAAATAACCATAGATTTTCTTCACTTTCAGCATGTATTTTTTGTTACAAATAAATATATTCAAGGAACTTGTATTTACGTACCATGAGTACTCACATCAGGTCAATCAAAAACCATACAGTGAGAGCTTCCACATAATAGACTTTTGCCACTGAAGGACATGTGGTTCAGAAATGACATTAACCGGCATACATCTTAAAAGCTGCTTATACATCAAACACAACAAAAGTTAACTAATCCAGGGCTTCCCCTAAAAACCTTTTTTTTTTTATTATTTTTTTTTTAATCTAATCCCCTCCAGCATACACTCAATTGGAATTGAGCATTTACATTAGGAAGTCTGCCAGATGCCACTCTCTGTCTCCTCCTGCCTTCAGTCTGATTTGCTTCCGACAGCTCTAGTACAAAACAACAAGGCCAGGAACAATGTTGTGCATAAATGTGCTCATTTAGTGAATAACAAACTGTGAATGTGAGAGTAGTTAAAGAAAGTAAGAGAGGCAAAGATGCTAATACAGACAACCCATAAATCAATAGCAGCTCCGTCCCTCCTAAATCATATACAATATCCAGGAAATGTATTTTTTAAAGAGATTAAGATTCTGATTCGCATTCTACCAAGTAAACCCCCATCATTGTTCTTAGTGGGCAGGGCTTTTTCATTTACCCTCTGTCTCTCTCCATCAGCCCAGTTGAGTCTGTCCATGTTGTTAAAACACACTACACCTCAAGTGCAACAAAAATGAACTGCCTATAACAGCTGTAAAACAATGTCAAATTTGTTTGCTGCATTTTATTATATTGCTCATAGTGGGTAGGGCTGCAACTAACGACTATTTTAATAGTCGACTAGTCACCGACTATTAAAACGATTAGTCGACTAATCGAATGATTACATTTTTCGAAAATTTAGCATGAGATTGCTTTAATTATGTGGAAAATGATAGTAAACACAAGAAAGAAGGGAGTACTTCAATGAAAAATGCATATTTTATTGAACTTTGCTGCTGATAGGCTGATTCATACTAAAAGTAAATAAAAATGCCCTGTCTAAAACCAAGTAGGCACAGTGCTCGGTCAGTATAGACATAAATGCATGCAAATAAAGAAACTAATTTTTTTTAAAGGACAGGCACATTTGTTTTATAAGAAAAAATAAATTAAAATCAGGGGTCCAAGGTGGTTCAGACTGCATGCATTTAATTTAAAATACTTTTGTCAGGCACTGTCGGGCATAACGTTAAATCTCTCTTTTTTTAAAGCGAAAATACGCTTATACAATGCACATCCAAAACAAAACGTATTGGCTTCATGTTATTTAAATCTTACCGAGGCGAGTCAAACTCCGTTTCATTAAACTGTCCGACGTGCTCTCTCTTTAAATGTTCGTGCATCACCGAGGTGCTGCCGTTATACGCAAGGACTGCTTTGCAAACCATGCAAATTTTATTTGCCGTATCCAGGCTAAAATGCTCCCAAACTTTAGACGTTTCGCTACGCACAGCTGCTGCGTTGGACGCCGCCGTTTCTGTATGTTATCGCTCAGCAGAGAAGCTAATGCGCATGTGCGACTCTCGGCAGAGATTGTAATGAAGAGAGATGCCTCACTCGGTCGGAAAAAACATATCTGGCGACAACGTCGACAATGAAATTCATTGTCGACTATTTCTATTATCGATTTTTGTCGACAACGTCGACGAATCGTTGCAGCCCTAATAGTGGGTTTAATGGTTGTTAGATTTTCCTCAGCTTGCCTTTTACAATCTCATCTGTTCGTTAATATAATAATACGTTGGATTAACTTTGTCTGCAAGTTAACTTTGACTTTTGTAACTTTGTCTGCAAGTGTTTTGCAAGACGAGCACAAATTTTTTGAATTTTTAACTTGATAAACGAGCGAGGTTTTGCACTATGAGCATTACAGGTGGTCCGATCAGGATTTTTGAGGCCCATCACTGGAAGCTGTATCGGCCGATACCGATTACAGGGTCTACTTGAAGCCTTATCATGCAGAATTATTTATTAAACTATATCCAACAACAATGTAAATTAATTATTGAAATTACAAGAAGAGGAATATCATGAATTGACAACTGTATTTATTGGCAAGCAACATGTGCAACACGTCAACTTAAAACATAGCAGCCTGTGCTTGGTTAGTAATTGGGAACAGCTTAGAGCTTGCCAAATACAACTTTCCCGTAGATTGTATAAAATTTAATAAAACAACAGACAGGTGGGACGTGAGTCGCCGGAAGCTCTGCAAGGTCCGCAAGCATCCGCGAGGGCCGGCAAAAAAGTTAAGCATGTTTAATTTTTCGCACGGAAAAATGGAAAGTTAATCATAGCGCCAAAACTCGCGGAGAATCATGATGAAGCGTACTTACGGTTACCGAGCGAAACCGCGTAGGTGAGATAGGGGAATTACTGACAGCTGAGCGAGCGGCGGTGCCCGAGTTGCTGACCTCTCCCGCTCTCTTAGTGCGAGCGAACTTTGAAAACTGCGCGTTTCTTTACTTGACTAACCTTCAAATGTCTGATGAGGCTCGTGGTGTTAAAATGCTTTGGGTGCTTCCCGCCTCGTGGAATTGGCTTGTTACACAGGTTGCAGGTTGCTAATGTACTGTCTTTCACACAACACGTGGAACGGCAGACCGGTGAAGCCATTTTAGCAGCAGAAAAAAAAAATTCCCGTGAGTTTTGCGTCATCTGATCGGCCTTTCTATATCGGCCATTATAGAGACTGCCGATCAAACTTCCCAAAGCTATTATCGCCCGATCATGATCGGCGACCGATCAATCGGAGCACCCCTAATGAGCAGTACATATACGCTGTGTCTGCCGAGTGTCAGGTGATCACAAAAAAATCCTCAAAAGAAGGTAAAAGCAAAAGTCATTAGAGAGGTTCCTTGTTAAAGCCACATAAAAAGAAATTATTTCCAGTTTAGCCAACAGCAGTCATTCCATTTGTGTGCGTGCGTACGTATAAAAGTCGTTATAAACAATAAGCCACCGCCCTCCTCCTCTTCTAGCTCCCCCACACCATCTACAATTCTTTTCATTTTTAAATGAATGTTTTTGGGTTGTGAAACAAGTCATCTGAGTTTTCCATTATTTCTTATGTGGTTATAAGAAATCTTATTTGATATACGGGTGCTTTGGATTACGCTTCTGGAATGAACTATGCTCGCTATCTGAGGTTTAACTGTATTTGACAACTAACGTTTGAAATCTGTTTACTTGGAATAAAATTTTAATCATCATCTTGCCACCATGCTTTAATTTTTTTCCTATAGGAAACGTTGCAATCCATAACAGCTTGCTAGATTTATTTTCACTGTATGGCCAAAAGTATGTGGACACCTGCCCATTACACTGATCAAAGGACCTTCACTATACTGTTGCCATAAAGTTAAAAGCACCAGATTATACTGAATGTCACTCCATGCTGAAGAATTATGATTTCCCTTTAAGCAAAAGTAAGAGTTTAAACATGACAACGCAAAAAAAACGATGTCCATGAAGGCACAAATGAAATAGCCCTGACCTCACACCCACTAAACACCCGTGGGATGAAGTGGAATGCCACCCAACACCCATGCCTGACCTCATGATCTAACGTAGGACAAAAAAAAAAATCTGGTGAACCTTCTCAGAAGAGTAGAGGCACCAAGTGAGTGGGGACCAACTTTAGAATGAGATGCACAGCAAAAACACACAAGCTTGATGACCATTGCAGGGTTTTTTTTTTTTTTTTTTTTAAAGCAGTGCATGTTTAAATCAGGGGTGACAAGGACTAAGTAGTAGTTCTTTGACCATAATGGGATCTACACTGACCCTAGATATCAAACGTTACGCCCATTTTCCTTATGCGCTAAAGACAGCAGGAAGTTTAAAACTGTGTACTTAGAAATCCGTGTACAACGCTTCTACATTTAATTACCAGTTACATGGGGTCAAATTTATTTTTGCTTTTTTTTGTGGAGGGCCAGACTAACCTTGCAATGATCATTTGATCATTTATGAAAAAGGTCTGAGTTACCGGAAGCTCTCATTTAACACATCATCTCAGCCACACTGAGCGAGCTCTGCTGTTCACAAACCTATTACTAATTATACAACAGTTAGTTCTGTTCATGTAACTTTATTGAATGAGAGGCTTTCCACACGTGGTGGTGGTGAACAATAACAGCACTGGAAATTTAAACTATATGTATAACTCAGGTGTTCCAACAGGCGTTAATTACACTTGCTTTTTTCATGGGTAAAAGCAGGTCACTATGGTCCGCAATACTGTAGATATACTCAGATAATCTTGAACAATACTATGTCTCCTTAAAAATTGCTTCCAAGTCATTCCACATTGCCTATATTTCCTAGAACTGTACCTGAATGTTTTATTGTGTGTATCACACCATTCGTCTGCTTGAATATGGCAAATAACACTTAGTTGAGGGATAAAAAGAATGTATTTTACCGGAAATGTCCTTAGAATGAAAGTACAAATCAATGTGAGCTAGCTGAAGTGCTAAATATTAAGTGTGAATTCCTGAGGATGCAATTCCCCTAATGGAGCAAAAATTATTTTGGCCCTATTGCACCTGAAGAGTCACTTATTTGATAGGAAATTTGACTCTTATGAGGAAATCTGCTCTACACTGCTCTAAATATGATCCATCATAACAGCATCCTACATTATATTTCATTGCCACAATATCTAGTGAAGTCTATCGGTGACTAATATATTACCAGACACACCAGCGATTACACACTTGGTGAATAATCTCTGCAAGAACACTGACATACATTTGTAGAAGTTGTCATTTAAAGATACTGCAAAAAAGGGTGTCTAAGGCTACATAACCTACAAAGAATGATTTGCACCGATGTTTTGATCAGAGTTTGGCCCTGTCTGCCATTAATCCCTTGCTTTGTGTCAAGGCAAACAGTAAACATTTTAAGTATGTTAATGCGAAATAAAATCTATCTGCATTAGGGCTGGAACGATTCCTCGATTACAAAAAATGATCGAGGCAAAATTTTCTGCCTCGAAGCTTCGTTTAATTAATTTTAAAAGTTTGCATTATATTTTTGCGCAATTATTTGTTGACGGCACGCTTTTGACACAGCGCGCTTCCGGGTGCAAGCCGCCAGTAAACACCAACGAAGAAGAAGTGCTTACGTCACCCACAAACAGGAAGGAGACGCAAACAGTTGTGTATTGATTTGAGGGAGCATTCTGTTGCGAGCTGCAAAATGGAAGGGAGCAATAAGATTTTCAGCGAGGCCAAGAGAAGAAGAAAGAAGAAATTGTCAGTAAAGGCTTATGTTATGCCTAAGAGTGTAATTATTTATTTTAATGTGTGCCTTAGTTTTTTTGATCCTTAACGTCAATTTTAAAACTTTTTTTTTTTCCATTCGAGAAAAGGCTTTAAAATAATGTATGGTGCTGTAATGCACTTAATAAATCTCAGTCAACTTTAATACCCCTATCTCACCTACGTGGTATCGCACGGTGGCCGGAAGAACAGTTCTTCATGATTCACCGCTGCGATTACGTTTCCATCTTTCTGCGCGAAAAATTAAATATATTTAAGCCGCCTTAAAAACATGTTTAAACATGTTTAATTTTTTGGCGGACCTTGCAGAACTTTGCGGAACACCGGCTCACGGTGCGAGTCAAACTGCATAAGTGAGATAGGGGTATAAGGTATTCCTTGTATTGTGAATAATGATAATGTTTATTTTTGATAAAATGCTGTATGCATTTAAAAAATAAAAAGTAGATTTTTCTAAAAAGAACACCAATTAATCTTTGTTTCTCATATATTTTACATTGCTGTGTAATTAAGCAAAAGTGCATTTTATCCGATTACTCGATTAAATTTTTGGTAGAATACTCGATTACTAAAATATTCGATAGCTACAGCCCTAATCTGCATACACTAAAGTTTATACTAGAGGAGTAGGCCTATAGAGTTACAATGGGCAATATAATTATTATATTTAAGGATCTCAAGTGTCTAAATAAAAAACAATTTACAAAAGATCTTGACCCATGAGGCCTATCATGTCAGAAAAATTGTTAATGATTATTAAAAAGTGAATAATTAGGCTGGGTTTGTTTATATGACTGGCACCTTCCTACCTAAACTCTAAGCACGCCAGTCCTATAAACATTATAGTATAATTTACATTTACAGCATTTGGCAAACGCCCTTATCCGGAGCCACTTATGTTTTCTCATACATCTGAGCATCTATGGTTATCTGAAATCTATGGCCCAACTTGTGGTAGTGCTGGGACCTTCTGACCCACAGTTTAACACCTTAACCACTGAGCTACCCGTGCACAATATCAATCAATTTGCAATAAGACTACATAATTTACTAATTGCATATTACTGCAGAATCACTTAAATTTTTCATCCAGCTGATTTCTCGCATTTGCCACAGTTCACAGTTCAAGATAACGTGCTGTCAAGGTTGATCTGTAATTCCCCACCTCACACCAGTAACAGCTAAGAAAACCTCAACAAGAATTTCCAATTCGTCAACTACACTGCCTGGCCAAAAAAAGGCATAGTTTGAATTTTCAAAAAACTAATTCTTAAGAGACTGACTGCATATTTACTATTGTAATAAATTTTATTACAAGTATTTTACCATAACTGATGCAGTACGTAGCTTCCCATTTCTTAAATAATGTCAGGAGACGTATCCTGTGGTCATGGAAAAGATGTTACTGTCTTTTAGAAGGGTCACACTATTGGCCTGCATTAAGCAAATAAAACATCTATGGAGATTTCTATTGAAATCGGCAAATAATGTCTGACGTACAGAAAAACCAGATTATCACATCTGTAGAGTTTTTCCTCGTTACTGATGGCATGGGTATATTCCAAGACGACAATGGACATATGAATTAGCCAAAACTTTGGGGTGTCCAAGAGAAGACTTAATGGAGTGGTTTCACTCAATCACGTACACGAGCTAAGACAAAAATTAATGCAACTCTGCAAGCTAATGAATGCTGCACCTAAAATTGATATGTTAAATAGTGTGAGACTTTTTTTTTGTCCATCTAATGTAGAAGTCATCTTCTTAACTATGTATTCTTGCCTCATGTACTTAGTTCCATCAAATGAACATGGTTGGACATAGCTTCCAAAAACAAAGTGTTTGTTTTACGTTATGCAGTTTTAAATTGAATAATACGATGTGGAAAACAAATTCAATATCAAACAAAGCTACACTTGCATTACTTTTTATTACATTATTTGTTTGTTTACTTTTATGATGCAAGAAGATTAAATGGTTTTACATTTTTTGTTTTTACATTTTTCACTTAAGGAAAATGTTTTGTACAGTGCTGCAAGTTTCTCGTTGTTCTCTCGTTACATTTTCAGGTCAGTTCCACCATAAGACATGCTCATGCTCACATGCCACGAACCAGTCATGAATGCATGTAGTAATTTCGCATGATTAATTGAGACTTAATTTTTATATGGTTTCTAAAGAGTTTAAGTGGAGTATAGAAATGGGATTTTCTTGGCAGGTCTTCACTTAGACAAATATTTTTCATAGGAATTGCTGCAGGTTAAACAATTGGTGCTTGCTGCAGCATACCAACAAACTTCTACAGCAGAGATAAGGTGAAATACAACACCACCACATTAAGGAAGAGAAAAGCCAATGATTTGGTACAGCAAGGACACGGACAATGCAGACTACTTAAAAAATAAAAATAAAAATAAAAAAACTCTACAGTGCACTGCTAGGGCCTACAGATCCCTACAGAGAGACTGTCAGTTAAATGTGCGGGTGATGCTTACAGGTGAAGGGCTTGACATGGCTACTGAAAGTCACCAATTCGCCTAACACTTTTATTTTGGAACTAATATTATGCAGACAGTTGTCAGTGGCAAACATCCCCCACAAAAACAAATGCAGCGATCTTTAACCCTGCTATAAACTCTCTTCTCTGCTGCTTCTGCCTACCCAGAGAAGGAATACAGAAACATTTGTGTTAACACAATAGGGCTGCGTTCACTAATGAGAATGCTTGCAAATATAAGCAGTTCATTAGACTGTTGAACTCTCACATGCTTGGGAACGTTTCACAAGCACTCGTTACCGAATGCAGCCCTTCTGTACTATGATGTGCACTCCTGTGCTCTGTACACGGTGCATAGAGTTTAGACAACTGACAAGAAAACCAAATGGCCAAACAGAAAAAAAATGGTAGTAATAGTACTGATTTTTATGTGCACAACTAATCAGAAAATATTAAAGTTTACTTGTCAGCGATAGCTTAATCACATTTAAAACTCCACTATGCAAGCTGCCGAGCACTACACGTCACTGTGACACACCAGGATAAACCACAATTATACTATGACTATCCAAGATCTGTAGCAAAAGCGGGAACTGGTCTTAAAGCTCACTCAGCTGGTGTGGATCAAAAAAAATTTTATAACGAAAAAGCATGAGGTCTTGATGGGACAATCAGTACAAACAGGACTTCAGCCACTAATTCAGGGCCTTAGTGATTGAGTTTGGCCACTGCCATGATGTGACAAGAAATGTACAAAGATTCCTGTTTACAAACAAAGTGTACTTGATCAATGACAGTGCATAACTACATACAGCAATGACCTGCAGTCTCTAAAGTTATGAAAGCAGTAGCAATTTACAACCCGGTAAATTGACCGGCCATGATAAACAAGCCCAAGGTGTTACGGTGTGTAAGGGCTTTTCACATTAGCGCCCCCAGGATCGTTTCCAAGTACACTTGAGCCAAAAGTCCGGTTCATTTTGATCAGGGGGAACACAATTGTTTCGTGCTCAGGAACCGTGCCCGAGCTCGCTGGAAAAGGGCGTCTCAAGAACAATACAGCATATTCAGGCATGGATCGAATCAAATATGGAAGCCGATTGTACCGGAGAACAGAAGTAGATAGCTGTTTTGAAGTGACATCATCAGTGCCGTCAACAGCCATAGCTGATGAAGTGTCGTTCATGACTTTTTTTCCCCAAATATTGATATTAGTCATAGCGCAAAAGTTAACTCCCTCGTTCATTTCTTCTCTTGTATTTAATGGCATGTGTTAAATTGGAATAAATACAATGGTCGGCGATGGCCTCCATGGTCCCTAGTTGGACTACAGATGTTCCTAGAGGGGTGGGTGTGTGGAAGGATGGATAGATGGACAAACCAAGTAGGTGCGTACTGCCACCTGCTGTATCGGCGTGTGGACAAACAATTGTGTCTGAAATAATGTGTACTCTGGGAGTGGGGAGAGGGGAGAAATAGTTCCGCTAGATACAAATCCATCACGCCTAATGTGAATGTGTATGCATGGCATGCTGCAATGGAATGGCTTGCCTTGTGTTGCTGAGACATGCTTTAGATCCCCCATGACCCTGACCAGACTAAAGGTGATAACTATATTATTAGAATTTCTTTCTTTTTTAGTTTCAGGGAGCATTATCATGGTAACCCTTTATCCGTAATCGTGCACGGCCCTACAGTAAACCAACAATGGATTGCATCTACTGCCTTTAACTGCTATGTTTTCCTAAATGAAGTGACTTGGCTGAGTAGAGAAACAGCTTTAAAAGGGTAAATCCAGATGTAGGATCTTGGTGTAAAACACTCCGTAGACAAACTGCTTATCTGAACTGTGTTCACATCCATCAAGAGAAAAGACTGATGGGGGAATGTTGCTTGACAGAGCTAGACCATTCAGTCCATTTATGTTTAAGAAATTCAACTTAATTGATCATATACAGTGTGGATATGTGCACAATAAAGTTCCAGTTAACTCCAGGGTTAAGAATGTCACTACTATTTATTATCAGTCACTAAAGTCAATACAGTGAATAATCACTGCATGGCAAGACAGCCAGAGGTCCAAGTACGACAACGGGCTAGTACCCAATTTTACTTTAAAAAAAAATAAATAAAAAAATACGTTAAAATAAACATTAAAAAAAAAATAAATAACGTTAAATATCCGACAGGACTTGATGCTGTAGTTATCGGACAATGAATCTCAGTGAATAAATAAATATTTGTACTGATAATGTGTAAGAATGTGCAGTACAGACTCACTTCAACTAGAATAAGCTTCAACTCATCTGGAGCTCCATGTGAACAGCCTCAACATGACTAGCTGACATCAATGGCCTTCTTAATGTTAAATTATCCTGCATAATAATATCTACAAATTGTTTTCATTATTGTAGGTTTACCTGAACCGAGGTTCTGAATGTCACGTTTTATTTTGCCTTTACAATAAGACTAATTTTGACTTTGCTGTGAGCAGTTAGCTGATGACCTGCACCTCGCTGCAGCTCCGTGTGATAGGATGCGGTTAGCTCAGAGCTAGCTAACACAGACTGCTGTCTAACTTGTGTGCAAGAAAATGACGGATTTTATTATTAATACAACAATACAACTAGTTATTTGACACAATTGTGTGAGAAAGTTTGACATGATAAAACTACTTGTTTTGGCATACTTGCTTATGATACGAACAACTTTAAACGGTTCGTCGCTAAACTTCGGCTAACAGTTAGCCGGCTGCCTGAGCAGTTTAACCGGCCATCTTATTTCACAATAAAACGAGCCGTTACTGATACCGAGGTCTTGTTCGGCAAGTTGAGGTAATTTGCTTTCTAGGTATTTTACTAAAATAAAACATTTAACAAGTTGACGTTGCCAAAAAACGGAAAACAACAAGGTGCCGCTAGTTAGCTAACGAGCTACTCACGTTGCTCTGGCTGTCGATGGCCTGCAGCAGCCGCTCTCTCATCTGCTGCGGGGTTGCGGAGGCCGTTGTCATTGCCTGGTCGGTGCGAAGCGGCCGACGGGGGAAAATCCTCCGAGCTTAAGGATACGTACCCTGCAGAAACTACAGCTCTTTTTGGATTTTCGAGACGTACCTTATCCGCATGTTTCTGATAGGACTATTAGCTTAAGAACTCCTAAATCATTTCAGTCGAATAATGAAGATTCGCCAGTTGTCGTTTCTTTTCGCTTCATAGCGGTGAGTACCTCCCCGAGCTCATGAAGCGAATTGGATCAAAATGTTTCCTCGATGCATTATGGGAAATCGGAGCTCTAAAAACGTCATTACGTAAGCGCGCACATTGCTCACTGTTCAACGTAAGCGACTACGCTCAAGTGGCTGTGTTCCAAATGGCGCAGAGTGTAGTGTACATTATATTTGTGACGTAAGAATGCATTCTACATACATACTGTTCCCTCGCTCGCAGCAGGGTAAAATATTCATTAAACACAATATACACTAAACGGAATATGTTCAAATATTTATCGGTCCTTATTTATGTTGTTATTGTTTGTTTACTTATGCTTTTCTTTGTTTTGTTTTGTTTTGCCTTTTATGTTTTATGTTTGTTTTTTATTGTTAGGTTGATGAATAAATGCAGATAGATGTGTATTATTTGTATAACTTTCAGTTTACTCTAACTGCGCTATTTGCTTCATGACAGTAAAGCACTGCTGAACTGAACTGAACTGTAACTTTCTATTTGCTTGAACGGTTTGAGCAAAATTATTCATTCTGACACTGATTTAAAGTAAAGGGTATTTTAGTTCACTAGAAGTAAAAACTAAAGATATATCCCATATGACTCACATAAATGTAAAATCGTATCGCCTTTGGTGTTTTTTTTTAACTTAAAACTAATTTTATAAACAAGAAACATGGATATACTATTACATTTAAAATTATGGATAAATAGATAGAATTTATAAATATTTATTTCATTATAAATGATTACTCCTTCTCCAGTGGGCATTGGTGGCTAAGTGTTAGGTTTCTTGCCTATCATGCGGAAGGCCCAGCTTCAGTTCCCATCTAATGCCCAAATCCCACCCACAGTGCAGGTCCCAAGCATGGATAAAAAAATGGGTGAGTTGCATCAGGAATGGCATCCAGCATAAAACCAGCGCCAAGTTGTGTGTGGATTAGATGGTCTGCTGCAGTGACCCCTTGATGGGAGCACCTAAAAAACAAACAAACACAAATGTGTCCTCCCCCTCCTTCTAGCGGTCAAAGAAACCAAAAAGAATATCTTTGAAAGAAAAGCAAAAAACTAAGTTTGTATTGAAACATGAATATCTAACCAAAATTGTAATGTAATTGTAACGCAGGTCCAAAACAAATGCACAATGGTTTCAAGAACAGAGTTACAAAAGGAGCAATTGATGTCAATGTCCTTTTAAAATCTCAGAGAAATAAAACATTTGACAGCATAATATTTATACAGTAATTTAAATGATTTTTATCTCATCTTGTTATTAATTTATATATATATAGTTATATGGTAAAGTCCAGACTTTTTTCCAAGAAATATTATTGATAAAATGAATGTGGTAAAGGCGGCACGGTGGTGTAGTGGTTAGCACTGTCGCCTTGCACCGCCAGGGTCCGGGTTTGACCCCCGGCCAGGCTCGATTCCTGTCTCTGTGTGCATGGAGTTTGCATGTTCTCCCCGTGCTTGGTGGGTTTCCTCCCACAGTCCAAAGACATGTAGGTTAGGCTAATTGCCATTCCCAAATTGTCCGTAGTGTATGTGTGTGTTTCTGGATGAAATGGACATGCTTCAGTCTTTTTCCTTCCGCTAAAACTCCTCTCACTGTTCTAGAAGACTTCAACCTCCCCTCTGACAAACTCCAATCCTCTGTCCTTCCCCCTCTCCTTAACTCTTTCTCTTTAACTCTAAACAGTTGCCCTCCCACACACAAGGCAGGGAATTCTCTTGACCTTGTTTTTTGCCTCCCTTCCCCAGTCACAGATTTCACTACTATTCCCCTTCATAAATCTGATCATTACCTGGTATCCTTCACCATAACCCTTCCTATTCTGTGTAAAACTAACCACCAAAATTTCTCTCTTACCCGCAGAAATCTTCACTCGGTCTCCCCTTCCTCTGTGTCTTCATGCACCCTATCATCCCTTCCAGACTCCTTCTCCTCTCTACCACTAGAGACTGCGACTGAAACTTTCCTCTCTTCTCTCTCCTCATCCATAGAGCTCCTTTGCCCGCTGTCATCTAAACCAAGGAAGACGTCTTGTCCTGCTCCTTGGCTATCTGATGTACTGTGCAACAACAGAAGAGAATTAAGAACTGCAGAGAGAAGATGGAAGAAATTGAGCTTGATGCCGATCTTGTCTCTTACCAGACTATTCTCTTCAAATTCTCATGTGACGTGACTTCTGCCAAAACTGCCTTCTACAGAGAAAAGCTGGAAGCCTCTGCACATGATCCTGGCAAACTCCATAACATCTTCTCCTCACTACTCAACCCACCGAGTCCTCCTGCCCCTTCCTCTCTGACTGCTGACGATTTTGCCACATTCTATGATGGGAAAATTGCAGCAATCCGTCAGTCCTTCGCTCCCAACCAAACTCCTACAGCAGAACCTCAGGACCTTCCCTTCCCTCCCTTAGCAGAATTCTCCAACCTGTCATCTGATGAGGTTCAGCAGATCATCTCGTCATCTAACCCCACCACCTGTTCTTTAGACCCAATCCCTTCCACAATGCTTCAGGCCATCTCACGAGACATCCTTCCCTTCACCACAACCATCATCAACCATTCCATATCATCTGGTCATGTTTCTGCTGCTTTTAAGAAGGCAAGGGTTATTCCCATCCTCAAGAAACCCTGCCTGGACCCATCAGAAGTTAACAACTATCGCCCGGTATCACTTCTCTCTTTTATTTCCAAAATTCTTGAAAGGACTGTTTATAACCAAATGTCTCTTTATCTCTCACAGAACAACCTTAATGATCCCAACCAATCTGGTTGGGATTGGTCAAGGTGGCACATTCCACAGAGACTGCCCTTCTGTTAGTCACTGAGAAGCTCCATGCTGCTAGATCTGCTAAACTGTCATCTGTCCTCATCCTCCTGGACCTGTCAGCTGCATTTGACACAGTGAACCACAAGATTCTATTATCTATTCTTACAAGCCTTGGAATTTTTTTTTTTTTTTTTTGAATTTTTCCCCGATTTTCTCCCTAATTTAGTCGTGTCCAATTCCTCCCCGTCACTAGGGGGCTCCAACATTAAGGCTACTACTACCACTCAGCCGGGAGGGCCGAAGACTATCACGTGTTTCCTCCGAACCACGTGACGCCAGCCGACCGCATCTTTTCGAACTGCTCGCTCGCGCACCGTTGGGGGCGGCGTAACACATTTGGAGGACAGCGCTATCCGCTTCCTCCGTTGCGCGAGCTCACAGACGCCCCTGACTGGCTGTAGAGCCGTGATTAATGTGGGAGCACTAAGTACCTCTCATCCCTCCCCTCTGTGAGAGCTCGGCCAATCAGCTCTCTCTAGACCTCCGGCTGCGAGAGGTTACAGCACCACCCGGGATTCGAACTAGCGATCTCCGGATGATAGGGCGAGCGCTTTAACCACTGCGCCACTCGGAGGCCCCACAAGCCTTGGAATTTGTTGAACAGCGTGGCAATGGTTTGCTTCTTACCTAGAAGATAGGTCGTATGAGGTGACATGGAGGCGATCTACATCTGCCCCATGTAGACTCTCTACTGGTGTCCCGCAGGGCTCAGCACTTGGTTCTCATCAGCTGAAACTCAATCTGAGTAAAACCGAACTGTTGTTCATCCCTGGTGACTCATCCCCAGGTCAAGATCTTGTGATATCCCTGGACAACAATCAAATCACTCCTTCAGCCACTGCCCGCAATCTTGGGGTAACCGTGGACAATCATCTGTCATTTTCCCCACACATCGCTAACCTTACTCGCTCTTGTAGATTTCTTCTTTACAATATCAGAAGAATTCGCCCATTTCTTTCTTCACAGGCTACTCAGGTGCTTGTTCAGTCCCTTGTTATTTCAAGACTGGACTACTGCACCTCACTCCTGGCTGGCCTGCCTCTGTCCATGACTCGTTCTCTGCAACTGATCCAGAATGCAGCAGCACGTCTCGTTTTCAACCATCCCAAGTTCTCCCACACCACCCCACTCCTCCGCTTCCTGCACTGGCTTCCTGTAGCTGTCCGCATCAAATTCAAAACACTGATGCTTGCCTACAAAGCTAAAAATGGCCCAGCACCCACTTACCTCAGTGCTCTAATCACACCACGCGCTGCTCGCCGCATCCCACCATCTCTCAGGGATCGAGGGCGGCATTCATCCAGACCCTTTTCTGTTCTGGCACCTAGGTGGTGGAACGAACTACCTCTAGATAGAGGTAGTTCGTTCCACCCCCCCCCCCAAAAAAACCCTCTTCCCAGTTGTGTTAGACTAATGGCACTTAGTTATTGACCTAGTTAACCCAGTGTAAGTATCTATCCAGTGATGTAAACTTTAAAGCACTTTTTGTAAGTTGCTCTGGATAAGAGCGTCTGCCAAATGCCTAAATGTAAATGTAAATGTAAATGTGCCCTGAGATGGATTGGCACCCTGTCTAGGGTGTACCCTGCCATGTGCCCCAAGTCTCCTGGGATAGGCTCCAGGCCCCCCGTGACCCTGAATACAGGATTAAGCGGTATAGATGATGAGTGAGTGAGTGAGTGAATGCGGTAAAAACTGACAGCCTGTAAGAAAGCTAATGATTATATTTCAGTTTTGGAAAAAACTTTATAACGTGGATGCATGATTATTTATATATTTATAATCATAACTGATGAAGCTTTTTTGAATATTTTTTTTGATCCAGGGTTAGGGTTTAAAACTAGAATCATAAAAAAATTTTTTGGAAATGTATTCTTTATGTACACTTGTGTGCCTTGACTGCAAAATTTAAATAGAATAGATACAGATATAATACAGATATAATTACGTGTATGTTTACTTAGTAATGTCATGGGGCAGGAACACTAGTATGCAATAACCAAAATTCAATTCAATTAAAACCAAATCAAGTCGGTTTTATTTGTGTAGCATTTTTAACGTTGGACATTGTCACATGACAGCAAATCTATATAACAAAACTGTAAAGTTTGTGTGTCTGTACATTGAAGATATTTGTGAAAAAAATTATTTGGGGGGGGAGGCATGTAACATGAGTAATAGAAGATGTTTTTTGGATTTTTTGTCTGATGGGTTTGTCTGTTTGTTTGTGCAAACATCATGAACTACTGAACAAATTTTAATGGGGTGGTTTCACAGGTGAATTTGGCCGAGCTTGAGGTAACATATAGGCTTTGTTTCATCGCAATCGGCCCACTGGAAAAGAAAATATGCTACTTTGAAATGTAAATGACCCCCCCCCCCCCTTATTTAATAAAAAATTGACTTTGAAAAAATCTTATCAAAATTCAACTGATGGTCCTCTACATTTTTAAATACATGCTTATCAGTGTGCAATTAAAATCTACTTACTAAACAAAATCTCACACCTTCATTCCACGCATTTCATGGTAAAATAAAATTGTATTTAATTTCAAAATTCAACAGATGGCGAAAAAATAAATGCTTATGAGCGTGCAATTAAATTCCACGTGAACGAAGTCGCAGGCACATCTAGTTCTGAAGATGAGCAGGCCAGTGGCGACACTGGCAAGGAAGCATGAAAATTGTGGCAACAAAACATTCCATTTTACTTTACTGTAATGCTCTTCACATATTCATACATTCCATATGTCACACTTCACCTTGAATTGAGTGAATGATACAGTAATGCTTTGAAATCACAGTGTAACTTATTCTTCAATATTTAGATGCAACACTTCTCCCACATAACAGCATGTTCACCCTGTGCTTAGTATACACCCCATGACCCCATGAAACAAAATAAGAGGTATGAAAAATGAATGAATGAATGTTTGGAAAAATGACCTAAATGACCTGATAAAATATTACAATTGATGTTCAATGAGGCTGTTTTCATTATCAGACTTAATTCTTTGTAGCTCTCTGCCCATAGGGCAATTCTTTTATTCTCAACACAGGTTTAACAAGCTGAAGGACTTAACATGTTCAACAGTAAATTTGTTTGAACTTGGTTCCATGCAATAGATTGCATGTTGTGATTTGTTTGATTCAAGAAAATCTTATCATATAAAGCCAGGAAATAGCTTTTATTTTATTGCATAATGGATTAACCTAGCAACAAACATTCAGCACCAATGTTAATATTACAGTACTCAAAGGTCTAATGAAACACAGCTTAATATTTGGATCACAAAATCACAAAATAAGATGGGGGAGGTATTGCAGCTCAATGAATTTTGGCAGAGTAGGTTATTTATGTAAGCATGTCTTTTGTGTAATTGTTAATCCCATAGATCAGGGGTCGGCAACCTTAAACACTCAAGAGCCATTTGGACCCGTTTCCCACAGAAAAGAAAACACCAGGAGCCACAAAATTTGACATCTACAATAAAGATAACACTGCATATATAATTTATTACCTTTATGCTATGTATAAAAAACTATAGTGTTGCATTTATGGAATCAATGAACTGCTACAGAAAAATCACAATTTTATTTCTGCATGCAACAAAAACATTTTGAACTATGAAAAAAAAAGACGCTGGGTTGAAGGTTACTTTCAAATAAAATACCCAATGTCTATTTGAGTCCTATTCGTATTTATGAAATAAAAAAGCTGAACTTAAATTATCCACCTGTAGCAAACAAAAAAATGTGTGCCACCATCCTTTTATCGCATGTACTGGAGCATGCAGTCAGGGGTTAACCTGAATAAGACGGGGGTTGAAAAACTCAATAAATCACGTGCTGGTGGGTGGTCGCACATTGGTAGTTGTGACGCACAATTTGAGCGACAAAGATAAAAACACTATTCCAAGATCACCATAATCTTCAAATTTAAAATATCATTTAAAAAAAAACCAACGAAATAAAATAAAATACATTTTTTATGAAATTAAATACTTATTATTTATTTCCAAAGCCACAGGGAGCTGCAGCAGAGGAATGAAAGAGCCACGTGCGGCTCCGTGTTGCTGACCCCTGCCAAAGACTAAGACAAACAACACAAATTCTAAAGAACAAGTAAATTTTCCCATTTTATGGACAGCAGAAATATGTGTTAGTATGGCATTACCTTTTGATCTTTATGCTTTTCACAGCTTTAGACTCCTGCCCCTGCAGTACTACGTATAGATTTCTCCTCAGGAAAATTAGCAAAACAAAAAAACATGCGCAATGCCATCGCTGCGTGGTTAAGGGAACAACCCAAGTTAAGAAATGTCCAGGAGTGAAGAGAGGTTTAGGGAGAAATACCACAAGGCAACTGTAACCAGATCTGCCTAAACTGTTCTCAAATACAAAACTCAACACTCATATCAACACAGGGTTGGCAGGGGCGGATCTACCGAGGTGGCACGGGGTGGCAGCCTAAGCCTTGCCACTCCATTTGCCACCCCAGCACTAGTGTCCTAGTCTTCTAAAAATAAAAGAGTTTTTTAATTTATCTGACGTTCCAATCCAGATATCAGGTTCAAGTCAATCACACATCAGCCTTTATTTCATTTTTATAGGACAATGTAAAAATGTGCACCCTAGTGTATACACCGAATAAGAATAGCCTTCCTTAAATCCACAAAAAACATGCAAGGATGCTTGCTTCAGTGTTGCCACCCTTCATAATTTTAATGCCACCCCATGAATAATTTTCTAAATCCGCCCCTGAGGGTTGGATGCATAATTATCACTAAACTTAAACAAATTCTTAAGATTATGAGGTTTTGGTTGATAGTGGCACAAGGATTAATATCAGGGATGAGGCAGGGAAAGGGTTAGTCATAGGTGTTACAATAATAGTTAATATTTAAACTATCGAGCCATAACAATATTACACACAATCCTGACCCACGCCAGTTTCTAAATTCAACAATAACAATTAGACTTAGGGCATGAGGCCATGATAGCCTAATCGGCATGTCTTTGGACTCTGGGAGGAAACAAGAGTACCTGGAGGAAACCCAACACGTACTGGGAGAACATGCAAACTCCATGCACATAGAGGCGGGAATTGAACCTGGCCCTGGAGGTGCGAGGAGATGGTACTAACTGTTATATACTGTATAGTTTATATACTGTATGAATACGGTATGAGTTTTTAAACTGCCAAGCTTGCAGTCTTTATCAGAGTTATGTCATAGGACAGTCATCTTCAGTAACAGCCCTGATTAAGACTGCAGACTTGGCACTTCTTTATATAAGAATTAGAGTATATATATATATATATATATATATATATATATATATATATATATATATTTTTTTTTACCAAATTAGTCTATTGTGTATGTATTCGCAGTGCATTTAAGTGCAAAATGAGGTTTATCTGGGCCTGTGCGCTAAAGACAAGGGATTCTGCCTTATCAGTGGTGGGGATGATGTTACGCCTGACAGGAGCCATGCTGACTATTTCCAAGTCCTGGCAAAGTTTCACATGCGAATGCTGAGTATTGTCACTATGTGCTTTGTGCCTATAATGATATTTTTCTTGGAGAACTTTTGCACAATATGGAATTTGGGGATGATGTGTTTCTAAAATTTGAAAACTTTTCAGAAACTATAAACTTCCAAAAGTATTGGGACAGTAACATGGTGACAATAAGACAAAAGGGCAATCGCATCAGGCACTAAATCCAATCTTTTTATGTAAATCAGATATTTATTGAGAAGTTAAAATATTACTAGCAAAAACGAATGATTTACACTTAAATGGAATCAAATACAATAATTTACGTACTGATTTATATACCAGAGTACAAATTATATGTATATACATAATAAATAAATGTACCAGTGAAACTACCAGGGAACCAGTGCTTGAACTTGCTTTTAGGAAAACAAACAAACAAACAAACAAACCCTATGTGCTCTCAGTGAGTCAGGGAATTGTCATTCACTGTATTGAGAGAAAACTGATCCAAAGGATGGACTTCAAGAACATCAAGTACTGAATTTTATACTTTGTATAAAAGAAATAGATCAAAGTGTCAAGATAATTTGAGCAAAATAATAATTTCTACTTTTTACTAGTAAAATAATTAATTTGACATCTTAATTTAACACTCATAACTAGATGCTTAATTAAAAAATAATGTTGGGATAACATAACATTACTTTATTGTTTAACCATATTTTTTTATTATTTCATTATTGATTATCTAAACCACTTGCTATAATTCTGGCTTCCAGACAGGTGCATTAGGTTCACTGTGAAAAGTGTGACAATCCCAAAGGAACCTTTAAGGGGCTTCTGGCATATAGTACATTCATCCAGCTGAAAAGCAAGTTCTGCACTTTCAGCTTTCCCATTTTCACTTTGCAATGCACTTTGCAAGCATTTAGAAGGAATTATCAAAAATGTCCTGCTATACCTGTCCTGTAGCTGCATCCTGTTTGGAACGCTGAATATTGACTAGACATTAGTGCATTACTAATTATTCAAAGTGTTTTGATGAGTGATAAAGGCAGTATTCCGCATGTCACCTGCTTAAAGCCTGGTTTGTGTAAGTGTGTGTCTGATATACAGTCATGTTCAAAAGTTAGTGTTTTTGTGTAGAAGCATAATAAAATATTTAATCATAGTGGGTCTTAGTATTAGGCAAATAACACATCAGACAAACAACAAAATATTTTTTTTTTCACTGTGCCATTATTTATTCAACATAAATTAAATCAAAAAGGGGAAAAAAACTGTGGGCAATACTAAGTACCCCATTATTGCTTCCTCAGGCTTTAAGCCAGGTGCTGCTAATCATTAGCCCCTGATTAATATGCAAAATTCTATATAAGCAGAAGTTTTGTCAGATTGCTTATCTGGTGCCTTCAGGTGCATGGGAGGGAAAGACATAAGCAATGGTCTTAGAGAAATAATCATTACTGCACATCAATTTCGAAAGGGTTATAAACCATTTACAAAGAATTGGAATTTCAATATTCTACAGAGAAAAATTATTCACAAGAAGGAAGCATTCAAGAAAGTTCTTTCTAGTAGTGGAGGTCCCAGCACATTCAACCCAAGATCTGACATAATCACATAATGCTCAGAGAAATACACACAAATAAAAAAAATGCAAGAGTTACATCTTAGACCCTACATGCCTCACTGAGCATGCGAGCAAAAAGTGCATGACAGTACAATTAGAAGAAGACTGACCATGTTCAGTTTATTTGGATGAGTTGCCAGGAGAAAGCCAGACCAAAGTGGCCTTAATTTTAATTTAATTTAATGCTTAATTTTGTTTTTGATAATTGCACTGTGAAAAAAGTTATATGTTGTTGTTGTCTGAGGTTGTATTTACCTAATACTAAGACCCGATCAGATGGTTTTTATTATGTTTACACACAAAAAAAACCTTATAATTAAAAATGAGGTACTTTTCAACATGACTGTACCTGTTCCACTGATGATTAGATTGCATAAGATACAAACACTTGAAATGTGCTTTGAGACACAATAATTAATGCTATTTTAATTGAAACAAAAAAGTCAAGGTTAAGGATATTATCAAGAAAAAACCCTTTTGTCAATAGTACTGTTCCCCTTGTCATGCCTTACTTTGTGACATCACACTGGTGGGATACCTGATGAGATCCTTCACCATGTGCACACCACTACCAGCATTTTCAAACAAAAGTTACAATTTAGAAGAAAACTCTGCAGCGGATCCCCATGTCACTGCCTATTTCACCACCAGATGGTGGTCTTTCACTATTTACAAGGAATGTTCATGTCAAACCAGGACTTGTGATGAAATCTTTTTTTAATGAAGAGGTAAAACTGACAAAAGACGTCAATCACAGTATAGTGATGAGACTCTTAGTAAGCAGGAAACGATCCTGGTGAATTCAGTGTACTAAGACATTTTTCTACCTTGATGTTATCCAAGCACTAGTGAAACGCTGGCATAAATACATTAGTGTAGCAGGAGATTATATAGAGGTATGTGTTATAAGAGTAGTTTTCACTTTCATAATTGCGTTCTGTTATTCTGCACAATAAAATGCCCCGGTTTTACCTTGAACACCCTTATATAACCATGATCAATTTGCATTAATTACCAACCCCCATCAATATCAGCTGCAAATGAGTAGTTATTACAATGACCAGTAATACACATAATAGGTTTTAGAGTTTTCATGTTCTTCGGCAAACTATGGACATAAGTGTCCATTCACTTTACATTTTCATTTGTCATTAAGCTTATATTGCACATGTAACTTATTTAAACCCTTTTACATTTTGTTCATTTTGATACAGCATACATTATAGTCTCACACCAAAATGGAGTTAATTTTTCTATGCAAAAATATTTTAGAATAAAAAAAAAAAAGTTTTTTTTTTTAAGTACAAAAATGTATTTTGAAAAAAAAAAAAAACATCTGTGATTTGGTGCCGTAGGACTACAGCATTTTACTCTGTTGAGTTAATTTTACTAGGTAATATTAATGGTTTGAAAATAAAACATGGACAGAAGACTATTGGCTATTATAGTCAAAATGGACACTTGGATGTATACCATACCACATCAAAAAACGGTCAAAGAAAGTAAAAAAAAAAAGACACATGACTCCTTAACCCTATAGTGGTAAGCATGGTGGTAGCATAATGCTGTGGGGAAGTTTGTATTGCATCAGGGAGTAGACGTCTAGTAGAGAAGTCTGTTTAACTAGAATGAAGTCTCACCTGGAAAATTACTATATAATAAATTAAATGCGGAAACAATGAAAGAATACACTAACAACATGCAGATTTAAGATAATAACGCTGACATTTGCCGAAGTTTAAAATGTTTGCCATTGAATGGTCCTAAATTCTTACACATTTTTAGCTAAAACTTTACCTAATTTAGCAATTTTGCACATTTAGTTAACACAGAGGGGACTGAAAAAAGTTTTTGCAATTTGTTGTAATTTTCCAAATATCTGACTCTCACCTTTCAGATGTCTGGTCACAGTGGAACACAGCGGGACGTAAGAGTAATACATGTCATGGTGCATAGCTTTCATGTGTAGTAGTAAATACATATACTGTCTAGCACATCTACTCACTGGAAAACCTCTTTTGAGACACTTTTGAGCAAATACCACATTCGTTGCCGCATCAAATCATGTGATGTCACAGAAGCTGAATGTGCTTGAAGGAATGTGTTACGTAAGCCAGAAGGTCTGTGAAGGTCCATGACCTCGGAAATGCCTGTGATTGGAAAATGACTACAGAATGATCGTTATCGCCCAGTGACAGGATGGACCGTCACATTTTATGAACTTGTGGTGATTGACATAACAAACATGAAGTGTTAAAAAAAAAAATAATAATTTGTTGCTGTATCAGACAGTACGTATATTGGGACACTAGCAGTATTCAATGTTGCGAGGTCAGACAATGATAAAGTGAGGCCATAGCTGCAGTATGACTGCTCTAAGTGATGTTTCTATTCTACTATTACTGCTTTCTTGAATTAATTGTCTCTGTAAAATGTTTACTCTGAATACTTGGGTTCCAGTGACCTTTTCACGGTCTTTGTTCATTAAAATGTTTAGCTCCAGTGACACTGACTATGTGCCTCATTCCCTGCCTTTACCTTTGTTGGTTCACTTATTAGTCAAGGCCATGTGTGATAGAAATATATATATTCAAGGTTATTGTACTGTAAAAGAGTTTGTCATATCCCTGATTGCGGCACTCCCTGACCTTGAAAAATTATCATAACAGATTGTTTACTTAAAATCAGCTGAATACACTTATGTAAGAGTACCATTATACACAAAAGTATTAAAATGATTTGATAAAAATAGGATGTACAGAAGAATCAAAACGATATTTCACATAGTAAATACACAGCAAGCAGAAATAACTTAATTACATTTAACGAAATAATTCAAGATACTGTTTTGTAAATACTAAATGCATCATTTAAACAAACGGTTTACTCAACTATAACATAAGAAAAGACAAGAATACAAAATAACATTAATAAGTTATAATAAATAATTTCAACTCTACATCTAAAAGTAAGGCATTTCTGTTCTTTTAATACTGAGTATCCTGGTGCGTTTTCTTCTTGAAGGAAGAACAGTCCCATCTGAGAAATGTTAGAAGTGTAACCATGTCCGTGTACGGCATTGTTGCACATTAAAAGCGCAGAAAAATTTACTCCACAACTGTAACTGTGTTCCAGCTAAAAAACTTTTAGGCGCAGTGGCATTTGGTAACGATCAAATCATTGAAGGATGTTAGCTTCAACTTGCCCTGGCTATCATAGTGCATGAGAATCATGGGCTCGTATTCAGCTGGCACGCAACATGGGCGAGGCGTCGCTCCCTTGGTCAAGCGATGTAGTCGTGACTTGATCTGAGTGTGCATACTAGCTGGTTTGTAATTGTGTGGGCAAGAGCCATCACAGAAGTACATTGTGTAGCCTGCAGGAGCCACAATCCAGTCTGACCAGCCAATCTCCTCAAAAGAAACACTCAGTGACCTCCGACCACAGTTGCTGTCATGCTCAACACTTTCTCCATAAGTAGAACGAGGTTTTCTCACTTTACCATCCATTAGTGTAAGTTCCAAGCAGATCTGTGGAGTGGATTCGGTTTCTCCTTCTTTGTTTCTAACAAAGCCAACGTCTACAATTAGTAAAGCATCACTTGTCTTCATAAGCCATCTGCTAACTGCAAAAGTCACATCCATTGTAACATTGTGGCCTGTTGATTGAAGTTTTTTTGAATGAAAGACTTTCTTCATATAGGAATGGGAGGTTATGTGTATGCTAACCAGAATTTTCTGATCGTAGACTGGTTCGTCAAAACGGTTATCCAGAGGTCTTTGAAGTCGCAGCTGTGCTTGTGCCAAGAAAAACCCGTCTGTTATATGAGACTCCCTGTGAAAAACAGCCCTGAACCACTGAGTCTTTGAATCAGGACCTTTCTGCTGAGAATTCAATGGCTGCACTGTAAGGAAAGATACGAATTAAAATGGTGTCATAGATTGATTTCTGTTTTTTTTTTCACTGCAAATTTTGCCAAGTGAACATAATAAATATTTTAGAGCACTAGTACTAGTAGGAGAGCTCTAGAGGAAACAATTTACACATCTTATTTCTATTACAACTGCATCATAAAATACATTTTGTGCCATTAATGCACTCCAAGCATAACAGTTGATAGGCAAATAAAAATGTCACTTACTAAATACTAGTTATTCATACGTTGCATAGGAGTGTTACTGAAACTGATTTAAAATGCATCTTATTCATACGTTCTATTGAAATAGCTCAAAAACTACCTTGTTTCATGTAAAGTCGTTCAACACTATGTTGCAAAAGACTAGTCCTTGACTACAAGAATGTTAAGTGGAGATGTCAGTCGTTTCAACAATCCTGTTCAGGCTTAATCTGCGTAATGACCTGTTGTTACTTACCGGTGGTGTGAAGAAATAAACTGGAGCTACTCTGAGAAGGCAGCATGTTCCTCCTCATGTTCTGATATTGACGGTATATTCTGATTAGGTTCTGATAAGACATCTTTTCTCTGAATGGTGGTGGCCTGTCCATCCCCAGGTACTCCAGCATACTACTTTTAAGAGCCTCAAGCTGTAGAGTTTGATTTGATCCTGTGTAATCCTGAACAGCTCTGGATACATGTAGACTGGAACTAAATAAGACAAGACAAGCAAAGAGAACATAACATTGAGTGGCTGAGTTCTGCATGACAAAATCTTTTTCTGATGCTCTCATTGTAATGGTTGATGAAACTCCTGACATAGTTTCCTTTATAGAGTGGTTAACCACACCCACTGTGGGGGATTGTATACTTATCCAAATTACCAACTATTACATCACCATTAAACACCACAGTTTAGCAAATGTTTATTTCACAACATATAAACACAACATGTGTTTATATGTATATAATATTATATGAGTCATACACCTTACCTTGTTAACAGCCTTTCCGATGATGACACCACCCAGCCATTCTAATGTGTCATTCTAATATCTCTGTGTGTTGCTGACCTTGTTTTTATTGTAATTCGCTGATCTTTATCACAGATTTATGAAGGTATGTAGAATATAGTAAGGTATATTGCTGCTATCAATCTTTGCACTCTTGCCGGTAGTGTTAATTTTTTATGTCAATTGCACAATTAAGCCCATGTGTCATATTAACTAGAACTGCAAAACACAGGTTGACAGACTCTAAAATGGATTTCTTTTTTTTCTCGGCTATGATAATTTAAATAACCCTATAAAAACACTGCACATGTAGAAAAAACATTTGTAAAGAATTCTTTTGAAAAAATGGTGCTCGAGTCGGTTTCAAACATGCATTGTAACATTGGTCATGCCAGATTTCAAAGAGAACATTGTTGAGTAATCAAGCTCTTTTGAGGAGAACAAAAGGAAGGTTCTATTTAAAAATATGAATGTGACGTTTACAGCAACGCATGTAGACCAAAGATAGTATGCTTTCACCACACCCAGAGCAAACTCTCTTTTGGGTGGGTGGGTGGGATATGAGGAGTCATGCAATATATTTTATAAAAAATAAGTATACAGACAAATAAACAACACCCAACATATCCCCTTTAAATATTATGGACAATAACCTTATTTTATTTATTCATTTTTTAAAAATATAATTGTCACTGTTATCTAAGACAGACACTCAGGTATCATGTATCAGTATGTACTGAATTAATTATTACTATACAGTACGTTATAACAGGCACTGTTAAACACTGTTATCATATCAAGTTATGATAAGTGATGAATAGAGGTTCTGCTTGAATGATATGAATAGAATGGAAGCTTGGTGCAATTAACCATTACCTAAGTACCATAGTACGTTGGGACAACCATCTTTCATGGTGGTGCCAATAATGCCACACTACCTGTCAGCCCCAGCATGTCCCATGTCTCAAAAACCTGTTTATTCTTATACTTTTCTTCTTATAGTTTTTTTAGTATCTCAGTGTCAAGTCACTAATGTTATTGTTGTAGTCGTTGTATTTTGTGTGCCCCCAGTATTGCTTGACCTAACATCTCCACTGAGGATGTTACTTTACCTCCTTGGGTGAGGACGTAACTTTGCCTCTTTGCTCTACCGAGAATGAGACCCTAACCCTCTACCTTGTGGAAGACACCAATATGAAGACTAGATTAAATTAGAAGACTCAGTATGGACCTTATGCTGTCTCCCTTCAATGAATGGACCTTATGGTGTCTCCCTTCAACATATGGACCATATGCTGTCTCCGTGCAACAAATTCCGCCTTAGATAACACAAATGCCTTCGGACATTGGTCCCCCTTTCTCCTTTACTGAAGACCTTGGTCTGCCTCTATGTTTGGCTTTGGAGTTTGCTTGCCTTCTTGTTTAGCTAAGGATGTTGCCCTGCTTAACAGTGTATGTTGTTGGTTCCATAGTGTAGTGGTCAACATGTCTGCTTTACCCGCAGAACGTTCTGGGTTCAATCCCCAGTGGAACCAAGTGCTTAAGGAACACAACAAAAAACATGTAAAATCTGGTGCTTGTTACCAGTGAGGGTAAGTATGTGAAGCATTTTGGGGCAGTGGGGGCTCAGTTAAGGCTGTAGGTTACGGAGTTACTAATCAGAAAGACAGTGGTTTGAGCCCCAATACCACCAAGCTGCCACCGTTAAGCCTTTGCCTAAGACCCTTAACCCTATCTGCTCCAGAGGTGCTGTATCCCGGCCGAACCTAGCTTCCTAAACGTAATATGTTACGAAGAAAAACAAAAATCACTCTGCTATAAGGTACACCTTAATGTTGCTCTCTTCTTTGGCTCAGTGGAAGACTTCATTCCCGAGGCTCTCTCTGTTCTCCTGCTATGGCTTGGATGTCTTTCCACCCCTCAGTTACAGTATGTGGACAAGATTGCTCTGCCCCACTGCCTGATGGAGGACATTGTGTTTCCTGAAGATACAATTTGTTGTGCTTTCAACAAATCCTGTCAGCCTAAGGGCACTTTCCAACAATGAAATCTTGCCTGGCTGTTCAGGTCCCCCTCTCAATGATATTTTATGCTTTTGGAGCATGGTAGAGTCAACAGTGGACAGAACTACACTACCTAGTAGCCCAGCGCATAATGTCTCAATCACTTAATCACTCTCACCTGTGTCTACTGTAGGTATACCTTGCTAGTACCATGATTTACATCCACCAGCCACTTCATTAGGTACATCTGGTCTTTGTAGTTCTAAAACTGATCTGCTGGGATTTTCATATACTGTACAACAGTATAGAAAAAGAAATAATATCCCGTGAGCAGCATTTCTCTGTCCAAAAGTGCCTTTTATTGATGCCAGAGACCATAGGAGAATGACCAGACTGGTTCGATCTAAGAGAGAGGCAACACTAAGCCAAGTAATCTTGTTACATCCTAGATATGCCGGCGAGCATCTCTGAAGGCACATGTCAAACCATGAAACAGAGGGGCTAAGGTAGCACCGGGTGCCAGTCCTGTCTGCTACGAACAGATAACTGAGGCTACAATTTGTATAGCCTCACCGAAATTGGATGACAGAAGATTTCTTTAGTACCAACTGAGCATTGTTTCAATGCCGCAGCCTACCTGAGTACTGTTGCTGACCATGTACATGCCTTTATGACCACAGGATCAAACACCATTTAACAAAGTCAAAATTATCTCAAACTGGCTTCTTGAACATGAAATGAGTTCACTGTACTTAAATGCCCCGCTCAGTCACCAGATCTCAATCCAATAAAGCACCTTTGGGATGTGGTAGAACAGGAGTTTCTCATTATGGATGTGAAGCCGACAAATACAAAGCAACTGCGTGATGCTACACACGTGGACAAAATTGTTGGTAGCCTTCGGTCAATGAAAGAAAAACTCAGTGGTCACAGAAATAACTTTAATCTGACAAAAGTAATAATAAATAAGAATTCTATGAATGTTAACCAATGAAAGTCAGACATTGCTTTTCAACCATGCTTCAACGGAATTATAAAACAAAAATGAACTCATGGAACAGGCCTGGACAAAAATGATGGTACCCCTAACTTAGTAGTTTGTTGCACAACCTTTTGAGGCAATCACACGATTCCTGTAACTGTCAATGAGACTTCTGCACCTCTCTGCAGGTATTTTGGCCCACTCCTCATGAGCAAGCTGCTCCAGTTGTTTCCGGTTTGAAGGGTGCCTTTTCCAGATAGCATGTTTCAGCTCCTTCCAAAGATGCTCAATAGGATTGAGGTCAGGGCTCATAGAAGGCCACGTTAGAATAGTCCAATGTTTTCCTCTTAGCCATTCTTGGGTGTTTTTAGCTGTGTGTTTTGGGTCATTGTCCTGTTGCAAGACCCATGACCTGCGACTGAGACCCAGCTTTCTGACACTGGCCAGCACATTTCTCTCTAGAATCCCTTGATAGTCTTGAGATTTCATTGTACCCTGCACAGATTCAAGACACCCTGTGCCAGATGCAGCAAAGCAGCCCCAGAACATAACAGAGCCTCCTCCATGTTTCACAGTAGGGACAGTGTTCTTTTCTTGATATGCTTCATTTTTCCGTCTGTGAACATAGAGCTGATGTGCCTTGGCAAAAAGTTCAATTTTTGTCTCATTTGTCCATAGGACATTCTCCCAGAAGCTTTGTGGCTTATCAACATGTAGTTTGGAATATTCCAGTCTGGCTTTTTTATGATTTCAACAATGGTGTCCTCCTTGGTCGTCTCCTATGTAGTCCACTTTGGCTCAAACAACGACGGATGGCGCGATCTGACACTGATGTTCCTTGAGCATGAAGTTCACCTTGGATCTCTTTAGAAGTCTTTCTGGGCTCTTTTGTTACCATTCAGATTATCGGTCTCTTTGTCATCAATTTTCCCCCTGCGGCCACGTCCAGGGAGGTTGGCTACAGTCCCATGGATCTTAAATTTCTGAATAATATGTGCAACTGTAGTCACAGGAACATCTAGCTGCTTGGAAATGGTCATATAGCCTTAACCTTTAACATGCTTGTCTATAATTTTCTTTCGAATCTCCTGAGACAACTCTTTCCTTCGCTTCTTCTGGTCCATGTTGAATGTGGTACATACCATGTCACCAAACAACACAGTGACTACCTGGAGCCCTATATATAGGCCCTCTGACTGATTACAAGATTGTAGACACCTGTGATGCTAATTAGTGGCCACACCTTGAATTAACATGTCCCTTTGGTCACATTATTTTCAGTATTTTCTAGGGGTACCATCATTTTTGTCCAGGCCTGTTCCATGGGTTTATTTATTTTTTTAATAATTCTGTTGAAGCATGGTTGAAAAGCAATGTCTGACTTTCATTGGTTAACATTCATAGATTTATTTTTTAATTATTACTTTTGTCAGATTAAAGTTATTTATGTAACCATTGTGAGTTTTTCTTTCATTGACCGAAGGGTACCAAAAATTTTGTCCATGTGTGCATGGACACAAAATCTCTAAGGAATGTTTTAAGCACCTTGTTGAATCTATCCCATGAAGAATTAAGACGGATCTTAGGAAAGTGGGAAAAGTGCAAAGGCAAAGTGGGTCCAACCCATACTAGCAAGGTGTACCTAATGAAGTGGCTGCTGAGTATGAGTTACGCTTTTTAGTAATTCCCAATAAAACTTCTATTGTGGTCATTGTTGACAGTCTGTACCCCCAGGTCATGTTTATAGTTCTTGGATTAGCAGACTTTTGTTTGTACTTTATACAATAATCATCTGCACTAGCATGCACATCCGCATCCGCCTCGATCTAAAATTCCTGACCACAACAATCTATGTGTAAGTAATGTTAATAAATAAATAAATTAATTTATTTATTTAAATTATATATATTATTTTCATAATAATATATTATATATTATTTTATTAAAAGCAAAAAAAAATGTTGACAAACACATCACAAGCCTTTTTCTGCAATTTTTCTATAAAAAAAAACATTAAATTGCATATCACATTTCTTCACTGCAAAAAAAGTCCTAAAAAGTAGAAATAATTTGAAATACATGCATATTCAACCAATATTTCGTATTATTAGATGGTTTTAAAACAAAAGTAACATTATTAAGTCTATTTCTGAATTTCTGAAGCTTAAAACAATCTTATTCAACTTGAAGATAATTTTTCTTATGTCAAATGTACATTTTGGGACAATGAAACAATGAAAAACTGAAACACTAGCCAATTTAGTGTTGGAGGTTTCATGGCTAAATTTGACCAGCCTGATGCCCAATCTTCATTGATTGCACATTCCACCAGTAAGAGCAGAGTGTAAAGGTTTAATTAGCAGAGTAATAGCACAGTTTTGTTAAAAATATTACAATGCACATAACATTATGGGTGACATATCAGAGTGAAAAAGAAGACAAATTGTTGGTGCGCATCTCGCTGGCGCATCTGTGACCAAGACAGCAAGTCTTTGTGAGAGCCAAGATATCCTGGGTAATGTCAGCATACCGGCAAGAAGGACAAACCACATCCAACAGGAGTAACTGTGGATGCAAGAGCAAGCTGTCTGAAAGGGATGTCCGGGTGCTAACACAGATTGTACCAAAAAACATACACCACAGCTGCCCAACTCACTGCAGAATTAAATGTGCACCTCAACTCTCCTATTTCCACCAAAACTGTTCGTCGGTCAATATGCATGGCCCGGCTGCTATAGCCAAACCTTTGGTCACTCGTGCCAATGCCAAAAGTCGGAAAACCTTGGACTGTGAACAATGTGAAACAGGTAATGTTTTCTGATGAGTCCACCATCACTGTCTTTCCCACATCCGAGAGAGTTACGGTTTGGAGAAGCCCCAAAGAAGCATACCACCAAGACTATTGCATGTCGAGTGGTTTGATGAACATGATAGTAAAGTTGAACATCTCCAATGGCCTGCACAGTCACCAGATCTAAATATTATTGAGCCACTTTGGGGTGTTTCGGAGGAGTGAGTCAGGAAACATTTTCCTCCACCAGCAGCACGTCGTGACCTGGCCACTATTCTGCAAGAAGAATGGCTCAAAACCCCTCTGGCGACTGTGCAGGACTTCTATCTGTCATTCCCAAGATGAATTGATGCTGGTCTTGGGCCCTACACCATATGGTGAGGGCCTACACCATACTAATGTATTATTGTGGTCTAAAACCAGGCGTTTCAGTTTCATTGCCCAACCCCTGTAGAACGGCAGGCTGGGATTATCCTGGTTCTAGCAGCACAGAACAGATATGACATCTATATGTCAAATATTTCCGCATGAATTGGTTGTCTTCAAAATTTATAAATGCTTTTGCACTTGAAAAATCTTCAAGAAGGAAATTCAAGATGACAAACAGAACATTATTAGGAAAAAATGTACAAGAATGTATAGCTATACACAATTAATTTATCTCACTAAGATTATCGGAAAGTCTTAATTTGTTTAATTGGTTTAATCAAATATATTTAACACTTCAAATTTGCTTGTACAACATATTATGTGAAGGTTATATAACAAATAGATTTCACATTTTGTGCAAACTGAAAAGAAATGTAGTATTGTACAAAAATACTGTATGCTGCTTGTCACAATTCTTTATTTTAACGTCCCCTAGCTACATTTACTCAATTATGATGCCTGTACTCACAATATTCTTTCAATTATAGCACCAGATTTTGTGAAAATCTGACTTCGACCCATATCCTAAAAGTTCACTGCTTCACCCATCACCCTATTTTCTGGCAACTGTTTCAGGGATGTCTGTAGACGATACCCACCAAATTTAATGAAGATTGGTTTTAAAATTTAGGAAGAATTTCAATAATTAATTTCTCCTGAGACATTCTGATATTCAGATGTGTGAGCTTTCGACAATTCAAAAAAGCATAGAATTTTAAAACTACGTAGCTTCTAGAATTTGGGACTATAGCAATAGGAATGATCACTCTGAAACTTAGTATACTGTTTCCTGATCATGCCATGCATGTGGAAACCAAATATTAAAATGATTGCTTAATTCATATGGTAATTGAAAGCTGTTCAATTTTGTCTTTTTTCTTGAGAAGTTCAAATACTGTAATATTTAGCTATACATGGCCAAATAGATGTGGATCTATGAACTTTCCCTCGAGGCTAAATTAACTATAAATTGGAAATGTTCTCAGAATGTCCTTCCCAAAGTTTGTTCAAAGTAAAATTAGTATTCAGAAGATATAGCTCAATGATGTACATGGGCCATTGCCTATAGGGTAATCGTCTAATATAAGGAAAAAAAAGTCTTAAAAATACCTACCTACCTACAGCAAGGTTAAATATAGGCACAAGGGGTTGGTGTCTAGGCCAGTTGATTTGAGACTAAACTAAGGAATATTTACGTTTTTTCTTTTCTTATTCATTTGGGTAATAAGTTATAAGCCAAAACAGACACACAGTGCAATAGCACCACCATCAGGGCAGTAACAGTCATTTCTTTATCTGAGTAGCATGTGTGTGTTTAGAGTCTTATGTCAAATTTAATAGTTCTAGGTCTTACCATTCCTTGTTCCCACACACTTTTAAGACGTTACAGCTTCACCTCTATGGACCCTGAATATATCTAGAAATGGGTGTAATGGTCTTATATTTTGGGGCAGTAGGGATGTAGTTGGGCATCACCTGCAAAAGGAGAGCACTAGCCAAAGCCCTTAGGTTAAACATAATGCTTTTCAACTGACCTCATTACAAAGTTCAAAGTATTTAAATTCTTTTGTGTTAGCATTGAGAGAGATGCCCAGAAAAAGAGAGAGAGAGAGAGAGAGAGAGAGAGATGAGTTGAACAGCAGTAACTGGAAATAGTCCCTGGAGCCAGCTGATAAGGCCTTAGAAACTGATTTAAAACCTTAGTTACTTCTTTTGTTAGCTTAGCTAACTTAGCTAACTCAGATTAAACCATTTATAGTTTCAAAGAATATTTTAGCCAATGCCTAAACTACAATCTAATACCCTCATTCTACTGAGTGGAATTAAAACGACGCTAACAACTATTGTGAACTATTACCAAGGTGTTAACAATATGATTATGACCTCATATCGTCCCTTTAACAGATAGATACATATACAGGTCCCCTTTATAGATAGATACATAGACAGGTACACTGTGGGCGGAGCACACTGGCATGACAGTCCGCTTTGTTCGCTTCAGGTGAAGAGAAATAAGATTTGTGTAATCTGGTTAAAATTAACACAGTTAGAGCTGCATGAGGACAGATGCAAATGCTGCACACACATGTTGTTTGTTTAACTATGTATATGAACCTACTATATGTATAGTATATTTACATACATTTAAATGTATAGGTACATTGATGCCAAGGAGTAGCGGAACAACGCTCTAACATGAGCATGAACATGATCTCAGTGTATACTGCAACCAGAGGTTCATGACCAGGCAAGGTTAGAAACTGCTCGAGGCTTCAGACTTATTTATTTATTTATTTATTTATTTTTAATTTACAAGATAATGATGAATGCTGTTTGGAGAGGGACCCTACAAATGTTTGCCTTGGGCCCCAACAGACTCTAGAATTGCCTCTGATTGCAACATTCTTGAGAATGGAGGTTTCGAATGTGGCTTCATTTGGTGGTCACTAGTAAGTAAAGTAAATTAAATAATAAACCACTTGTGTTCATTATACTTGTCATGGCATGCTATTTGATTACGTACTAGAACGCATCTATGATCTCCTTTTTTGATGTGGGAAGTCTGAAGCAGTTCCAAGACTGAACGGCTTCCCAGCCTGAGTCAAGCAGTGGGTACATAGTCGAAAAGAGAGGTCCAGGTTGAGCAGGCAGGTAATACTACCCACATCAGCAACTACTGACCAGTATCCCTTCACTTTTTTCCTTTCTAAAATCCTTGAATTGCCTGAATACATTCAACTTCTCTTTATCCTGCACAACAAAACCTTCAAGATCCTAACCAGTCTCGATTCAGACCAGCACATTCCACAGAAACCACCCTTTTGGGCATCACTGAGATGCTACAGTACATATGCTAGATCAGCGAATCTTTCCTTACCCTTCTGATCCTTTCAGCAGCCTTTGATATTATCATCCACATGACTCGAAAGTTCTTTCAAGGACAAAAAAAGTCTTCAATTTCTTGAAATTTTTTGCAATGATTTGCTTCCTATTTTGAAAGTCGATATGAATTGATAACGGGGATCCACATCTTCTCCACGCAGAATCACCACTGGTGTCCCACAAGGCTCAGTAATTGGTTATTTTCTGTTCTCTCTCTGTGTGTGTGTGTGTGTGTGTGTGTAGAGCCACTTTGAGTGGCAGTGCGATTGGCCAATCAGAGCGCTGCATACACGATTTATGGGGCTGATTGATTGCAGCTGGGGATGCGTCATGCTTGTCGTCCTCTCTTTGTGCGCATTTGCTACGACTGCTACAGGTAACTTTTTGGATAATTTCTTTACTTGGAAAATGCTAGCTGAGCTGTGTTTGAAAATCATGCTTTTTAGAACTTAGATTGAATCTGTATGACTGGATTTGAGGGTTCAGACTGACTAGTTCGTCCCTGTTGTGTATATCCGCTGTTGGGTGGCGTGCCGGTGTTCTATCAGTTTTTCCTACTTGTCAGAATTCCCTACTGGTAGAAAAAAGAGTTATACCGGTCTGTCCTCCATTCTCCAAATGGACATAAGACTGCAAATACTCAGTTTTAAGATGGGCAGCAGATTCTGACACGTCACGGTACTTCATCAGAATGTAAGTCCTATAGTTTTAAAATGGGTACAAACGATTAAAAAAAAAGAATCACTCCTAACCTTCAATTGACAGGTCAACTGTTATATGTACGCGTGTGAATCAAATAAAATGTTTTAATTCAAAGCACCAAACTATGAAATACCTCAGTTTGCTTTTAGCGTGTCTGGCTTTATCACCTACCGGCATTTTATTTTATTGTTCTGCCTTTTGCTTCCCTTCACATATGTTTGGTTGTCGCCGGTATTTAGACCTAAAATTGCATCGGCGTGCTTCCAGAAGTTCACGGTGAATGGTGATTGCTAACTCGAGGCCTGTATCGATTTTGCTCACGGTCATATACCACAACCAGTAGCAACCAACAGAAGCTGTAACGCCTGGTTCTGTTGTAAATTTTACTGTTCCGCTTCGGTGTTTGATGTGCCCTATGTGAGCATATCTAACCCGTTGAGGGTAAGCTAAGCTGTATCAAGTTGGTTTTGTTTTAGTTTCATTTTATTTCTTTATTTGATTTGTTTGGTTTATGCTTATCAACTGTGTTGATATATCTTTGTATGTTTTCTGACATGGCCATACTGTGATTGGTGTGGTTTTGTATTTATTTTTTGCTTATTTCCAGGAGCTGAGATCCCTACGGTCGAACGCGCTTGGCCTTGCGGTGGTGGCTTCCCTCACTGTGTGTGCTAGTGTGAGTGAGTGCACTGTGGTGTGTAGTTGGAGTGTCTTACGAGAAGTAGAACGCCATTTCTCTTATTGCTGGGAGCCTTCGCCCTGGTGATGGTCAGTTAGTCTTGTTGATTTATATGCATTAATCTTATTTTCAGTTTTGTTTAGTGTTTCATTGATTCTCTTTCTTCTTTCCTTTTACTTTATCTTTTTGGTTGAAGTAATTGTTTGTGTTGTATGTGCTAGATACCGCTTATCTGCCTCAGCGGAAGTGTTTTTTACCTGTTTTAGAAGATTTTTTATACATTAATAAACTGGATGTATTTGTTGATTGTTTACCCACGTCTCCTGTCTATTATTCTAAGGGACAGAACCTGTATTTAACCTCCTTTTAAACATCAAAATCCTGTAGTAATATAGGTAAACATTTCCCCGGGTTAGATCTGGGGTGGCGTAATCGGAATTAAGTTAGTTATTGATTGTCTCTTCTAAAAGCCTAGACCGCTCCGTCACACACATACTTGTTCACTGAGGTCATATTCTCTCATGGTTTTTAATATCATATGATATGTGGATGACCCTCAACTCATCTTCGCCTTCCCTCCCTCTCTGTTCAGATCTCTGCATGTCTAGCAGACATCTCATCATAGATATCAGTTCATCAGCTGAAATTTAATCCCAGAAGAACTACTGTTCTTTGCAGGTGATTTGTCAGAATCGTGATCTTCCTGGACAACTCTATGATCTCACCTCTGGTCACTGCATGCAATGTTGGTGGTAAACATCGAACTTCCTCTAGTTGTCTGAAAAGTTGAGTCACTGGCAATTATCAAAGGTCATCTAACAACCTACATTTTCCTTTACACTGGTTTTGTGCTGTTTCTTAAACATACTCTACCAACAAGTTACAAAAATGGTAAGATACCTTTATCTTCAGCATCACTTTGTCATTTTTACAATATTTGTTTTCTCTTATTATTAAAATTTAACATGGAACAATATAAACAATGTTTTATTATTTGTAAGAAAGACAACACTGCTGTATTGTTAGCTGCTTCTTTTCCTGTTACACATTATGTTGATTTAAAGGGGAATGCACAGTGTGGGAAATGTGGAGCATACCCAGAGCTCCTAGGCTAATTTCTGTGTCCGATTATGTTATACATTCAAAGAATAGCTTGAATCCCAACTGCATTATCTGGGAGTACTAGTACAACACTGAGAAGTTAAATTTAGTCCAGTTTCAGTCAGATTAACTTCATCCATCCATCCATCTTCTATACCGCTTATTGTTATAGGGTTGCAATGGGCCTGGAGCCTATTCAGTTACATTTACATTTAGGCATTTGGCAGATGCTCTTATCCAGAGCGACTTACAAAAAGTGCTTTAAAGTTTACATCATTGGATAGATACTTACACTAGGTTAACTAGGTCAATAACTAAGTGCCATAAGTGTAAAACAAGTGGGAAGAGTTTTTTTGGGGGGAGGTTAGACCAAGTACTGGAGAAGTAGATACGGTTTAAGTTGTCGTTTAAAGATCGTCGAAGTCTCTGCTGTACGGACATCTAGAAGAAGTTCGTTCCACCACCTAGGTGCCAGAACAGAAGAGTCTGGATGAATGCCGCCCTTGATCGCTGAGAGATAGTGGGATGAGGCGACCAGTGCTGGAGAATCGGAGCGAATGTGGCACAGTGCGTGGTGTGATTAGAGCAGAGAGATGGGTGCTAGGCCATTTTTAGCTTTGTAGGCAATCATCAGCATTTTGAATTTGATGCGGGAAACTATAGGAAGCCAGTGGAGGAGTGGGGTGGTGTGGGAGAACGTATCAAGGTTGAAAACGAGACACGCTGCTGCATTCTGGATCAGTTGCAGAGGACGAATCGTGGACAGAGGCAGGCCATCCAGGAGTGAGTTGCAGTAGTCCAGTCTTGAAATAACAAGGGACTGAACAAGCAACTGAGTAGCCTGTGAAGAAAGAAATGGGCAGATTCTTCTGATATTGTAAAGAAGAAATCTACAAGAGCGAGTAAGGTTAGCAATGTGTGGGGAAAATGACAGATGCTTGTCCACGGTTACCCCAAGATTGTGGGTAGTGGCTGAAGGAGTGATTTGTTTGTTGTCCAGGGATATCACAAGGTCTTGACCTGGGGATGAGTCACCAGGGATGAACAACAGTTCGGTTTTACTCAGATTGAGCTTCAGCTGATGAGCTGCCATCCAGGATGAGATGTCTGCCAGAACATGCTGAGAGTGTCAGAGGGAGGAAAGGAGAGAATAAGTTGAGTGTCATCTGCATAACAATGGTATGAAAATCCATGCGATGATATGACCTTATCAAGAGACCGGGTATAGAGGGAGAACAGAAGAGGACCAAGTACTGAAAGACTTATCCCAGGAGACTTTAGGCACAAGGTGGGGTACACCCTGCATAGGGTGCCAATCTATTGCAGGGCACACTCCCACATAAACACACACACAAGCTACTAATTTAAGGACACCAGATAACCTAATTTGCATGACTTTGGACTGTGTGAGGAAACTGGAGGACCCAGAGGAAAACCACCAAGCATGGGGAGAACATACAAAACTCGATTAACACAGACCTCCTGCCTGGATTAGCATGTTTAAATTTATTTCTGAAAGTCCGGTTTTAGTTGGACTAACACAATTATTTGGCCAACACAATATCATATGAACAGACTGAATTTGAGAAGGATGCAGTGGGAGTGAAAGCAGTGATAAATCTGGCACATGCTAACGTGTAAAATAAAACCACCAAGGGGTGAAGAAGAGTGAAAGGGGCAGTGCCACGGAATAGAATGTCTACAGTATTCAAACATCATGACCCAGTGTGTGAGAAAGAAAAGCATTGTATCTATTATTATTATGTTCCATCCATCCATCTAGGAGCCCCTGTAGAGTCCAACTAGGGACCATGGAGGCCAGTGGTGACAATTGTATTTATTCCCCATTTTGTACAACTGTGGTAGAACCTCCAGTCAAAATTCACACACATGTACACATTCACCCACTATGGGAATTTTGGAAATGCCAATTAGCCTAATCTGCATGGACCAGACAACCCAGAGGAAACCCATCGAGCACGGGAAGACCATGCAATCTCCATGCACACAGACTCGACATGGGAATTGAACTCAGGAGCAGGAGGTGCAAGGCAAAAGTGCTAAACACTAAGCCACCATGCCGCCATTATGTTACTAAACATGTTATTTTCCCATGCAAATACCTTGTGTCTAGAAATTGTATTATGGGTGGTATCTAGTTTTAACTAAAGACATTCCATTAACAACACAAGCTGCTTAGCAGTGAACTGTGTAGGTGATGATTAACTTCGTTTCTGTTGATAGATGTGTTTTTACTTTCATATTGTGTATGTGTAACACAACACAGTTGAAATTATTTCTCAAGGTTGCTATAAGACATTGAACACACTAGAGTCAGCTGAACATTCATGTTTGGTGAATGAATATGAGTGAAACTATAGTGATTACAGTCACAGTGAATGAACTGGAAAAGCAGAAACAATGGTAAATATAATGAAAAAAATGCCTGCATTATTGCTGCAGCAAAAAAGTTGGTTTCTTTTCTGTCTTAGTCACACAGAAGCAAGTCAAACATGTCTTACTGTTGCTAGAACTGGCTCTACAGCATTATGCAAGTATGCATTTTGTTGGTTTTGTTATTTTTGTTCTTATTGCTGGATGTTTTTTCATGGCTGCACAGTATTAGGCATATATGAAGAAAACTAGTATTAATATTCAATAGTATTCAATATTATCTAATGCTAACTAATAATAAACTTTATTGTTATACATCCAAATAATGAGAGTGGCGATTTTTAAAAAAATCCAGTGTTGGCCATACAGTTGCTCAGTGGTTTGAAACTGACCTCTGGTCTGTGTGCCTCGAGTTTGTATGATGTCCCTGTGCTTGCTGGGTTTTCTCTGCAGGTGTGTGAGAGTGTATTCTTCTACTCTGCGATAGGTGGGCATCCCAGCCACCTATGCGTTGTGCCCTGAGTTCCCTGAGATAGGTTTCAGGCGCCCCAGCTACCTAAATTCAGGTAGAATTCCTGCACTACATTTGTTGAAAATCACTGAACTTTACAATGTTCCATTGATATTGTAGTGGCAATTATGATATAATTCAGATTTGGGTATCATAGTGAGATTTATTAGACTTATTGGAATCCCTTGTTGTTGTTTTTTTTGGCTACATGTTAGCCCATGGGGAGATGATGAGGATAGTGAAATATTATAATATCCTAATAAATCCCACTTTGTAATACTTTTTTCTTGGAAAAAAAAGACAGTTCTATTTTAATAAAAATGATTAAAATAAACACGGTAAAAATATAATGCCTTATTAAAACAGATTTACCAGAAAAACAGTTCACTCCCATTATTTAATCCTGGATGTCATTGAAGTGGCAGGTAGGCAATAAAATGTGATTTAAAGCAAGTGAAGCATTAATTTAACCTTTAATGAACATCATTAGGTATGCTTTTTGGTGTGGCACATTACCAGTTCAGGATCATTTACTTACTGAATTGGTCAATGCATCTTTGTAATTCCTTTTATCTGATAGATAAAAAAATGCAGAATTATGTTATTTTGTTGATTAAAAAGGTGGAGTTATGTGTTATTAAATAATTTCAAATAGGCAAAAGAAACTAAACCCTAATACAGTATAAAACACACACACATCCAGGGCCATTTAGGAGCCAGAAGTCTCTGTTCAACAAAGAACTGAAATAATTATCAAATTCCCCAAATCAAAGTGGTGTATTGTAGCAGAATAATTTTAAGGAGCTGTTGCTCTAAGCAAGAAACAGCTCAATAGTATGTCACCCATCAGAATGAACTTTAACTTTTTACATTTTAAAAGATTGATGAGATTTTAAAAAGCACATTTATTTTAACACTATCGCACACAAAGTCTCTTGTAAACTAGTTTAAGCAGAAGCCTTGAGCTTAGAACTCACATCTTTCAGTTTAACTTTAAAATATGTGTATGGTGATCACATGATTTCAATGTGGCACAAAGGGCCTTCATTTAATTACTTGTTATAGACAGCAGAAAATATGTAAAGCATTTTAAAGCAGAAAAGTAAAACCCACAATATATATATTTTTCTAACTTTTAATAAAAAGTTGATATTGTATACATAATGTAAAGTAAAAATATTTTATAAATATAAATTTGTTATTACAAATTATTGGAAATTTGATGGACTAGGTATGAAGGTATAATCCAAAACCAAGTATGTGACTGCAATCACACCTCTATCTTCAAATGGATACCACAGATTGTCTGAATTAGAATAATAAACAGTATATTATTTTTTTATGTAATTTATTAATTACATTACTGTAATACCTTACCATAGTGTTTCCCAAAGTTTGAGCCTGCAAAGGTACAGCAGCTGGACTGTGAGAGGTTATTTTAATTATCTAAGCAATTAAAAAAAAAGAATTATAATAAAATATTTCAGATTATAACATCATTCAAATAAATAAATACATTAAAAAAATGTGATACAATATTTGCAATTATAATATTTAAAAAGATTTCAATCAGAGATCAGATTTAATAAACCAAAGTCACTTGATTTAAATTATGTGTTATTCTTAAAGGATTTTTGTACCTTGTGCCCCCAGTGGATAAATGAAGAATAACACAATTTAAATGAAGTGTTGGATAAAATGCATAAATCCTTACTATTACAGGATAGTAAGTATTAAGTGCCCTGCAGAAATGTTCAAGTTTTAAATTGGAATGCGTCTTAACTTTGTGAATTGCTTTTACATTTACAGTGGCTCATTGTATTTTTAGGGTACATGTCATGTTCATGTACTGTATTTATCAATTTTACTACTATTTACTTACGAGTTTTATATTGGACCATATTTCTCCTTCATTTAATATAAAAAGTAAACAGATCAAATAATTTATTTTGCAAAAAAATAAAAAATGCATATTATGTGCTGAAATTAGCTATTTTTGTGCTGTTCAATTTTTTAAAATAAATTTCAGGTTTGGCCTTCAGGACCTAAAAACATGAGTTGATAAATGTTATGTGGTGAATGGTCTCAGGTCTGCAGTTAGCATTACGCCCTAAATTGGCCAAAATGTCAACTATGTTACCTGTCACCTGGGTTACCCATCAGTTGTAACACAGATAACAGAGATTAACACAGTTAAAAATGTTGGCATATTGTCATAATTTATGCTCACATATAGATTTAAAAGCTTAAAGGTTGCTATGTTTGAATATCAATAAAGTGGTGCCTGTTGCTTTAATTGTTTTAATCTACTCATTTGAATTCATCAGCTTAATTGACTTAATTAACTTCTTACCTAGAAGATAGGTGATATGAGGTGACATGGAGGGGATCTACATCTGCCCCATGTAGACTCTCTACTGGTGTTCCGCAGGGCTCAGTACTTGGTCCTCTTCTGTTCTCCCTCTATACCCGGTCTCTTGGTAAGGTCATATTATCGCATGGATTTTCATACCATTGTTATGCAGATGACACTCAACTTGTTTTCTCCTTTCCTCCCTCTGACACTCGGGTTTCCACGCGGATCTCAGCATGTCTGGCAGACATCTCATCCTGGATGGCAGCTCATCAGCTGAAACTCAATCTGAGTAAAACTGAACTGTTGTTCATTCCTGGTGACGCATCCCCAGGTCAAGATCTTGTGATATCTCTGGACAACAATCAAATCACTCCTTCAGCCACTGCCCGCAATCTTGGGGTAACCATGGACAATCATCTGTCATTTTCCCCTCACATCGCTAACCTTACTCGCTCTTGTAGATTTCTTCTTTACAATATCAGAAGAATCCGCCCATTTCTTTCTTCACAGGCTACTCAGGTGCTTGTTCAGTCCCTTGTTATTTCAAGACTGGACTACTGCAACTCACTCCTGGCTGGCCTGCCTCTGTCCACAACTCGTCCTCTGCAACTGATCCAGAATGCAGCAGCACGTCTTGTTTTCAACCTTCCCAAGTTCTCCCACACCACCCCACTCCTCCGCTCCTTGCATTGGCTTCCTGTAGCTGCCCGCATCAAATTCAAAACACTGATGCTTGCCTACAAAGCTAAAAATGGCCCAGCACCCACTTACCTCTCTGCTCTAATCACACCACGCACTGCGCCGCGTTCCCTCCGGTCCTCCAGCACTGCTCGCCTCGTCCCACCATCTCTCAGGGATCGAGGGCGGCATTCATTCAAACTCTTTTCTGTTCTGGCACTTCCTCTAGATGTTCGTACAGCAGAGACTTTGACTATCTTTAAACGGCGACTCAAAACTTATCTATTTCTCCAGTACTTACAGGATTAACCCCCCCCCCCCCCCCCCCAAAAAAAAAAAAAACTTTTCCCAGTTGTGTTAGACTAATCGCACTTAGTTATTGACCTAGTTAACCCAGGGTAAGTATCTATCCAGTGATGTAAACTTTAAAGCACTTTTTGTAAGTCGCTCTGGATAAGAGTGTCTGCCAAATGCCTAAATGTAATTGCATAACACAAAGTGTTTAGCTTAAAGAAGGGTTTCTCTTGTTCTGCTAATGTGTCCTGTCAACTGTGTTACTCTCCTCAACTGTTATGTGTCTGTCAACTAGGTTACGTGTGGTTTTTGTGTTATAAATCTTTAAACAGTTGGCTAAACTGTAATGAAAAGAATAAGGGGTATCTCTGGAGTGAAGTCTTACCTAAGCATGATAAATAATTCTAAATTCAGCATTATGTGGATTTATGTTGAAAATATTAATCTGTCATGATAGCATCCAATAGAATGCCCATTACAAAGTTCAAAATTCATATTTTCAAATCAGTTAGGCAGTAGATCTCGAAACCAAAGGAGAATAAACTACATGAAACATGAAATGACATGAAATGTACCCGTAATTATAGAATGAACCCAATACATTTGAATGAGACTGCAGCTAAGATATCCTTCTGGAAACAGTGAAAAATGCTGCGCTGGACCGAACAGCCACAATGAGTGTGTGATAACTTAATATGGGGTTTAAGGTGTGACCTGATGCAAACATAACAAGCTGTAGATGTTCTTAAGCATACACCACAGGACTCTAGACTGGTTATATCATTCCTCATTAATGTTTTCCATAAATTGGAAACTCAACTGACACGTCACAAAATGCCACTAACAAGCTTGGACATTATGGGGACACATTTTAAATGCATTTTGATAGGCAAGCTGATTACAGAGTAATAATAGTTCAAATAATATGACGATGTAAATTATTTTAACTTTAGCAAATTGTGGACAACGTATTTTTATGATGCCACCACAGAAAATATACTTTTTCCTTCCAAGGACTCCAACTTCAGGCTTACTTTTACACATGAACGTTCAGCGCTCATCACATGACCCGGAACCGGAAACGTATCTGGCCTGATAATGTTTTTGCACATACATTATATAGTAAATTCACAAAATAATAATTATGAAACAATTATTCAATAAACACCATATATTAATAATAAATAAATAAAAATAAATTAAGAAAATGCAACTTTTATTATAGGTATATAATGTCTCCGCGCACCACGTGACTTCCTTTCCCAGCCAAGCTGAAATCATGGACGCCAGCCGCGTGCAGCCTATCAAGCTTGCCAGAGTAAGAATGATCAAAAATATCGTTTACTTTAAGTCCGAGTTTGTAAATTACATATTTGAGAAATAGTTAAAGATTCGTTTGTTGTTTTGAATCAGATAGAAATAAGCTAACGCAGCTTTCCTTTATGTATAAAGTGTGTATGCTCTTCGGGTGTGATGGTGGTAACAGGCTAACTATGTTCCTCGGCTAAGTTAGCTCCATGCGCTAGCCACAGCGCTGTTTTCTAAACCGTTTCTTTTTCCAGAAGATTCCGAACAGAGACGTTATACATTAGTATTACGTTACAAATGTATTTTTTTTAGTCCGTCTGTAATTCTGCCTTTTTATGACCTGTGCTGTGGGTATATAATTATAATGTATTCTCTCTGAGAATCAAATGTGGTGATTACTATGCTGATTTCGTCTGTTGCAGGTCACTAAAGTGCTCGGTAGAACCGGCTCACAGGGTCAGTGTACCCAGGTAAGTGTCTGTGTAACTCAAAAACCACCAATGTTTCTATATAAAGTGAAATTTTCGTCAGTAATACCAAATTTCTTCTCATATAGGGGAAATGAGTCTTGTATTTTAGTCCCAAATAAAATTCACGACTGTGCATAAAATACTAACGTACATGCCTGTAATTAATTTTATGCTTGTTACATTCCCACTTTTCTAAGTTGATGCCTCAATGTATTGTCGGCAACTCGGCAGTTTTTCACTGTATAATAAGTCTGACATTCCGTTGTATGGTTGACCCAATTTGTTTTGTAGACCGAGGTTACACATTGTTTAATAGCAATACTTAAAAAAAAAATCTGATATCTGAAAAGATTTATTTTCTCCTGACTTCTCCTAAATATCAGTAAGAAGACACTGCATATATCAATAAGGTATGACTGCATATAGCTAATTGGGCATCTACAAATATAACAGTGGCAATGGTGAACTAAGATAATGAATGGAAATTTTCCCTTTTAATTCTAAACCCAGTTTGAGTAACTTAGTCTTGAGTTCTTACTCCTTGTTTCTTACCCCATTTTATGCATCCTGAACTGGAATGATTAACATTAGTATAGCATATTGCTGCTGTCTTGAAGATCATTGTGATCTTACATTCAATGTTTTGTACATTAGCTATAGAGTTTGAGTTTTATTGAAAGCTTGTCCAGGTGTGATGAATATTCTTAAATGCATACAAGCTAACATAAATTCTAGCTTACATTCTCCTTTCTATTATGGGGCACCCTTTGGTAATGTAACTCTTTTTGGCTTAAGCATATTGTATTTATTTTAAACTTCTTGAACTGTTAATGTAAAGGACAGAAAACAATTTAGTAAAGATTCTTTTTAAAATTATTTAATTATGATTTAGAACCTCCAAAGGATTTTGGCTTCATGGTAAACAATTGATCTTTATTGTCTCTTGATTTAGTCTCTTGCTTTAGTGTTTCATCTCTGTCCTGTTTCACCAGGTGCGTGTTGAGTTCATGGATGACAGCAACCGATCCATTATCAGAAATGTGAAAGGCCCAGTGAGAGAGGGAGATGTTCTGACACTTCTGGAATCTGAAAGAGAAGCAAGAAGGCTTCGATAGGTTAGACATTTAAGGCACATTTTTACAGAGCCATTATAACGCTCACACTCGTAAATGGTAGATGAAAGTATTTCTAGTGGATGCCTGTTAATCTCTAACCTCTGATCTCCCCCTCAGTGTGGGCTGGTTAAAAGCTTTGAAGACCCAATGAAGCAAGTCACCACCACCAGCTCAAAGTTCAGATATGTGCTAATTGAAATAAAATAAAATAATAAAAAAAGGCTCTTGTCTTTTTTGGGGGGTGACTAGGGGGTTTGGACTTTTAACAATCTGGATGGCACCATGTTTTTGAGGATGAGTAGATATGTAATAAATGGCAAGTGGGTGACAGGTTTAGTGCATGCATGCTGATTCTTTTAAAGATGTATTTCTTGCACATTAAGACTTTAAACTGGTAATTTCCAGTTGTAAAGGTCAAGGAAAATTAATATGTATTTGCACAAAATAGTCAAAGCTACCAATTACTTCAAAGTAGTTAGAACAAACTACAAACTTTTTAAGGAAAAATGCATGTCAAATGAGAATTGGACAACATTTGAAAAAAAAAAAAAAGGCTTGTGTTGACATGGTGGCATACTATACCTGTATTATAGGGGAAACACTGAATGCACACATCCCATGATTAATTGACTTTTTAGTGTGACGTAGTTAAAAGTAAAAAAAAAAAAAAGTTCATTAAACAGCATTTTTTTTTGTACAGTTTGCCTTAAAGTGCCAATTTAGTGAGATCAATAGGATTTGTACAGTGAATTTTTGTATTTTATTTCTGTAAACCACCATAGAGGATTTGAACTGAATCCATATGTGATTGAAAAGTAGACTGTCAGCTTTTATTCAAGTAACTCTGGAGTCTGTGAAAATGCAATAAAAAGCTATAATTTTTGAATGCAGAAATTTTGTTAAATACCTTGAAAATAGATGTCTACACTTCAGTCATGTCAGTTTTATATCCTTAATTTCAAATTCATTTTGGTTATTTCCAGAAGCAAAATTATAAAATACACCACAGTCTAAATACTTATGAATCCAACTGTACATATACACGTGGACAAAATTGTTGGTACCCTTCGGTCAATGAAAGAAAAACTCGCATTGGTCACAGAAATAACTTTAATCTGACAAAAGTAATAAATAAGAATTCTATGAATGTTAACCAATGAAAGTCAGACATTGCTTTTCAACCATGCTTCAACGGAATTATTTTTAAAAAAATGAACTCATGGAACAGGCCTGGACAAAAATGATGGTACCCCTAACTTAATAGTTTGTTGCACAACCTTTTGAGGCAGTCACTGCAATCAAACGATTCCTGTAACTGTCAATGAGACTTCTGCACCTCTCTGCAGGTATTTTGGCCCACTCCTCAAGTCAAGTAGGCTTTTATTGTCATTCCAACCATATACAGTTAGTACACAGTGAAACGAAACAACGTTCCTCCAGAACCAGGGTGCACCATACATGCAACAACATAAATTTACAACATACATTTTACATTTTTAAGTAATGAGCAAGCTGCTCCAGTTGTTTCCGGTTTAAAGTGTGCCTTTTCCAGACAGCATGTTTCAGCTCCTTCCAAAGATGCTCAATAGGATTGAGGTCAAGGCTCATAGAAGGCCACTTTAGAATAGTCCAATGTTTTCCTCTTAGCCATTCTTGGGTGTTTTTAGCTGTGTGTTTTGGGTCATTGTCCTGTTGCAAGACCCATGACCTGCGACTGAGACCCAGCTTTCTGACACTGGCCAGCACATTTCTCTCTAGAATCCCTTGATAGTCTTGAGATTTCATTGTACCCTGCACAGATTCAAGACACCCTGTGCCAGATGCAGCAAAGCAGCCCCAGAACATAACAGAGCCTCCTCCATGTTTCACAGTAGGGACAGTGTTCTTTTCTTGATATGAGAAGCTTTGTGGCTTGTCAACATGTAGTTTGGCATATTCCAGTTTGGCTTTTTTATGATTTGTTTTCAACAATGGTGTCCTCCTTGGTCGTCTCCCATGTAGTCCACTTTGGCTCAAACAACGACGGATGGTGCGATCTGACACTGATGTTCCTTGAGCATGAAGTTCACCTTGGACCTCTTTAGAAGTCTTGCTGGGCTTTTGTTACCATTCGGATTATCCGTCTCTTTGATTTGTCATCAATTTTCCTCCTGCGGCCACGTCCAGGGAGGTTGGCTACAGTCCCATGGATCTTAAATTTCTGAATAATATGTGCAACTGTAGTCACAGGAACATCTAACTGCTTGGAAATGGTCTTATAGCCTTTACTTTTAACATGCTTGTCTATAATTTTCTTTCGAATTTCCTGAGACAACTCTTTCCTTCGCTTCTTCTGGTCCATGTTGAGTGTGGTACATACCATGTCACCAAACAACACAGTGACTACCTGGAGCCCTATATATAGGCCCACTGACTGATTACAAGATTGTTGACACCTGTGATGCTAATTAGTGGACACACCTTGAATTAACATGTCCCTTTGGTCACATTATTTTCAGTATTTTCTAGGGGTACCATCATTTTTGTCCAGGCCTGTTCCATGAGTTTATTTTTTTTAAATAATTCTGTTGAAGCATGGTTGAAAAGCAATGTCTGACTTTTATTGGTTAACATTCATAGAATTCTTATTTATTATTACTTTTGTCAGATTAATGTTATTTCTGTGACCATTGTGAGTTTTTCTTTCATTGACCGAAGGGTACCAACAATTTTGTCCATGTGTGTAGATAGGGTACTTTTTAATCCCTAAGGAAAATTGTAAATGGTAAAACTTATGAAGAAGGAACATGTGGTGATCTTGATTTCCATGATATAAATAATATGAAATAATCCCGGCCATATCTCTTCAGTGTCAAAAACATAATTAAAAATAATTCATTCTCACTCACTGTGTACCACTTACCATGTACAGGGTCAAATGAGGCCATGGACCTATCACAGCTTGGCCAGGCTGCCAGTCTATTGCATTATATGTATTTAATTTCTATTCATACAATGTCAGACTTCTTGGCATCCATGCATTGTCATCTGTATCCTCTGCACATATGATGAGAGATTTTTAAGGACAGTGGTGATTTTACATATCATGACATAAAATTTCTCATTTGGGCTCTGCAAGATGAAGACATTCAGTAATGTAGTAAGGTTTATTGCAGACAAACAAAGGTAGATCTAATTTGATAAGGTAAAATGTAATTGTTTATTATTAGTATTACAATAAGTAGTACTGTATTACGTGAACGTGTTGTGATATTTCAGTATTTAGCATTATTTCTTTGTACCAGCCAACCCTCCGCCCACTGAGTAGCTTGATACTGCCATCTGCTGTCTGAAATATGAAACAGTTCAGTCATTTACTCGAGAGATAAATGACTTCAAACTAGTGGTGTGTTGCTGCATAGTCCATTAATTGCATATTTAGTGATCCTCCACTGATTAATGTGTTTATTCACAAACATTGACGTTGAAAGAAGGAATAGATTCAGTAACGTATATGGAGTGTGTGGAGAATTGTGAAAACTGACTCTGATCACATAATTATGCATGGAATCAATAGAGGGAAATGTTGCTTTTAAAATATTTAGATATAACTGATGTTTTAAATGCAAATGACAGAAATATGCACAAATGTAAGTGAGTTCACAGAAAAAAGTTTAAAACTGTTTAAAAATGTCATCATCTCAACTTCCCTTCCGTACATACAGCAAAGTATCTTTGGAACAATTATAAGATTTTGCCATTTGTCCTCTTTACACTACCACGGTGAATTTGAAAGAACTTTAAGATATGAGCGAAGTCAAGACCTTCAGCTTGTTCCAATATTTATGAGACACCAAAATGCATTTGTGTGTGTGTGTGTGTGGAAATGGTTTTGATTCCTGAATGGTTAATCCCATGTTTGTCATTCTTCTTGAATTAAAGCTGAAAGTTTTAACTTTGCTAAGATCTGTAGTGTTTTATTTCAAATTCAGTGTGGTGGTGTACAGGAGCCAAAGTCCAAAAAACTTATTATTGCTCCCTTTATTATTATTTTTAAAAAATGAATAATAATAATAATAATAATAAATTTATTATTATTATTATTATTCATTTATTTATGATCTTATTTTTATTTCAATTAAAGTTAGCAGTCTTTTAGGATTTAAAATTAAGGATGTAAATGTTCAGTACTGTTAAATATTTTACACCCAGTACTCTGCCAGGCCAAAAATGGCCAATAACCTGCCATGGCCAAAAAGAAACAAATTAATTAGCCTTCCATTGGATAATTACTGCAGTGATTAATACTGCCTGTTTCACCTGGCAACAGTGAGTAGCTTCTGTTTCTTAAACAACCATGAGAGAAGACATATCCTTTGATCATGGCAAAGATGTTACTCCATTTCAGAAGGGTCAAATTATTTGCCTGCATCAAGCAAACAAAACAACTAAGAAGATTGCTGAAATTACTAAAATTGTGTTAATGATTTCAATTGTGTGTGATCAATTAATTTTTCATCCCTTTTTTTATTCCACAATTTCAATGCAATGATTCATCTGTGATCATGGGACATCATTTTCCCACATGCATTGGCCACTACAGAATCCAGACCTTCTTCCCATTGAGAATCTTTGGGATGTGCTGGAGAAGACTTTATGCAGTGGTCCGACTTTCCCATCATCAATACAAGAATATGGAGGGGAAATTTACATTACATTAATAAAGCGATCTCATGGCGAATGTGCCATTAAAACAAAAGGGGCATAAATACAAAGAACCTCTCAAATAGTGAAATCTAAATATTTCAAAGATCCTTATTTTCACTTAAAGTAGTTTGTTAATTATTTATTTTGTAATAAGATTGTTGTATCAAATTATAAAAGAATGCAAAAATAGAAGAACATGGTGTTCTGTAATGGACTAGTGTATTTTTTTACTCAATTCATTTTGTAACAGATTAAATAGAACTAAACAATGATGCTTTTGTAGTGTGTTTACTATGCGTGTACCTTTTTCCTTTCCTTTTATTCACATTTTCCTTTTCTGTTAGAGTTGGAATGTATACAAGGGCTGCACCAAAAGTGATGCAAAAGTGGGCAAAAGTTTAAAAAAATTAACTGACATGTTAGTAGAGTAACACTTCCTCTATACAAAGATTCTATTCAACGTATTCTCCATGGCAAGTGATGCATTTGACAATGCAATGTTGTACCCACTTTCATGTTACTGACCACAGTTGGTGGGCTTCCACTGCTTGGTTTGTCATCAATGCTGGTTTCACCTTCTTTCAACTTTTTTTTAATCCATCTTTGCATGTTGCTTGTAGCATGTGTAATAACAACCCACAAAAGAAATAAACCAAAAACATAATACAAATCTGCAGCTTTTAATGCCATAATCCCACAAACATAATAAACATTCCATAAATATACTGTAACATTACATTTGTGGGAAATAATAAGAACTTTGAAAGCTTAACACATAACATAACACATAACGCTTAACACACATAACAATCCCGTGCAAATGTAATAGAAACTGCTATTATGTTTGTGGGAAATGTATTATGTTTTTGGGATTATTACACTAAGAGATGCAGATTTGCATTATGTTTGTGGTTTATTACATTTGTGGTTTATTATTACATTAATGGGTGTGACATTGCTCTTGTGTATGGTATTGTCTCCGTAAATTCTGAAGCCTTTTGCGGATGTCAGAGAGCCTGCACCACTCGTTAATCGAGAACTCAATAACAGAAGAACAAGAAGAAGAGTTCCTATAGAGGAAGAGTTACACTACTACATGTGCTTTTTTAATGACCTATGTCAGCTAATAATAATAAAAAATATTCCCACATTATGACATGTGTGCTTCAGCTTCCATGAGGTGAAATCACTTATCAAAGAATGTGAGTAACAAAGAGAGGCAAAACAATTCAAATACAATAGTTATTATTTTTTTAATGAATTATTTTTCTTGCAAAAATTCTGGTTTCTTGTCTTTAATTTTCTATTTCATTTTCTATATTTTTCTTTATTAAATTTAACTTTTTAGCCCAACAGTTCCTGTGACAAGACAAATTTGAGCTAAAATCATTTATTACAAATATTGTTTTTAAATAGCAGTAAAAAACAAACAAACAAACAAACACACAAACATTTTTGGAAAATGGAAAATCAAATAATTGAATGTGGGGGGGAATAATATATATATAAAATGTGTTTGTGTTGTGTGTGTGCTTCTGGTTTCCTCTTAAAAACATGCCAGTAGATGTCACATGGTGCTCCATGATGGAGAGTTTTTTCCCTGTGTCATGCTCAGGTTAAATCTTACATGATCAAATATGAATGAATCAAAACCTTACTAATAGTTCAGAATGACATCGCAAATTATTTTTGCATGTTTTTGCAGAAGAGTCACTGTAATATTAAAGTATATTGGTGTGAGTGCAGTGTGGGATGTCTGTTCCAGACCTGCATGCTTTTTCCTGAGTGTTTGCCCAAACCCACACTGCCCACACATTCCAGAAAGTTTGTGTGGGTCACTGGTCTTGCGTTACCTTTTCCAATCCAGCACTATTCACTGTAAGCCTTGAGTGAGCCATGGATGAGCTATTATTTTATTCTGAACAACAACTCTAGGTTTATTGGATCTTTTGACACTTTTGACCATAACTTTACATATCATTCTTATGAAGTGATTGGTTCTCAACTGATTCAAGTGTCAGGTTATTTTGTCACTATCTGCATTTGTGCTTTGGAGCAAACCTCTATGATATCCAGGGCTTCCAAAATCTTAGTTGAAGTGACTGTAATATTTGCCTTCACTTTAAACACACTTTTCCGATAAGAATAGTAACCATCATGGCCATTCAGAAGACAGTCAGATACATTTAACTATTTTATCTATAACATAAGTTGCCTCAGTATTACTATGCATACAGTACTGTGCAAAAGTTTCTTGGCTTTGTTAATTTTGCTAAGTCTTCTAATTCTCTAGGCCTCCTGATTGCCTTTTGGGCAACTTTTTGGCTTTCATTTTCTGTCCAGTCCCTGTACCTGGCCAGTTTCAGAGAAAAGTTTTGTTTGTTAAGCCACACTGTGACATATGAATCATTCAAGCACAAACAGAAATACCCAACTTAAGGCATGAACCATTTAATAATTAGTATACTGGTGATGCTGAAGGCTGAGTTGTTGGAATAGACAGGAGGGGAAATGAAGTTGCTGTTAGGCTTGTTAAACAACCAATTGTTTTGTTGTATCTTTAGGCATTTTGTAGCCTGTCACAGTAAAACAATGATTCTATTAAATTTAATCTACATAATATAATTACATTTAATATGAAGAACTGACGGGTGGCTTATGACTTTTGCACAATACTGTAGCTATCCACTAATGCAATCTAACCAGATCACATTATCATGCATAAAACGTATGGCTCACTTTAAGTCCAAGGCCCCAAAGTCAAAAAACCAAGACAGAAATCTTAACAAACTAATCAAATCAAATCCTAACTTTAGCAGTCGCATCAAAGCAATAAATCAGCATCCACATTCTAAACATACATAGGTTAAGAAAAAGTACTTGGGAAGATAATGCTGACATTTTGCATTTGCAATTACAGACCTGGTTTAAAAAGGCTGCTATTAATTTAAAAACCACCTGATGGTTTCTGCCCAAAATACAATACATGCCTGACTTTATAATAATAATAATAATATTATTATTATTATTATTATTATTATTATTATTGTTATTATTATTATTATTATTATTATTATTATTATTAATAATAATAATAATAATAATAATAATAATAATAATAATAATAATAATAATAATAATAATAAAAACTTTGCAAGTCCTGCAAATCAGCTAAGCTAAGTCTCTGTATTAGTGGCTGCTAAGTCTGCCTTCAACCAGGAAGAAGTTTGGCAAAAGGATTTCACCTAATGGGCCCCATATGAGGATTGTGCAAGGATATACAGTACAGTATAGACAGTGTAGTTGGGAGAAAAAAACGTCATGTCCTCAGTATTGGATACTTTCAAATATTTTACTTATTCCTTTGCTATACACTTTGGGCAAATTTGCCATCTAATTTTCAGTATTCAAACATGAGATTATTAGCATTTGATTTATTAGGCTATTTACTATTTAAACACTTAGAAGTCACTCAGTTACAAATTCAATGTAAAGGTCAAAACATACTGGTACTAGTGACTTGGCTGGCAGTGCCAAATCTTTCTACCCAGATCTGCTTGGGAAAGAATCTGCCAATTTATTCTAATGCAGTAAAAAAAACTGCAGTAAAAAAACAAGGTATTGGCACTTTACCTTGGCACATTGGACTCTGTGGCTATGTTATTAGCTGTATATATTAGCTAATATATATATATATATATATACTATATATTAGCTGTAGAGGACAAAAAGGCATATTGTACATGGACAGGTCGTTCATGGGACAGTGTATTCTGCTCAAGCATTCTGCATGGCTTCAAGATGGAGAACCAAAATTGTTCATATAATAAATTTCCAATGGAACTCTATTTGCCAAATTAATGTGTTTTACAGAGGCCTTTAGCAGTGAGGGAGTGTTGCAACATGTAACACAATATTATAAGTTCTCAAGAATGTTATCAGTACATCTGCAGTCTGTGCAACAGCATGAATCAGGAAGCGTTGTCTGGTCAGGTACTATACAAGGCTCAATGGCAAGCATGTGGTCCAACCTGATCTGCTCACAATGTGTCATTTTAGAAACAAACTTTATCTTTTGCAATTTATATGTAAATATTGTATATTATGTGCATTTACTAATTAGGGCTGATGGTGAACTCAACTTAAATGGCAATGCAGATCAATCATATCTAATTTGATGTACAAATGTCAAATTAATATAATGCACAACATAATAATGAAAAATGATTAAATATGATCAACAGAGCAAAATTATGAAGACTCCCAATTTTTTTTTAGAATTTAGTTTAGTTTAGTTTACTTTAAGTTTAGTGCTTCATAAAACCTTTGTTAACAGATATGTCAAGCCACTATAACTGAAGATAATGATCTTGCCAACATCCACCATTTAATCACAAAGAAACACCACTCCCATCAATCCCACTGCCGCATCTATGCAGCATTAATGCATAGCATAACAATCTAGAAAGGCACATGGGCACACGTGAGCAGCCTTACACGCTACAGATCTGAATCCATATCAGGAAGTTGTAAAGCCACTGCAAAGCTTGTAGAGCCACTTTGGTAGTGAAACTCAGGGAAACAATATTTACAGCAAAACAACACGACATAACAATAATTTTATTATAGCAGTTAAAAAAATAATGACATATGGAGATGTTTCTTTCTTTCTTTCTTTCTTTCTTTCTTTCTTTCTTTCTTTCTTTCTTTCTATCTCCCTTCCTTACTTCATTTGGGACACTGGTGGCTCAATGGTAAGTTCCTCACCGGCCATGCAAAAGGCCAGGGTTTGAGTCCATGCCAATATCTATCTATTTTTTTTTCTTTTAACATTCTTACTTTATTTACACTCTAGCTATATGTAAAACCAAAAGAATAGTCTTTTGTTGGAAGTAACTGAAATCATGAGTTGCTCTTTTGCAGCTCTGAGGCACTACTGTGTGGGTGAATTCCTAACACGTCTTACACACCCCACCCCCTTGCTGGGACATTCATGCGGGTGCATTGTGAGTCACTTTCTGCAGGTGCTGCTTCTTCCACCTGCAGAAAGATAAACAGCAAGGGAACAGAACACAAAAGCCCAATAATAACTTCTTAATACAACATTCTTCTTTGGAATGGCAGTAGTCTTCCGTTGTGTATGCAGTAATGATCACTTATTAAAATGGCTTTTTACTGAAGTTGTAATAGCCTGCTTAGTGTCAATGTTAATCAAGATAGGAATATTGTATTATTTCATTGTGTAAAGAAATTCTAACTTTAAAATAAATATAACATATATTATTATTATTATTATTATTATTATTATTATTATTATTATTATTAGTGTCAGTAATGTTGGTAGTAGTAGTAGTAGTAGTAGCATGTCAATCCGTGGACAAATTTAAGTTCAATTTATAGTTCAAAGAACACGACTAAAAAAAACAAACAAAACTAAAGCTGTGTCAGTGAAGACAGATAAACGATGAGATGGAGTAATGGAGTCATCATTCTTAAACGTCTTCCTTTTTCCTTTTTTTGTTTCGAGTTCTCAAAGCTTCCTTATCCTCCCTTTCGCCCTGTCTGTGTTAAAAATACGTATAGTTAGGTGTTGAAGCGATAAATACATTTAAAAGGCAAATCAAAACAAAAGCTTCCGAAACATAAAGGTGTCACTACAGCCTGGGCAGGGGGAGATAAAAAACTGAAAGCAAAATCACCCTGATAATCAGAGTTTTGAGGATTTTTTAACCTGTTATAGAGGATTTTTTTTTGATCTGTCATTTGTAAACAGATATATTAAACAGATATAGCGACATACAGTTAAAACCGTAAATCGTTATTTTCCTATTGAAATATACTGTATATAGCTAGCAGTTTTTTTTTTTAGTTTTTATATCCATCTGTTTCTAGAGCTGCTAATATTTATCTGGCACTTATCTACTGGAGCAATAATGTTATTTTCTTTTCAACGGAATAATTTCTACCAAAACCAATAAATAAATAAATAAATAAATAAATGTAACATACAATACTATTAAATTAAGATTATATTAAGATTGCGATTGCATTAAGAGTCTTGCAATAAATTGTGTTTGTGATCATTCACAGTAGTAATGCAGTTTTATTTTTATACGCATCTTGTAGATTAAAATGTGGTAAAAATTGCATTATAAAATGTTTTAACTACAGTTAGTTTCGGTGCGTGCAGGTCCAGACTTCAGTGTTGTACCACAGTACAGTCCTCATTTAATGAATAAATGCGCTCTATGTTCGTGCGCTTGTGTGAAAAAGTGAAAAAGTCAAGTATCAGTCTGCCTCGTTTGTTCGTTTGTATTTTACGTTATTTATTTAATTTAGTTTTACATAATTTATTAGCGAAAACAAACATTTCATTGGAAAGGGTGGAACAATACAAAACCAGAACATGTGAGCCGCTTTGGTGTGACTGAATTATATAAAGCTGTCTTTATGTAAACTGTTAACCGTCAAAATACGATCACATACTGTAAATGAAAATGAGATAGATTCAAATTTTATTGTAAATAATTATAATGGGCGCACCTACCATTATTTTTAAATAAAGAAGGGAAATGTTTTGACAATGCAAAGATTCATTGTTTTCCTGCAGCACCTACCGTTTTGGGCTAAAAATCAAAAGTATTATAGGAATAATAGGAATTATTGTATAACTGTAACACTGTTATCAATCAAGTCGATGAATATACATAACGTTGATAATAAATAATATTCGTTAATAATAATAATAATAATAATAATAATAATTGTAATAGTTTTGCTGTCACCACAATAATGTCAAGATCACTGAGGCGTTGTAGGAGAAATTGGTTTATTATTTTATCATGAAAACTAAAAAAATTATAAAAATGTGCTACCTAAACATGGTCCCTGGATTGTTGCGGATATTAACATAAATGGTCAACAACAACAACAACAACAATATTAATAATAATAATAATAATAATAATAATAATAATAATAATCAGATCACAATAAACCCAAATAACGGTATATTTCACAAGTGCGCGTTTGCGTTCGAGTCGCAGCAACAACAAGGTCTTGTAGAAAAACATTTAAAAAAGACTTTCCATCTTGTACTGCATCACTCAGTCCACACTAAGAGCGGATTTCAGGTAAACACTGTGCTGACTGCCATTCTTCAGTCCACTTTCTCAGTCTTATTGGACTGATTATTGTCGTCTTAGAATAAATATGAAACAAATGGGAAAAAAATACAAGTGTAATGTCAGAAAAGTGATTGATAAATTAACGAACAGGTGACCCGGTCACAGGCTCCTTCTCTTTAATGAATTTAAAACTTAAGACTTTATGAACACGAATGGCGTAAAATATATATACTGTAAATTGTTTTATGTGTTATCCCATGGTGAGCTGGAAATCTACATTTTGCAAATGGAAACGGAAACGAGAAACAACTATTAATTAAACATGTTAACTATTTTCACTGAGCTGGGTTTTTTTTTTTCTTAACATAAAAGTGAAAGACGATTTTGTTCCAAATTTCCGTTTTGCAGTAGAGATAAGCACAGCATCCAAACCTCATCACACAGTAGAGAACCCGTGTTTAGTTCCTCTTCAGTTCTATTTGCACTTGTGTCCACATCTTTAGCCCTTGAAAGATATATATTTAAAAAAAAAAAAAAAGAGAAGCATATTAAGTCTTGGATAAGAGTTATATATCGATCCGGGTGTGTAGAGCGGAGTGTTTTCCCTCGTGTTCCCAATAAGGGCAGTGCATCATGGGTAGCTCTGTAGGCTGCCGCGAACACGCGAACTGAAGTCCGGTGCCGTTTCCAGTCGAAACCGGAGGAGACGCAGCCGGACTGAGCTGCTGGTGCTGTTGGTGTGCGTGGTGGTGGTGGTGGTGGTGACTCACGCCGTTGTACGAATTGACTATGGCAGGCAGTGTCATTGTCTGCATGCGAGAGTAAGGGTTGTACGAGGAGTGAGCGGACAAGCCCTTGACGTTCACCGGACTCACGCTCCCGCTCGTCATTTGGCACGACGTGTACGGCATGGGCGCGGGAGGCTGCGCCAGAGGCCACGAGTTGTTCATGAACCCAGGCTGTAAATATTTCGGCGGGGAGAGGTAACCGTAACTGTCACCACCGAAGAGAGATTTCCCGGGTTGGAAGTGCGCCGGTGCAGGTCTGAACGGCCTCTTCATGCGCCGCCGCCGTCGGTAGTTTCCCTTCTCGAACATGTCCTCACAGGCAGGGTCCAGGGTCCAGTAGTTCCCTTTCCTCTCGCCACCGCCTTCCCGGGGAACCTTGATGAAGCACTCGTTTAGTGACAGGTTGTGTCGGATGCTGTTTTGCCAGCCTTTCTTATTCTTCTCGTAGAAAGGAAATTTACCGATGATGTACTGGTAAATACCTGAAAGTGTCAGTCGCTTCTCCGAGCTGTCGCGTATAGCCATGGCAATCAGCGCCACGTACGAGTACGGCGGCTTCTGAGCCGCGTCTGCTTTCTCTGCACTTTTCACCGCCGTACTGTCGCCCTTGGTTTGCTCTTTTTCTGCGCTGCTGGCTGTGTCCATCAGGCCCGCGGTGCTATCCTCCAGGCCTAGGTAGGCGGCCATCATCTCACACAACCCAAAATTAATCCAGCAAATTGTTTGGAATGTATCCCGTGAGCAATTATGAATGAATACACACACACACACACACACACTCCAGTGCCTCCGAGGTGACCGGAAATCACAGTCTCCGTCTCTGCGTCCTTGTGTCCGAGTTAAAGTGTTTTCCAGCCTCACGCGCCTTCTAAAGCAGATAATCCAACAGAAGGAGGGCAAAACGCGGTTTGGTTTGCGTGTAAACCCGGCCCCCTCAACACACACACACACACACACACACAAACACACGCACCACGCGAAACAGACATTTCAAGTTATTACGAGTAATTACCAATTATTGCAATTACTCTCATTACTACTTGGCAATAACAAGTATTGTAACAGGTATTGTCAGTAAATAATATAGTCTGTAAAATATTACTTTTTATAATAGACTTTCGTTTTTTTTTTTTTTTTTTTTACCAATTTGAAAAAGGTCACGTAACAGGGTTGTCTTGAAAATTCTCGTTGTTATTATGATGATGATGATGATGATGATGATTGTTATTATTATTAGTAGTAAATGTAGTGATGGTGGTAGTAGTAGCCATATGAATATTATTCTTTTTCATATTATTCTTATAATAATAATAATAATAATAATAATAATAATAATCACATTTAGCATTTAATATAAAATATATTTGCAAAAATATGTACTTAAAAAATGTGTAACTAGATAACTTTAAATGTACTTTTTCCTATTCATTCTTATTTGACTGAAGTCAGTGTTAAGTCCACAAGTTGCGCAGGTAACGTAACGTTACAGGTAAGCACAGGTTTTAAGTAGAAATAGTATTTATTTCATATTTAGCACTTTATAAAACTCTGTTCATAAGATTTTTTTGCGCTTTATAGGCTTTTAATTTTTTTGGAGAGCTTGTTCTTGGGTCAGTAATCTCATAAAAAAAAGGCCTATAAAATGCAAAAAAAAAAAAAAAAAATCAGATGATCAGAGTTTTTATTTTCAGTCACGGCTAGTTCTATAAGCATCAAGCATACTTCCTTAATTGGTATGTTGTGTCACGAAGTTTAAGGTTTTACAGTTTTAAATGTGGGGAAGCTTCTCTGTTAACAGGCAGCCGGAGGAGACGCGTCAAGGGCTCGGTAACTGCAGAGGTGCGTAGAGGAGTTCTGTAGCACTTTACGTGAATATCACTAAATGAACTAGTTTAATTTATTTTCAAAACCAACACCAATAAGTCTCAGTAGACTATAAGAACGAAGTGGATTAAAGTCAGTTACTGTTAATTGCAATAAAAATGAATTTTTGTTCGAGGGTGAGCTTGCGTGAGATTTTTAATTGAGAACGTAACTGAGAGATTATTTATTTTATAATCTTTAGATATTCTACCTAAAAAAAACATTTTATTAATGGGCAAAACATTAAATGGGTTGAAGATTGAATGCAACATGGTGTTGAACATAAAGCCTAAATTTAGCTTCATATTAATCTGGTTGAGTTTGGCCCCACCTGTGGGCTGTAATTGCAGTAATTTTATTATAAGCAGTTATTATTTTTTATTATTAGCAATTATGGTTATTATTAGTTATTATAGTAATAATTTTATATGCTATTACATATCTAATAAATGCATAACAAACAAAAGACAATAAAAAGTCAATATTTTGTAAGTATGTAAGTATATAAAATTGAATGGATATGATTACAAAACTGACATGCATATTAAATATGATAAGAAAAACTGACATGCATATTAGCTAGCTTTGAAATAAATAAAATATTTATTTAACAAACTAGTTGTACTTTTATAATCGAAGAGGTGGAAGCAGCCTCAGGCCGGCTTCTTTTTTCAGCTTTATGAAATACCAATCAGTATTTATCAATATAATCTGTATCATTAGCATAACTATGAATAGTCTTTAGCCTAATAAATAGAACATTTATATAATATATTCAAAATATGAAATAAGTACTATTTTCACTTAAAACTGTGGACTTAAAATTGACTTCAGCTGTATAAGAACAAATAGGAAAAAATATTTTTAAAGCTGTCTAGTACCACATACGCGTATTTTAGAGCTTGTTTGCAAATGTTCCTAATATTTGAGTAGCCTCATGTCCTCACAATTTTATATTTTCTCCCAACCACATTGCGTGTATACACTTGTGAGGTCCTCATATCAAGAATGTTGGGAAAATTCTTTTTGAAGCTTTTTCTAAAGTTCAATAGTTATCATGTGCTAATACACAGAAACAGTGAGGATGTAGTAGAAGGTACGCAAAATTAAAGTTGATGTGAAATTGAAAGAATACTAAGTGAATAATTGATGATGAATAATATTAAGCGAACAAAAATAGTTAACATTCAGATAAAAAAATATGGACATAAAGATAACATTTTTATCTTTAAAAATATAATTTTTATGAAAAGTATCTACAGGATTAGTGAAATGTTTTTATCAAAAGTTTGGACACTCATTTTGATTTATTTTTCTACATTCTAGAACAATATTGGAGATTTCAAAATTATGAAATAACAAATATGGAATTAGGTAATTAATTAACAACAACAACAACACCAACACCAACAGTCAGTTGTTATTTTAAGACCCAAAGGTCACCTGTTCTGGAAAAGTTCTTGCAATAACAGTATTTTAAATCCATTTGCAAAACCCATTACACCGCATGATAAAACTGGCTCTCATGAAGACCATCCTAGGAAAGTGAGACCAAAACTTACCTCTGCAGCAGAAGAGAAGTTCATTATATCAGCTTCAAAAATCACCAATTTACAGCACCGCAGATTAAAGTCGTTATTAAGTATTTACAGAGCATACGTATAGCAGACATTTATTATTTATTATTATTTATTATTTATCATTATTTAAATCAATTATTCAAAGGAGATTTATAAATATATACATGGTATTTAATGATTTATATTTTTACATTGTAAAAAAAGAAATACAAATTTAAAACAAGAAAGATGATGGAATTAGAGTGTGTGTCTAAACTTTTGACTTGGGCTAATTATCATGAAAATACCATAGAGGCACTGAGCTATCAGCCTCCACTATTCATATGTCACTGAATACGTCTATACCTGGTAAGGGTTTAGATCCTGATCACTTTGTATATGTATATTTTAAGGTTTCAGTCTACCTTTGTCCTGCTTCTGTTGTGTTTTCAAATGTTAACTCTAGCTTACAGTACATAGTTCCTGTTCCTGTGTCTTGTTTGGTTTGGAGTGTGTGTATTAATATGTTAATTAACTAACTGTCTGCACCTGTTTGCTCATGTCTTCTCAACCCTGACACTTATCCTGCACTATAAAATATATTTTATATATAAATTTTTTAAAGATATCAGAATGGGATTATTTTTTACATTTGAAATGTTCTCAGTAAGTATTTTCTATATAAAAAATTATTATTATCATATAAATAATTATTTAAAAAAAAAAAACTAAAAACTGCTTAGTTTGTAAGCATTTACCCCTGCAGTGTGAACTGTACATTTTCATTCATTTTTCGTCTTTTTTCTTTTTCTTTATGTTTTGCTGTTCTTCGAATTTTTTTATTTACACTTTTAAAAAGTTCCTTAAATTAGCAAGAGAACATTGATGGACAGCGATTTTCAGGTTAGGTCAAAGATTTTATTATTTTTTTAAAACTCACTTTAAGTCTGGTCTTTAACTTGACAATTCCAAAAACACAAACCTTGTTTTTTCCCCAAAGACATTCCTTTTGTAGGTAGCATTGTGGCCTAGTGGTTACCACTCAGACCTCCAGGGTCGAAGGTTCAATTCCCGCCTCGGGTTTTCTCTGGGTACTTCGGCTTCCTCCCACAGTCTAAGGACTAAGATTAAGCAAACTGGTGTTCCGAAATTGTCCGCAGTGTGTAAATGAGTGTGTGATTCTGTGAGTGTGTGAATGTGTGCCCTGAGATGGATTGGCACCCTGTCCAGGGTGTACCACGCCTTGTGGCTGAAGTTTCCTGGACAGGCTCCAGGCTTTATGCAACCCTGTATAGGATTAGCAGTATAGAGGATGAATGAATGAGTGTTTTGACTCACTGGCCTGTTATCCTGTGCTAACCTTTATAAATTTTCACCCTAGGTGCAAATGTGGCTGATTCACATGACCTGTAAGAGACAACAAGTGTTCTAGATCATCCTTCTTAAAAGCAGGCTTAGAGTATAACAATCATGCTATCACCAGCATGCTTGTTCATTAGAATGGTATTACCTGGAAGTTGGGCTATATTTAGTGGGCAGGAAACATTAGCTTTAGCATTTTATATATATATATACATACACATGGACAAAATTGTTGGTACCCTTCGGTCAATGAAAGAAAAACTCACAATGGTCACAGAAATAACTTTAATCTGACAAAAGTAATAATAAATAAGAATTCTATGAATGTTAACCAATAAAAGTCAGACATTGCTTTTCAACCATGCTTCAACAGAATTATTTAAAAAAATAAACTCATGGAACAGGCCTGGACAAAAATGATGGTACTCCTAAAAAATACTGAAAATAATGTGACCAAAGGGACATGTTAATTCAAGGTGTTTCCACTAATTAGCATCACAGGTGTCTACAATCTTGTAATCATATAGTGGGCCTATATATAGGGCTCCAGGTAGTTACTGTGTTGTTTGGTGACATGGTATGTACCACACTCAACATGGACCAGAAGAAGCGAAGGAAAGAGTTGTCTCAGGAGATTCGAAAGAGAATTATAGACAAGCATGTTAAAGGTAAAGGCTATAAGACCATTTCCCAGCAGCTAGATGTTCCTGTGACTACAGTTGCACATATTATTCAGAAATTTAAGATCCATGGGACTGTAGCCAACCTCCCTGGACGTGGCCGCAGGAGGAAAATTGATGACAAATCAAAGAGACGGATAATCCGAATGGTAACAAAAGAGCCCAGAAAGACTTCTAAAGAGATCCAAGGTGAACTTCATGCTCAAGGAACATCAGTGTCGGATCGCACCATCCGTCGTTGTTTGAGCCAAAGTGGACTACATGGGAGACGACCAAGGAGGACACCATTGTTGAAAACAAATCATAAAAAAGCCAGATTGGAATATGCCAAACTACATGTTGACAAGCCACAAAGCTTCTGGGAGAATGTCCTATGGACAGATGAGACAAAAATGGAACTTTTTGCCAAGGCACATCAGCTCTATGTTCACAGACGGAAAAATGAAGCATATCAAGAAAAGAACACTGTCCCTACTGTGAAACATGGAGGAGGCTCTGTTATGTTTTGGGGCTGCTTTGCTGCATCTGGCACAGGGTGTCTTGAATCTGTGCAGGGTACAATGAAATCTCAAGACTATCAAGGGATTCTAGAGAGAAATGTGCTGGCCAGTGTCAGAAAGCTGGGTCTCAGTCGCAGGTCATGGGTCTTGCAACAGGACAATGACCCAAAACACACAGCTAAAAACACCCAAGAATGGCTAAGAGGAAAACATAGGACTATTCTAAAGTGGCCTTCTATGAGCCCTGACCTCAATCCTATTGAGCATCTTTGGAAGGAGCTGAAACATGCTGTCTGGAAAAGGCACCCTTCAAACCGGAAACAACTGGAGCAGCTTGCTCATGAGGAGTGGGCCAAAATACCTGCAGAGAGGTGCAGAAGTCTCATTGACAGTTACAGGAATCGTTTGATTGCAGTGATTGCCTCAAAAGGTTGTGCAACAAACTATTAAGTTCCATGAGTTAATTTTTTTCATAATTCTGTTGAAGCATGCTTGAAAAGCAATGTCTGACTTTCATTGGTTAACATTCATAGAATTCTTATTTATTATTACTTTTGTCAGATTAAAATTATTTCTGTGACCATTGTGAGTTTTTCTTTCATATACTTGTGTGTATATATATCACACATGTCTGACCTCATGCCCCCAGTAAGGACAGTGAAACGTAGCTCACTGCTGTCGTAGCCTTTCTTGCCCAAGCAATTTAGCCTGATCCTGGTAGTGTCGGGGTTGTGCCATATTTTTCCACTTTGTTATAATGGATTTCACAGTGCTTCTTAAAACTTCATGGTCTTCACAACAGCAGGACTGATCTGATATGCCATTTTAACTGTGATACCTCTCAAGGTCAGAGATTTTTTTTTTTTTGTGCAACCACACAATTGGACACAGATGGATTTAAAAGTAACACAGGTGTACCTTGTTTACCATATTTAGTGTGATATTTAGTGTGAGTGTAAAAATATAAAACCAGTCCTAATTTAGTTTGCCAAAAGTAAGGCAGGGGGTGAATGCTTATCACTTGTGCATTTTTAAACAATTAATCTAAATATTTTTTCCCTGCACAAACTTTTTCACTGAAAAAGAGTCATGAAATTTGCATAAACAAAAATCACATTCTAATATAATTAATTTTGATGCTGAAATAGTGGGCAAATTCTAACTATAAATTAGCTGTCATAATGTTAGGGGAAAAACAGACCTCTTTAACAAAATGAAAGACTGTATTTCTGCAATCTAACTATTGAATTCAGTTAAATTACATTTAATTAGTATTACTACTTCACAATCAATCTCATAAAAATCGATGACATGAGGAAGAAATTTTAAGAGGAACCAGATGCAAAAGGGAACTCATCCTTATTTGGGTTATCCTAGATAGCACAATCATAAATTAATCCATTTTAGAAATGTCTGCTGCAACTGTATAACAGGAAATGTGTTTAACATCAAGTAAAACCAGGCAATAGTTTATTTAGGTACTGCTAATTATAGAATTATATTAGGTTGTTGCTGTCTAACGGTAAAGTAATTACTTAAAATTTTTATTTTAAGTACTTTATTGTAGGTAGTAAAAATGACATTCAAAACCCCCAGAAATGTTCAAAAAGTTCAATCAATGAGGCTTGCTTAATAATTAAACTCATTTAATATATATATATATATATATATATATATATATATATATATATATATATATATACACATATATACAGGGTGGGCCATTTATATGGATACACCTTAATAAAATGGGAATGGTTGGTGATATTAACGTCCTGTTTGTGGCACATTAGTATATGTGAGGGGGCAAACTTTTCAAGATGGGTGGTGACCATGGTGGCCATTTGGAAGTCGGCCATCTTGGATCCAACTTTTGTTTTTTCAATAGGAAGAGGGTCATGTGACACATCAAACTTATAGGGAATTTCACAAGAAAAACAATGGTGTGCTTGGTAACTTTATTCTTTCATGAGTTATTTACAAGTTTCTCTTTGTTCACAGCCATTGACATGTCGAAGAGGTTAACACGTGATGAGCGGATCGAAATTGTGTTGATATCTGGTGAACGCAGTAACCGGGTCATTGCAGCAGATTTCAATGCAAGACACCCTACAAGACCACCCATCTCCCATGCTACAGTTAGCAAACTGCTTGCTAAGTTTCGTGAAACTGGTTCAGTGTTGGATTTGCCAAAATGTGGACGCATGAAAACTGTCACTAATGAACAAACATCAGTGGCTGTCCTAGCTTCATTCAGCAAGAGCCCACAGCGTAGCACTCGCCGCATGTCACTGGAGAGTGGCATTAGTCGAACATCCCTTCGGCGGATATTAGCTACTCACAAATGGCACCCTTACAAACTCCAGCTACTGCAGCATCTCAACGAGGATGACCCAGATCGGCGCACACAATTTGCAGAATGGGCAAAACAAAAATTGGAACAGGACCCTCAGTTCACGCAGAAGATTTTGTTCAGTGATGAGGCAAACTTTTATGTGAATGGTGAAGTTAACAAACAAAACCACCGCTATTGGTCTGACACTAACCCACATTGGATAGATCCCTCCAAGACTGTTGGAACAAAAAAAGTGATGGTATGGTGTGGTATATGAGGTACAAATATAGTGGGGCCATTCTTCATCAATGGAAACCTCAAGGCCACTGGATATTTGAAATTGCTACATGATGATGTGTTTCCCTCTTTATGCACTGAAGCTGGCACGTTCCCTGAGTTTTTCCAGCAAGATGGTGCACCACCACATTATGGGTGTCAGGTCAGAGCATTTCTAGATGAACAGTTACCTGAAACGTGGATTGGTCATCGTGGGCCAGTTGAATGGCCCCCAAGGTCTCCCTATCTGACCCCCTTAGACTTTTATCTTTGGGGTCATCTGAAGGCAATTGTCTATGGTGTGAAGATACGAGATGTGCAGCACCTGAAACTATGGATACTGGAAGCCTGTGCTGGCATTTCTCCTGCGGTGTTGCTATCAGTGTGTGAAGAGTGGGAGAAGAGTGTTGCATTGACAATCCATCACAATGGGTATATAATCTTTGATCTAAATAACCCCTGCATCAGGTAACACATGTGACAGTTAAATATATAAAGGATATAAAACAGTGTCAAAATCGAAGGCGCATCTCATTGCGGCTGTGACATTATTCAACTATTTATCAAATGTTTAACATGTACTTGAATACAAAGGAGTGTCAAACAGTTGGACAGGTTACAAAACAAAGCAGGCTGTGTTACTGATTTGCAGCTGTAATGAATTCTGAAAGGCAGAAATTCTGATCCTCTTGCACTTCCTGCCTAAGAACTGAGGTACAAGGATGTTTATGATTGCTCACGCAGGAGGAATGTGAGGACTAGTTCACTGGGTCAGGAAAAGACCTGTGCAACACACACACACACACACACACACACACGCGCACACACACACGCGCACACACACACGCGCACACACACACGCACGCACGCACGCACGCACGCACGCACGCACACACACTTAATCTTATTATTCTTGTGAAGACCTACCATTAATCTAATGTTATGCTACACCGAAGTCTTAACTCTTACCTTAACAACCCAAATCAAACCTTAAAAAATCAATGTTTTATTTAAATAAAAACGTTCTTTCATTCATTCTTTCTTTCTTTCTTCTTTGAAATCAGTGTTCCTTTTTTGACTAACCAACTCTCCTAGCAATTTCAAAACTATTAGATCTTCTTATACCATCCTGCCCCAGCACAAACCCAATCTATATAAAACACTATACCACCCACATTTGAATCCCACTCCTTTTCTATAGCGCTTTATCCTGTATCCAAGTTTGCAGGGGCCTGAAGCCTATCCCAGGAGACTTAGGACACAAGGTTGGGTACACCATGTACAGGGTGCCAATCATCGCAAGGAACACACATACACACACCAGCACACTATGACCAAAATTGGGAAAGCCAATTAGCCTAATCTGCATGTCTTTGGACTGTGGGAGGAAACCAGAGTACCCGGAACAAACCCACCAAGCACAGAGAGAGCATGCAAACTCCATGCGCACAGAGACGGGATTCAAACAAGACAGCGAATTGAACCCGGACCCTGGAAGTGCTGACCACTAAACCACTGCTGCCACATTTGAACCTTTTTTAGTTATTTTAATTGCTTTTTTAAACTACATTGGTTTTAAATTACAAAATGATATTTACATTAGCTTTTGCAAAAAAATACTGGTAGAACTACTCAAAATAATAAGTAACTGTTGTATTCCGCTTCAACATCCAGCGGTCACATCATGAAAGTGTCAGAATAACGAGAATCCCTGACACCATTTAATTACTGTTGACTGATTTCATCTTGTATCAACCGCAACATAGCGATACTGTGACACAGAACAGGCAGGTGGTCATGCAGGGCAAGGAAGAAACTGAGGTCACAGAAATGGCAGCGGACAAGCTCCACATCTGAGAGGTAGTTAAGGGCCTTGTCTTAGAGGATGGCCTGAGTCTCACCGGAGATGTCTGAAGGTTTTTCCAAGATGTTTGGCAAATGAGAACATTCATTTTGATGTGCATGAGAACCTGTGGCCAAATCCACATGCCAGAGTTAATGGGAATGAGTAAGTACTCTAATCCTTTGTTTTGCTTTTCTGTAAGGAAGGTAAAGAACACTGCAGTTAGATTTGTTCTTTAGTAGTAATCTATTGTATTTAATGTATCTAATTGTTGCTTTCATTTCAAGGGAATCCATGTTGTTATTTACAGTGCTGTATTTCATCAATAAATTACATATATGTTCCACTGCATCTGTAGTATTCTATCTATTGGTTCTTTTCCAGTAACATTTCGTGTAGCGACAGGATGATACATGTATCACATATTCTGCGTGATAACATATAATTGATGAATGAACAATTAAACTGTGAAATTATTGGTATCTTGTGTGTGGGTATTCTGATAAGTCTGTTTAAAAAAAAAATATGAATGGAAAATGTTTTGAACATTGGACAGCCTGTGTTACCAATGAGACCACTGTAAAAAACAAACAAAAACAACAACAGTTTAGTAAAAAGTTTAGTAACAAGTTGCACAGCTTTTTTAAGTTTACTCAATTAAAAAAAAAAAAATTTGCTGGCCAAACTAAATATTTCACATTGCTGTTTAGATGACACACCATGTACCCAGTTCAAAATCTTAAAGTGATTCAACTTGAAAGTAAAACATTTAAGTCAACTCATGTAGTATTGTTTGTGGGCTCAATTAATTATATTTCTCTAGGGTTGACTTAGTCCAGCTTTTCATCTACTCAAAAAGGTATGTTGTCTCCCATTGATGTAGTATGTTAAAGTGATTGTTTTTCTATAAAAACAGGTTGGCCAACAGGTAAAACAGTGATCTGCATAAAACAGGAGAATACACGTTCTATTTAGCTTAAGACGTGAGCAAAATAGATACATTACAATGATATTCTAATGTAAAAAAATCAGTAAGATACTGATAACCACCAGATGCATATCAGTATCTTACTGATTCTTTTACTTTACAATATCATAACCATTTTCTGAACTAGCAAACATTTGACTTTTGAAAACTATTTTCCCCAATGTATCAGACACAAAAAAGAGTCTCTATAGAAACAAGAGGTTGTATCTCAACATGTGAATCTGAGAGGAGCGTGTCTCTCCAAGTCCAATAATAATACACCTCGGATGGCTTTAAAGGTGTACATCCAGTCGTTTTGGAATTCAATGTTTAGAGCACAGACCTGACCAAATATCACTCCTAAAGTTGCTGCACTGTCACCCAGATGCTCAAAGACTTCAGTCCCCTCCAACAACTTGTTCATGCTCCTCAAGTAGCTCCAAGAGTCAGGAGGAAAAAAAAAGTGGGGTAAAAAGATGGATATGGTTATGAATGTTTAGCTCCTTAGCTCCTGTACAGTGTACCTAATGTTAGCTTACATCTTTAGTGCAGTTTGATAGAGTTAGTCCGACAGTGGGGAGGGGACGGCGGTCTTATAAATCACATGACTGCATCTCAATGAAGGTAAATTGCTGGTGCGACTTGATTTTTTACATTTATTCAGTCTGTGTCTCCAAAGTCTTCAAAAACACAGTGTTAGGAATAATTAATTAAACATTTATCTAGTTGGATTTTTTTACTGTGTGTGATGGTGTGCCTATAGTCAGCACCTTTCTCACACCTCAGATAACGCAAAAGCATATGTTCAGCACCAAGGCCAGCTCTGCCATAATTCACCATGGCTGGCATTAAATCACCGTGCAAAAGTCATCAGCCAGCTATAAAAGGCAAATAAAGTGTCAGTTCAATGAGGAGTATGTCCTGGGTTTTTCTCCCCCTATGTGTCATGCCAGCCTTCGACCAGTTCAGAGGACCTCTGACATGAGGTAGCACAACAAGAGGAGACCACTGCCACACCACCTTCTCAGCCTCCTCAGCTTCCATGCCTTCAGCCTCGGCCAACCTCCACTTATTCCCATCAAACTGCCGACTTTGTCAAAGGCCCACAATCTGCATTGCCTACATGCACTCACTTTCACTGACTCCTTCCTCCTGTAACCACTGATTTATTTAATAAAACAGCACTTTCTGCTTTATCTGTATCTCCCCACATCTGTGTTTTGGCTTGTGTTTTGGCTTAGCATGCTTTGCAATGATTGAAAATGTGGGCAACCAACTCAGAATCAGGAGCTAACCCCAAACAGTTGCTCAGCCAGCCTCCTACCCAGGGCTTTACATGATACAACAGCTGAGCTCACCTGGCTGTGAACGGCATAGCTGCCAATATTTTATTACCTGACCCCTCAGGAAAGCCTAGAGCCAACTGTAATTGCTCACACTGCACTACAATGTGGAGGTCTTCCCTCAAATTTTTAGAGAAGTCAGCATAGCAAAAAAAATGTCTAAGGAGGAGTTGGGCAATCATTATCTCCTTGCTCATAGGGAAGCACTGCAGGCCTCTGAACAATTGGAAGACTATGTGCAGCTGAAGAGGGAGCTCCTCAGCAGTTGTGAACTCTCAAGCTTTCAGATGGCAGCTCCAACAATGGACTTATGAACTTTCCCACTGGACTGCCTGAATCTGGTTGCCAGTCACTGGCTGCAATCCGAACTTCTGATAGCTTGAAAGTTCTTGACCATTTCTTGCGCTCTTACCTTCCTACAGGAAATGGTGGAGGTGCTGGAGTGCACCCTTTCTACACTAGCACTTGAGCAGGAGAGAAAAGTGCTATGGAGCAGCACCTCTTTTTACATTATATTCCTCCACAATGTTGGGAGATCCCATGCCAACGCCACATGAAGCATCTCCTCGAGGGGTCTGGGCTTCTGGTCACACTGGCAAGGACAGCTTAACAACACCCTCTATGTGAGTCAGCATGGGAGGAGATGCAATACAAAGATTGTCACTGCAGGGTTGGTTCTGACTTTACCTGTGCTTCTCCTTCTAGGTCATGGTTGGAGGAAGGAGGAAGGCAAAGAACACCACCCATCTGCTGTTGCCAGCCCCACCATCTCAATAAAAGACCAGTTAAACCGTGACCAGCCTGCCTGGCCCATGCCCATGGGTATGGATAGCATGGTCATTGAGATTGAATGTGAGATTAATTGTCCCTCTAACATGATTGATTCTCTGTCTCAGCAGGAGATGCATGAATGCAATTTGAGACATCAGCAGAAGGAGAATCCCCACCAAAAACTATGCTGGAGAGAGGAGATAGAAGGAGAGGCTAAGGATGGTGATCACACCCGACCCACATCCTACTTCGTCATTCAGGATAGGCGGCGGTATATTATGCACATAGAATACAGGAAAACAGCAGAATCACCAGAAAGCAGAGTGGGTAATTTGATACACCGATCCCACTGTCATCCCTTTGTCAGCCATCTTGGGGTACAGAACACAATAGAGCAAATTAAAGATCACTACTGTCCAGGCCTCCAGGCATAAGTAAAAATTCTGTCAGTGCTGCCTAGAGTGCTGGAAGACAGCACTTAGCTGGGTGGGTCTATCCAAGGAGCTCCTCACTGACCAAGGTACTCCATTTATGATAAAACTATGTCGAAAATATGCCGGGTTTTGCAGGCCTCCTTGTACCACCCCCAAACAGATGACCTAGTAGAGCATTTCAACCAGACACCCAAACAAGTGCTATAGTGAGTGGTCAGTGAAAGAGGAAATAATTGGGAATAGCTAATTCACCCTGTTCAAGCTTCTGTTACAGGAGGCATCCACAGGCTCTGCTTGATATGAAAGAACATGCCCTTTCCCTCTGTGTGTATGTTTTATTTTATTTATTTATTTATTTATATAGCGCTTTTAACAATTGACATTGTCGCAAAGCAGCTTTACACAATAAAAAGAAGTAAGTTTGTATGCAATGTGTATGAATCAAAATGATAAGATTGTCCCTGATGAGCAAGCTGAGGGCGACGGTGGCAAGGAAAAACTCCCTGAGATGGTAATAGGAAGAAACCTTGAGAGGAACCAGACTCAACAGGGAACCCATCCTCATCTGGGTGATAACGGATAGCAGGGATTGATCAGCATAATAATGTGTACTGGAAGTTCAGTGTAACAGTGGGATGTGCAAACTAAAATTGACAATATCCTGCCTGTAGTACATGAGCACATGGAGTACGCCCAAGCTGAGCAGTGCTGTGCTTATGACCAGCCACAACAGTCATGAGAATTCAAGCTTGTGTTGCTGCTACTTTTCAATGTTAATTGCAAGTTCCTTTCCCCTTAATGCCACAGAACAGTTTGGCCGGTAAACTACAGGCTGAAACAACAAGATAAAAAGAAAAGCTCTGAATGTTATCTGGTAAATTTATTTTTAAAAAGTGTATTGAACTGTTCCCACTTGTCTCAGTTCTATCTCTTCTATAAATATAAATATCAGGGAAGTGACCTGGTCCAAACCCATTTTGGTTGTTCCCAAACTCTATGAGACCATCTGGCTTTGCAATGACTTCCAGCACCTCAACCAGGTCTTGTAGTTGTAGCCTACCTGATGCCACAAGTGGACGATTTCATCAAATGGATGGGCAATGCTTGCTTTATCTCCACCCTGTATCTTACAAAGGGATATTGGCAAGGGGCCATTATGGCCAAGGCCAAAGAGAAGACTACCTTCAGCACCGAATATATCCATTGGCAGTACTTCATTCTTCCCTTTGTACTGAGGGCTAGCACATTCCAGCGCCTGATCTGAAGGGCTGGATTGATTAAGAACACAAAAAATGTCACAGACACACATGATCTGGGGCATTGTTTATTATAAGTGTTATGTATAGTGAAAAAATAGAGGAGAGGAGAGAGCAGAAGAGAAGGAGAGATAACATATCTCCATTTTTAGTATATAATAAAGTATTAATGTGGCATCACAAAGCCGTGACCTGACTCAGGTGTTGTATTCATCCTCCCATGTATAAAAAAAAAACATAGTATAGAGAGTTTGTTCTTAAGAAAAGTTTTCAGGTATAACCTCTTTGGAAATGTGAAACTTTTAACGGATCCCCCAAAAAGCTTGCGAAATCTGTTTTCTAAAAATATATACAGTTTAAGGTATAAAAATAATACTCAGATATATTTGGAACACAGGACCAAATTCCATTCAGATTATTTTTCAATGCAAAGAAAGTTTCAAAAAGTCATTTACAGCATTGCAGTGGATCCAAGCATCTGATCTAAGGGGACGGAGAAAAAGAGGGAGATGTGTGATAGAAACCGAATAAGGGATTAAGATAAAGGGATATCCTGTAATCCTTATTGTGAAAAGTGGGGGCTAGTTCCAGACACAAATAAACACACACACACACACACACACACACACACACACACACACACACACACACACACACACACACACACACACACACACACACACACACACACACACACACACACACACACACACACACACACTTGTTTTTATTTATCTTTGTTGGGTATTTTCATATGCCTATGTATGTATCCCTAACCCTAATGTACAATATGGTAATTGTGTGTGTGTGTGTGTGTGTGTGTGTGTGTGTGTGTGTGTGTGTGTGTGTGTGTGTGTGTGTGTGTGTGTGTGTGTGTGTGTGTGTGTGTGTTGGGGAAGTAAGCAGAGGAGGGTTTTCACCTGACCCCCTCATGCCCTGTTGTTGCTAAGTGACAGATGATTCTTAGCACACTATTTGTTCCATGTTACAAAGGCCTAAACCACATGTGGGTGGCAGTGAATTGTGGGAGATCATATCACAGCATGTTGCCATGACAAGTAGAAAGTCAATAATGGTGCGTTGTGCCACACAGCTGTTCCTCTTTCCATTTTTCCTCTTTCTCATCCTCACAATCTCTCTCATCATCTTTCAGTGAGCCCTCACTTGTTTTCCCTTTACTTCATAATTCATGGTTCTTTTCTATGTACATGCACCTCCAATCTAAAAACATCAAGCCTTTGTGTTTCCACTTTAAAGTGGAAAAAAAGCACATATTTAGGTAAATGCTGTGATAGGTGTACAGCAAATGTGTAAATTAAAACTTATGTTTTGCAAATATTAGTATTTATGTCACATGCATCAAGCTTTAAAGTATATATATATATTTAAACTACAGTATTTACATTCTAACAGCCAACATAGTTTGATTTTGGCAGTGATTGTGCACTCTTTCTCTCCACACATTTCTTCAACGTATAATTTTCTAGGTAACAGTATAGATTCCTTTCTGCAGAACCCCTTTTGTATGAGAATTTCTCAGTTTTTATTTATTTATTGTTGAATAATGTTTTCTTCATAGTTGATACTTTTCTTGGTATTATTTCTATCGAAAATACATCTACATGAAGTAAGGATAAGTAATGGGGGGAGAGAAATGCTATTATGATATACAGTACATCTGGATATGTTTATTGCGCACTTGCACCTCTATACCTTGTTTATGATTATATAAAGGATTAATGGATTATATAAAGGGCCAATATGGCTGTAACAATGATGATAATAATCTGCAATATATTCCTAAATGTGTGGAAAATGCATCTCAAAATAAAAAAATATATCTATAAATTGGAATGTACAGTAGGTGAACGTTTCTTTTTCTTTGTAATTTAATTCAAAAAGTAAAACTCTTATACATGCTAGATTAATTGCATGTAAGGTTAAATATTTCAAGTGCGGTTTCTGTTTTACTTTCATTGATTATGGCTTACAGCTCATGAAAATCAAAGTCCAGTATATCAAAATATTTAATTTCAAGTTTGAATAAATTACTCTTCAGACAGTAAAAATTAATACCATGTATCTCTTAGGCTAGTTCACGACACACAACCACAATCCTGGGGAAGACTGCTGACTTGAGAGTTATCCAGAAGATGATCACTGACACCCATCATAAGGAGGGTAAACACAGAAAGTCACTGATGAAAGGACTGGCTGTTTGCAGAGTGCTGAATTGAAGCAGTGTCAACTTTCCACATTCAATAATACTTTTGTGGTGCCATGTCATCTGCTGGTGTTGGTTCACTTTGTTCTATCAACTCCCAAGTCAATGTAGCTCAACACTTCATGCTTCTCGCTGACAAGCTGTATGGACACACTGGTTTCCTTTTCTAGTAGGACATAACACCTGCCCACAGTGCCGAAACATCCACTAACTGATTTGCCTACCTTGATATTACTGTGATTGATTGGTTGCCTGACCTGAATCCCATAGGGAATATATGGGCTTTAGTCAAGAGGAAGATGAGAAACATCCAACCCAATAATAAAGATCAGCTGAAGGCGGATATCAAAGCAACATGGTCTTTAATAACACCTCAGCAGTGGCACAGGCTGATCACCTGTATATCATGCAACACTGACACACTAATTCATGCTAAAAGAATTTATCATGAGTGCATAAATGAACATTGTTGTATAACTAATTAGTTCATTAGTTGGTAACCTTACAGCTCATTGAAACAATGAGCTGTAATTATGTGCACCACATTGAGCATAGACCAGGGTAAGCATGACATATGATAGTATATCAAATATTAGTAAGAAGTTTAAAGTTCATGGGACTGTAGCTAAACTCCCTTTGCTGCATCTGGCACAGGGTGGCTTGAATGAATCTGCTCAGGAAGAATGGGCCAAACTACCTGTTGGCAAGAGCAAAAGCCTCACTCAAAGCTACAGAAATCACTTCTTTGGAGTGATGTCCTCTGAAGGTTGTGCAACAAAATATTTGATTAAGTTTCCTTCTATTTTGTCCATGTGATGTTCATTTGCTTGAACATTTTAAAATATTATGTTGAATGGATGTTAAAATGCCAAGTCTGATTTTTATTAAATATGGAATAAACCATCATGGATGCAAGACACACATTTTCAACATGTATAATGTATAAAGCCTACACAGAGTAAAACAATAAATAAAAAGCCAGCCTTTCAATAAGCAATTACCTAAGACTCTTTAATTGGATAACTACTGCAGGGATTAATATAGCTCAGCTGGCAACAATTCTTTTTAACCCTAACTAATGCAGTGAGTAGCTTCTTACAATATATATATATATTTTAAACAATGGTCATGGAAAAAATATCAGGAGGGTCAAAATATAGACTTGCATTAAATAAAGAAAGTAACTGAGGACATTATAACTTGAATGATAGTGATGAACCTTTAACTTCAATGCCTAACCATTTTGCAAATGAAGACTGAGGATCCCCCAGCCAGGACAAAATGGACAGCTGCCCAGGGCAGCATATTGTAGAGAGTGGCACAGAACAAAAAAAAAAAGAAAAGAAAAGTTAAGTTGTTGTGTGCACAAATATTAGGTGACCGGTTTAAAAAATTAACATAGTATAACACCTACAGTATGTTTGTTAACATACTTTGCTGTGTTGCCAGCTTACATAATATAAATACTATGATTAATTATTTGTGTTGTTTGAAATGGCTGGAAATATTAGAGCAACGTCAAGTGTTGGAGGTTTCATGGCTAAATTTGCCCAGCCTGGTGGCCAATCTTCATTGACTGCATATTCCACCAGTAAGAGCAGAGTGTGATGGTTTAATTAGCAGAGTGATAGCACAGTTTTACTTAAAATATTGCAATGAACACAACATTATGGGTGACATATCAGAGTTCAAAAGAGGACAAGTTGTTGGTTCGCGTCTCGCTGGCGCATCTGTGACCAAGACAGCAATTCTTTATGATGTATCAAGAGTCACGGTATCTAGGGTAACGTCAGCTTACCACCAAGAAGGACGAACTACATCCAACTGGAGTAACTGTGGACGCAGTAGGAAGCTGTCCGAAAGGGATGTCTGCATGCTAACCCGGATTGTATCTAAAAAACATAAAACCACAGCTGGCCAAATCTCTGCAGAATTAAATGTGCACCTCAAGTTACCTGTTTCCACCAAAACTGTTCATCAGGAGCACCACAGGGTCAATGTACATGGCCGGGATGCTATAGCCAAACCTTTGGTCACTCGTGCGATTGCCAAACATCGGTTTCAATGGTGCCAGTAGCGAAAATCTTGAGCTGTGGACAATGTGAAACATGTATTGTTTTCTGATGAGTCCACCATCACTGTCTTTCCCACATCCGGGAGAGTTACAGTGTAGAGAAGCCCCAAAGAAGCGTACCACCAAGACTGTTGCATGGGGGTGGATCAGTGATGGTTTGGGCTGCAATATCATGGCATTCCCTAGGCCTAATACTTTTGCTAGATAGGCGCGTCACTGCCAAGGACTACCGAACCATTCTGGAGGACCATGTGCACCCATTGGTTCAAACATTGTATCCTGAAGACGGTGCCATGTATCAGGATGATAATGCACCAATACACACACCAAGACTGCACTGAGTAGTGAGATGCTCTCAATCTCATTGTACATGTATATGGTGCAAATTGTATATGTGCATAGTGACAATTAAAGGCATTCTTTTCTATTCATTCTAAGACTGGTGACAGAGTGGTTTGATGAATTTGAAAGTGAAGTTGAAAACCTCACACTGCACAGTCACCAGATCTAAATATTATTGAGCCACTTTGGGGTGTTTTGGAGGAGCGAGTCAGGAAACGTTTTTCTCCACCAGCATCACGTAGTGACCTGGCCACTATTCTGCAAGAAGAATAGCTCAAAATCCTTCTGGCCACTGTGCAGGACTTGTATCTGTCATTTCCAAGATGAATTGATGCTGTATTGGCCAAAATAATGGCACAAAATTTTAATAAAAAATAATCCATTTGTTTAGAAAACAAATTTGATTATTGTAAATAATGACAGCTAGGTCTCATCAACAAATTATTGGAATTTGGACTTGATCTTGACCCTTTAAGATCCTTTCTTGACTTGAAAACCTTAGTTTCCCTTAGTTTTTTTTAATGTACCTATTTTAAGGCTATGTACATAGGTGATGTTTTCATTGTGTCATTTGGAAATTTGAAAGTTCTTAATGATCATACACCTGTTAAGAGTTGCTTTGATACAACTATATAACTATATAACTACAAAAACAGAACTTTATTGCTTAACATTACTATCAATTACTAATCAATAGTAGTGTATAGAAGTTATGACAGATTAATAGTGTTTTTCCACCAACTGTCGTGGCTCGCTGAGTCTGCGCAACAAATGAGAATCTGGTAATACACCCGTCCTGAATGAATACATCACAATTACCTAAGCCTATGAGATAACATCATGAGTGTCTCTAGAGGCTAACTAGTGGTGCATTGATAGCTGAGAGTCAAAAAATCCCACTTGAATTTTATATAAACAGTTTTGAAATTAAACTAGCCGTATCTTATTAGATCTAAAAATGCATGTGCAAGTTTGTTTTAATGGCTTGTATTTAATATCTGGCCAAACTCCCAAACACGGCCAAGTGTGTTGATGCTTTAATCTTTACAGGTGTTTAACTGCAATGCTTTTCCAGACAGGGTTAAATAAACCTCAGGATCACCTTCATGTTAACCACAAATTCCTACGCAGGCAATGACACACAATTTACTGCAAAATGATCTAAATGCTTTACTTCCTCACAAACACATGAGCAACCATGTCCCAGTGGATCTTAGATGTATGTGTTCACAGTACTGGCTGATTATTTTTATCTGTCACAGGAAGCACCCTTCTAACAATAAACTCACAAGACCAGAGCGATGACAGATCCCAATTAGGCTGAAAAACTGGTGGAGAAGGATGACTGGGGCCGAGCCCTGGAGATTATCTGCTTTGTGAAATGGGGATAATACAGGATTTCAAAGGGAAACAAACAAAATTGAAACCTCTCTTTCTTTCACACCAAACACGCAGACACACACCAAACACACACACACACACACACACACGCACACGCACACACTATTCTCATCCAAGCTCCACCACCATCGACATAACTGACATATGTCCACCTAAAACGCGAACACCTGGACCTCAAAAAGTCCCCTCCCCACCCTTACTCACATACACACATGCAGTGTGTATCTCAGGGGTCAACACAGACATAAGGGAAACTGGAGAGCAGACTCCAGCTGGAAGAAACAATTCAACACACTAGAAAGAAAAAAAAACAGGGAGATAGAGAGAGAGAGAGAGAGACTTTCATTGTTTAACTTTCATTGTTTCACTATTGCCAATCACTTTTTTCTGTCATAAAGGATAGGATCAATCTACTGTGTTGCATTTAACACAGTAGTTATAGTTAGGTACAATCTAGTTATGAAATATAAAAGAAATAGAGCTGTGTTGCACGTCCAGAATTATTATTTTCCATTCCTCTCCCTCTACATTGCTTGTTCAGATGTGGACATAGCTGCAGATTTGCCTTAGGCCGTGTGTGTATATCTGTGTGTAGGGGGGGTGAGGGTCGACTGGGACAAAGAAAATATAAGATGTTAAAGCCGAGATATTTGACAGCCTAAAGAACATAAAAACTGTATTTATTCTAAACAAATGCTTAAATGAGTCACAGCGAACAAATAGTGATCAAACTAAATGTTGCACACATAGAGACTGTGGATAGAAATAAGGAAGGATAAATAAAATGCATCACATTTAATTTGAATAGAATTTCTATGCTACATGAATGTTCAGTGTATTTCTGCGTGCTACATGATAAGATGGGAGTGAAGGAGTGGCAGAGAAAGGCACTTACGGTGCCGGTTCAGTAAGAGGTTAGAAGCTGCCATGCTGGTATTTGTGAGAGAATCAGGTTCCACAAAGAGAGGTGTGTGAGATAGAGAGCGAAGGTTGTAAGTAGTTCTTGATCACCTGTGGAAACAACACTTTAGGCACAGCACTTTATTTCTACATGTATTAAATAAGTATTAAATAAATAAGTATTATTAAGTAATATCGCTGTCACCATGCACCTACAGGGTCCGGGTTCGATTCAGTGCCGGGTTCAATTCCCGCCTCTGTGTGCATGGAGTTTGCACGTTCTCCCCGTGCTTGGTGGGTTTCCTCCTACAGTCCAAAGACATGCAGATTAGATTAATTGGTGTTCCCAAAATTGCCCATAGTGTGTGAATGAATATGTGAGTGTGTGTATGTGTATGTGCCCTGGGATGAATTGGCATCCTGTCCAGGGTGTACCCCTGCCTCATGGCCTAAGTCTTCTGGGATGGGCTCCAGGCCCCCTGTGACCCTGTACACAGGATTATTCACTCTTTACTCACACAATTTCTTTCTTTCTTTCTTTATTTTTGTATATGTGTGCATATGTCTATACTTAATAGCAGCACACCATTTCAGCAGATGTGCGTAATGAAGGGCGAGAATTTCAGCGAGTTGGCCAAACAAGTGAAGCAATAATACTCAGACATTAGGTTGTGGTATTAAAGCTTTGTCTTTAAAAGTTGTTCATTTCTTAAATGAAACTGGAAAGATATAAAGAAATGCAAGATAATAGTGATGAAGAATTACACTAGTTTTATTTTGAACAATATTTTTAGCAACAGATATAAAGTTATCCTGGAAAATCTCAAAACAAGAAATGTGAACAAAGCATTCAGAGGAAACAGGAATCAAATTCCTTTGCTTCAATGGTACATGCCAGAGGTCATCAACTGGGAGACAGGAGTCCGGCTGATCCGAGTTGAGGATTACTGTAAATGTCCAAAATGGAGCCAGTTCAGGTTCCGTAACAGGTTTAGCGAGTCCCATGCTTGATAGCTAAAGACATTAGGTCAGAAAAGGGACGTTTCCACAGACTTTTGTAAATTTTCCATTTTATTTAACCGATGGTATGAGTTTTCAAATACATTACCTCTTTAGACCCCATGGCACTAGTGAGACATGATAAGAGTCAAACACCAGTAGGTAATCAAACATAACTGCTTTGAATTGTTTTATTTCTGGCCGCACATCATTACACAGAAAATATGCTGACAGATGAGCTTGAATGTTACGCATTACTGGAGAATATTACTAACCTTAAGCACATTCATTTTTACATTTTATATTGTTAATAATGTAAATGATTGCATATTACATTAAACATCATGTAGCTGCACCCTCCAAAAACATCTGGTCTGCAAAATCATGTCTGGTTCCTCTCAAGGTTTCTTCCTCATGTCATCTCACGGTGTTTTTTCCTGCCATTGTTGCCTTTGGCTTGTTCATTTCTTCCTTAAAAAAAAGAAAGAAATTAGCTTGAAAATAAGCAAATATACATTTGCAGCTCTGCAATAAGAGTTTTAACTTGACTTCATAGACTTTACAGGCACCAGTATTAGTATTACCAAATGTGGTACAACAATCAACAACCCTAAAGGCAGCAGCCTAGTGCAGTATCCAGAATTGCCATCTTAAAGCTTCAGGTTCCCTGGTGCAATCCCAAGCTTGGGTGACTCTCTGTATGAGGTTTTACATGTTCTCTCTGTATCAGCATGGGTTTCCTCCAGGTACACTGCATCTGTGTGTGTGTGATCACATGGCAGGACAGTACGCTGATTCAGCTGTAGGTTATTGTCGCACAGAGATTCTTCCTTACTGAGAAAATATTGTGCTACATCTGTTCACACTTAGACACACACAGATAAGAGAATCAGGGCAGATTTGGAGCACGGACTTTGGAGCACACATTTTTTGTTGGGTTAAGCTAAAAATTATAATGTTCTTATATATCACACAAAAACTATTTATTTAATTTACTGTGACCTTTCCTAACCTTAATGAAGGAAATCTGTCCATCCATATCCAAAGCAAAAATGATCCATTATCCTTTTCGGGAATTGCAGTTTCACATGAAGCTTTTAATAACTGTATTAGAGTATGAAATCTAAATGAAATCTAATTTTAATATGAATATAATGAATATATATTTATTATGCATGCCCATATTTGTCTCACCTTATCCTGGAGGTAAAATTCTTATGCACGTCATTTTTTTTTTGTAATCTACTAGATGTGAAGGTAAAATGCTTTGAAATGAATGAATGAATTGTGGCAAAGTGGTTTAGAGATTAGCTTTGTTGTCTCTCACCTCCAGGGTTGGGGTTCGAAATCTCACCCTCGGCCTGTGTGTGTGGAGTTTGGATGTTCTCCCCACGTTCTCCCCATGAGTTTTCTCTGGATTCTCTGATTGCCTCCCACCGTCTAAAAGACATGCACTGTTTGGTGTTTCCAAATTGCCCATAGGGTTTGATTAGGAGTATGTGTGTGTGTGTGTGTGTGTGTGTGTGTGTGTGTGTATGCATGCATGGGCGCGCTTGTGGCCTGCATTTCATCAAATGAAATGTTTGGGCATATTTTGCCCAAAGCTCCCTGGGATAGGCTTCAGGCCACCTTTGACCTTAGGATAAGAGTATATGCAGTATAGATAATGGATGGATGGAGAAATAAATAAATAATGTAGTACTGCGTTACAGGTGCATTTGTTTCTGTGTTCTTGCTGGGATAAGGTCTGGAAGCCTAACTTTATTAATATGAAATCTTACTCTTTACTCCAATTGTTTCACACACTGTTGATAGGGCACCACATACACAATTCTGTTACTACTATACCTAACATGTAAATGACATGACCATATTATATTATATGAAAATATCTCAGCATCTTACTCAGGTAGAAGAAGCTGTATCCTAAAGTGTACACCGGTGAAAGTAGAAACACTTCTACTTTTAAGTGTGCTCAAGTATTAAAAAGTAAAAAGCCAAAGTCATCTTTCATGTTAAAGGTTTTTTTTTTCATCGTCTGATGTTTGTGTTAAGGCAGCCATAATGTTTTGTCTGAAAACATCATTCAGTCTATTAACCCTCGGTAGAATTTGACTGTCTGCATGTGTGATGACAATGCTGCTAGATCAATGCTTGTCTAACCTGGCATTAGCAGATAAAACTGTTCAATGCTACAGTGTGGAGAATTTTCTATCTTCAAAAGCACACAGCTCACTGTAATGTTAAATAGACTGGGTAGACAGAAGACTGATGATGAGAAGACTTCAAGCACAGACACTTAACAGCAGGAAAACATTTCAATGGTGTGAAAGTTTTAAAGAAGATCATACATTTGGGAATGAAGATCTCAGCTGAGGAAAACTTGGAGCCAACTGCAGGTGTTCCTGTGAACATTTAGCAATTGGAACACCTGATCCTTGACAATCGACAGATAACTTGCCGTGAAAGAGATGCATCTGTCTGTAGGAACTGTACACACAATTACTCACAAACACCACTTGCACTTTACAGGAACCCGCCTGGGTATTATTGCCACATTGTCTGTATATTCCTGACCTCACTGCAAGCCATTTTCACATGTCTGAGCCATTGAAGAAGTTCCTAGGAGGCCAGAATTTCAGAAAGGAAGCAGACAGTCCGACGATGGCTCCAGTGTATTATGAAAACTTTCTATCATTGTGGTATCCAAGCACTAGTAACACACAGGGATAAAAGCATTAGTGGGATTGTATAGAGAAATAAATCTCTTTATTCTGTTTTTCTGAAAAATCAAAGGTCCCAGACTCCCTTGACTTGAACACTGCTCTGTCTTTGAAGGACTAAATAAAAAGAATTAAAGAGTGAAAGGAATGTAATTAAGTAAGTAAGTATTCAATTTCAGTAAGGCTCAAATAAAGAATAAATAATATTCCTTACCACACCTTTCGTTTCAAATTTCAAAAACAAAAGTAAATTCCGAAAAGAATTTAGAAGATCAAGAAATATCTACTAAAAAAAAAAAAGATTATATTCAAATTATATTTTTCTTCTCACTCTCTCACTCTCTCTCTCTGAGCCCTAAATAAGACATTATCACAGCAGAATGACCTTCCTTATTGCAGATGTGGTAACTGTATCTGCTGTGACCCTGTCAACCTTCTCAGACTTCACCCCCTGCTATCTTTCTTTTTCTCTCTCTCTAGCTCGACCTCACACACACACACACACACACACACACACACACGTGCGCACACACGCGCGCACACACGCGCGCACACACGCGCACACACACACACACACACACACACACACACACACACACACACACACACACACACACACACACACACACACATAGGGCACAGCCAGGCTCTGTATAAGGCCAGACTTATCCCATTATTTGTTCAGTATGTTGAACTAATTTTCTGCATGTCATGAACGGGCCTTCTGGACTGAGTTACTGTTCCTCAGAGTTCAACGCTGACACTCCCAATCACTGAGAGAGAGAACGAGAGAGAGAGAGAGAAAGAGAGAGATCACTGGCAGAGTCTGAGTGTGTTTCTATCCAGCGTCTCACCCTGTGTTTAAAGCACTGATCCTTATCGTGAATTAATCTAATAAAGCCATAATGTGCCGCCAAGCTCTGATCCTCTCAGCAAGCTCTGGATTCATAGGTTTCCACCACGCTGGTGAACGAGGTTATGTGTGAGTGATTATTTGTGTTACCTATGTGTGTTGTGTGCTTTTGTGTCTCATTTTGTTGATGTGTGAAGACATGTAAGGGTACAGTAAGTACAGTACATATATATGTATGTCTATATGAAGTATGTAATAGTGTGTGTGTGTGTGTGTGTGTGTGTGTGTGTGTGTGTGTGTGTGTGTGGGGTGCGAAAGAGTGTGTGATTGCTAGCTAATCAGAAACAGACTCTATTGTGGCTGAGCATGAAGTTTTAATCACATTTATTTTAGACTTTAAAATGATACTTCTTTTTTTTAACCCAATAACAATCCGAGGTGAGCTAAGCCAAGGTCACCAGAGAATTAGCAGCCATGTGTGCATATCAGAACTTTATCACAATTGTTCAGTAATGTTTTCGACTGGTTCTGTAGCAAAGTTCAAATATTGTTGTGGCGTCACTGGGTTAAAAAGAAGATCACAGATTAGAAGAACACCTTTAGAAGGTGAAATTTTCTGACAGGTTTAAGTTCATGGATTGTCTTGAAATGTTAATATGAAACTCAGGGATGTTTGGGTAGTAGTTGACTAAGTAAAACTATAGTCCAATGTGAGTAAAAAAAAAAAAGTATTTAACAAAATTTATGTAGAATCAAATCTGTTGAATATGTTGATAATATGTTGATATTTCAGATTAGTTTAGTTTAGGTGAGGTTAGGTCGTTATTGTTACCTTGTCTTAACAGTGTCCTTATAAAAGACTCATAGACATATGCCCGTAGTCTTACTGTGGCTATAAGCCAGTGAACAGCAAGCGCATCATGTTTTAACCTTGCCATATTAAAATCCACAAATTTTATTTGAATGTAATGCAAGAAGGTTAGTTTTGGCTCAGCGGGGAAAAAAAAATGTTTTGGCACCCTTTTGAAAACTTATTTTGATGACATATTGTTTACAATTAAACAAAGCATTATGGAACAAACATAGCAATATGGAACAATTTCTTTCTACATTTTTGCAGAGATTTTATAGGATTAGAAGAATGTTTACGCTGATATAAAATGTTCACAGATATGCAAAGGGAAACAGGGAATTTTTTTGAGAACTCCAATTAGCCTAATCTGTATGTCTTTGGATTGTAGGAGGAATCCTCTCAAGCACAGAGAGAACATGGGATCTCAATGCACATAGACCAGAGGTGGGAATCAAACCCTGGATCCTGGAGGAGCGAGGCCACACTGCTAGCCACTATGCCACTATGCTGTTATAGCTGAGTTATGATGAATAGGATTTTTTTTAAAAATATTGAAACACTTACTCCTGATCTTAATTTGAACCTTTCACTTTGGAACTTTTATAATAGAATGAATAATAGTAGTAGTAGTAGTAGTAATAATAATAATAATAATAATAATAATAACAATAATAATCATTATTATCCAGCCCATCACAGAACATAAGCACACACACACACACACACACACACACACACACACACACACGCACACGCACACGCACACGCACACACGCACACTGTGGATAATTTGAAAACAACAATCAGCCTACATCACTACGTCTTTGGACAGTGGGAGGAAACCAGTGCAACCAGAGGAAGCTCATCAGCATGGTGAGAACATGCAAACACCACACACACACACGCGCATGCACGTGTGTAAACACACACAGGCGAGAGGAGAGATTCGAACAACCAATTCCAGAGGCACAAGGCGACAGTTCTAAACACTGAGTCACCTTTCCATTTATTATTATTATTATTATTATTATCTTTTAAAAAGTTTTTTTCCCATATGAATAAAATAAAAATCTTCAACTTTAACAAAATATGCTAACAGAAATTGACCTCAATTACATGTTGTGTCTCTCATATATACACAGTACTTTGCAAAAGTCACCATTTTATCTTTACAGGTGTTGTTATACAGTATATGTTTAACATGCCCGCATTATTGTATACCAAACTATTCACTATTTCCAAGCATACCATAAAAATAATGAAATAAATACTACTACAGAAGATCGTTCTTAATGACATTGGTTGTGTATTTGGAGTTGTTATCCTGGGGCCAATCAGGATGGTATTTATGATGGATAAGTATGTGTCTATATTTCTTAGCATTGAGGACACCATTAATCCTGATCAAATTCCCAACTCCATTTGCAGCCACAAACTTCCCAGTGGCCTCCACCATACTTGTTGCCTGCACACACTCATTATTGTACCACTGTCCAGCCTGCTACAGTCATACATAAAAAATATTTGCTTCCTTTTTCTGCAACACAGTTCTTATGTTTTCATGCATAGTTGAGTCATTTAGCCTTATTTCCATGTTGCAGGTATGGCTCAGTTTTTCCATGAAGACCACTTCTGGCTTCAGTCTTCACTGGACAGTAAATGGGTATACCTGGGTCCCAGTTCCTATGTTGAAGGGAAGTAATGTTGTGTCTTCCATCTGCAGTATAAAATTTCCTAGAGGCTATACCGCACAACATTGCCTGTTTCTTTATGATTTTTCAAAATAGCTTAAACTGCACATCTTGAAACCCCAGTCCGCTTTGAAATCTTGCTGATGCAGTATAGCGACCGTGAATCTTGTTGCTGTGTTCAGGCTTGACATGGTGCATGAGCTGTGTCTTCCACATCCTCACATTAGTAGAATAGTTTGGCTGTTTCTCACCCAGTTTAAAGCCTCATACACAGCTGTTTCTGTTTCAGTAAATGACTGTATTTCAACCTTAGTATAAAATTGATGATCATTAGCACCTGCCTCAATTATACACCTGTTTCTGATACTACAAAATTCCAAGTGCAAATATGGATTTGATATAGATTTTTTCTTCTGTTTACTCACTTTACTTTTTTAATTTTAATAAACATAACCAATTATAATACAGTGGAACCTCGGATTGCGAGTAACTCGGTTTACGAGTGTTTCGCAAGACGAGAAAGATTTTTAATAAATTTTGACTTGAAAAGCAAGCATGTCTTGGTTTACGAGTGCCGAGTTTTTTGACACCGACACACACACACCGACACACACACACACACACTCTCGCCTTTACACCCCACTCCCTGGCTTCACACAGATACACACACTCTGCTCTACACAGAAACTCTGCTCTGTCGCAATTCTTTTCAAAGGTAAGTTGCTGGCTCACTTGTTTTTTTTTTTTTTTTACTTTACAGCAGTGATTCCGTTGTGTGTTTGTTGTGAAACTTAAAAAGCGAGGTGGGGGGAGGGAGGAGGAGTTTTACTGTGTAAGACGAGGCGAGGGAAGGGGCTAATTCCACACACACACACACACACACACACACACACACACACACACACACACACACACACACACACACACACACACACACACACACACACAAATACACGGCGCCTGTGCGCACAAACAGAAACACTTATCTGTTGGGATTTATTTTAACTTTTTTAAAAGGTAAAGTGCAGGTTAATTTGTTTTATTTTTACTTTATATATTGTATTAATTATTTATAATTGTACGAATTATTTGAGTTTTCATTATTTCTTATGGGAAGATTTGATTTGGTTTACGAGTGTTTTGGAATACGAGCCCGCTTCCAGAACGAATTATGCGCGTAATCCAAGGTTCCACTGTATATATATTTGAAAACGTTAATGTTTTGTCAATGTTGACATGTTAATGTCAATGTTAATGTTCCAATATCTGTTAAGCAAACAGTCTCCACATGTGTGTTGAACTAGACCGAGAGATACATACAATTTACACTGTATGAATAGTAATTTACTTAAACTTGAAATATAGGAAATATGTAGGACTGGGTGCTAAATAAATTATTAGCCTAGACTTAACAGAAAACTGGTATGACTATTATATATGTAAAATACCAGGGTCTAATGATTTATGTTTGATTTAGCAAACTTTGCAGTGTATAATAGAGAAAAATGCTTGTCTTAACATCCATTATCATGTTTCTGAGTGGTAAAGTGGTAAGGAACAATCAGCCTATGATCAGACAACTCAATCCTAATGAGCATAAACATGGCCTTTCTCTCTCCGACCCGTTTAGTCAGAAAAAATCTTAAGTCTTGTTACGCCATTCAATTTCTAAATTGACTTGAACTTGACCCCATTCAAATAATGTAAAAGTATGGTGACAAACTTCATGTAAGTAGCATTCAAGCAGCGTAAAATTGTTCCTGCTACACATCAACGACAACTCATTTCTTACCCATCAGATTTTTCTTAGTGACCTTGTAATCGACACTCTTCACCTCAGCAGGGGATAAGAGGATGGCGGTATTGGGGAGGGGGCTTTGAGCAGGGTCTTCATTTGGGGGGGGGGGGGGGGGAGTGTGGGGGGGGGGGGGGTGTATTGTTGCCCCTCTGTATTCAGAGGGCTGTTCACTCAGGATATTTGACCAGTATTTGCCCTTTATCCCCCAATCCTCCTCTTCTAAACCCCCCACCAGATCAGTCAAATTGGATCAAGATGATAGCAATAATTGGCTCAAGCTGTAGCCAGAACTTGGACGGATTCAGTGATCCATATCACTGTTTGTCACTGGTCTCTGTATGCCTCCATGCTTTCAGCCAGATCCACTTATGATTGTCGGCACATGACATCACAAGAGTATCAGAGGGGTTATATCTTCAAAGGTGTCTTGGAATATATTCTATTTCAGTACTTTTATCCCATTGCGGTTGTTTCCAAAGACTATGATCAACAGTCTCTGAATTTTTTGTGACACATTCATGTTGATATGAAACAGGATTAAAGAACTTTAAAAGTGAAACATCTAAAATGGTGCATGGAGGAAATCCGTTATGGCTGTGCAGCATGAGCTTTTTAAGTTCGTATTTGACACCCATTATGTAATCAGTATCCACAGAATGTCTTATATTGCAACTAAGTCTCCTGAGAGTGTGGAAGGGATAAATGCAGAGTTCACATGGTCTTCCTAAATGGAACTGGCAGGATGTGTTCATGAGTTTAAGGAGGCCAAGATAAATGTTTGAAAATTGAACACATTTTCAAGTTCAAATCCAATCAAAATTAAAAGTTGGACAAAACTTTAATATGCATGACACCTTTAAAATAGACATACACAATAATACTAGCCTTTGAAAACAGTCTCATACTCTATAGAGGATCGTTGGTCCCATTTCTTCATGATATTTCTTTTTATTGTGGTTTATAGCAATATATTTTATTTGCACAGCCTGCAAAATATTAAAGGAAATATTTACGAAAATGCATGTATTTACTAGCATAGAAACAAATTGCATTGTTTTAATGCAAGCTATAATTAAATTCCCATTCATCTCAGGTGGAGGATAGGCTCATTTACTCTTTACCTCCTTTCACACTCAAAGTCCTGCCCCCAGCTCAAGCTACCAGTAGGATTATAATGTAAATTCATTTTGAGTAATCACTTTATCTAGATCAGGGTTGAGGTAGATCTGGTGTGTATGCCAGGGGCTCCAGGCATGAGGAGGGAACACACTCTGGATGCAACTCCAGTCTATAACAGGTCAACACATTCATACACGTGTGTCACACGTGTCACATCTAGGAAAAATTAAGCCCATGCAGAAATGCCAGAATGTGGAGTTCCTCGAATGTCCACTGGGACTAGCTCTAAAAGTGAGTCAATCCCCATTGACCACAACGTTATCATGTAAATGTCATTATGTAAATCAGTTACAATAATATTAAGACATAAAATTGTAAATAATTTTGCATCACTTAACTGTACATTTTGTAGTTTACCTTATGGCGGAGTTCAATCTAATGCAAAGGAATGTTAGTAAATAAATGAACATTAGACCCCTTGGCATTTTTGCTAAACTAAAGTTAGGCTAGCTAGCTTGTGAATACCGATAAATAGGCATGTTCCAACTAACAGACAGGCGCTGTTCCCTCCACACATTTGTGGATTTATGGATTAACTGAGGTTTACTTGTCAGCTCCTGCTAAGATGGAGAAGAACAGAGCTCCCACATTTGAGTTTCGAAACCGCTCTTCAGAAAACCCATGGGTGTCGTCCAATTCTTTGGATGCAGACTATGGAATAAGCATTAAAAACCCAGTAATCTAAGTATTAAAGAAATAGCAATTTATATTAATGACAAGGCAACATAATTTCTTGTTGAAATACATAAATTGTATCACATTAGCAGCTTCCTTCCGCATGTAGATTTACACAAAACAAACAATACTCACATCATTTGTGGGCGTTCAGGAATCCCATAGAAATCCAAAAGCTCTGCATGGAACAAGCACTATACAGTATAACCAGCCCAAAGCCTCACAACACTTTTGGACCATACCAGCTTGTTTAAAATAAAGCTGATGCAAGTTTGCAACAGCAACAGGCACAGGGCAGCACCTTATTTAAACTACATAAGATAATAGACTTTGCACCAGCAAAACACATACTGTGACGAATAAATTACTACATACGACCACATGACTGACTCCACAATTGATGCACATTTAACTACCAACTGTGGAAGGTGAAGGCTAACATGTGCTTCCCCTTTTAAGAGTGCAGCCAGCCGTATCTTTTTATACTGTGTTTCATGCTGCAGAGGAAAGTACTATCTGCCCTATTCCACATACATGAGCTCACAGACAGCCGTAATCGTCTAATGTTTCTGTGATTGACAGGGAAGAGAGATTGCCAGATCTATCACCTAGACAACGTGATTAATTTTGCTTCCTTTACTCATGGCCAAAGATAGCTAATGCAGCAACAGGAGCCAGTTCTTTTCAGACATGGGACTTTACTGTTGGACCACTTTGGAACATTTAACCATCAAAAAGGATGTAAGCCATCTCAGGCAACAATGTCTTATTGCATTTTATGCATGCTGCTCTGAAATGAGTAACAGGGATGAGGTTATTTTGTGTGTGTGTGTGTGTGTGTGCGCGCGCGCGCGCGTGCGTGGGTTATTTATTTATTTAGGCAAAAAGAGAATGCGAGAGAGAGAGCGATTTTTTTTTCTTTCTAAAACATATTATATTTTTAAAAACTCTATTTAAAAAATCATTGAATTCTTATATTCTAAGGTAAAATCTAATTATAATGAGTTTGGGACAATCTGTCTCTCCCAACAGACTCCAAACATTATTCTCTTTTCCTCACACACACGCACACGCACATACACACATTAAATGAGATGACAGGAAGGATGGTGTTATCAGGAAGACAGATCTGGGAGGGTCGCTTCTGTTCTGCACAACTGATGCATTTAATTATAGCACTTATTTTCTAATACAACACACCTGTGTGTGTGTGTGTGTGTTTCAAGTCCTGCTGCTCAAACCCACATCTCATCTGACAATTGCAGCTCACAGTTACCATGGTTAATAAGTCAGATTTCCATACTGTATAATGCATTTGAGGTCAGTTAGCTAATGCTCTTTGTATCTGTGTGTATATTTTCACAAGTCATATGCAATTTTGACTTTGTCGTCTTCTAAAAAAAAAAAAAAAAGGTTTTTTACTAGTAGTATGCGGAAATGTGAAAAGAACACAATGTACTTTCTAACACCTGAACAGTTTAACAAGCTTCAGTCATGTGCATCAGTCATACAAAACTGGATGTTTTTTGTTCCTCACACCACTAAACCACTGTGAGTGAAAATGACATAAAAATACCAGTTTTTGTCATAACTAACTGTCACCAATCTGGCACCAATTACCATGGAACAGGTATATTTTTCCCCGTTCTGATGTTGGATATCAATGTTTACTGACCTGTATTGTACCTGCATAATTGAATGAATTTTGCTATTGTCATATTATTGCCGTATTTTATGAATGCATGAATTGTTTCCAGGTGTTCCTAATATAGTGGTCAATTCGTGCATACTGTATAAGCATGGTTTTTATGGTTGGGTTTAGGGCTAACAAAATGGTTTACTTTGAAACTAATGCAATATTCCCATCACCATCAGTAAACTTGCCCTTGTGTGTATCCAATAATAGGTCTTACCCTCTGAACATGCACACATCTGACACTGCGATCACCCATTTAATCTTTAGTATATGCATGGCTATAATGGAACGAAATTACTGCTAGAGATGTTGGATCACACTCACATGACATGTCACATATTGACCACAGGCAAAACAAAAGGACACCAGCACACTAACATGTTATCAGAAGAACTTGAGAACAGATGACATCCTAAAAATCAACTGACCAGAGTTCGGATTCCAGTGTAATTGGGAATGGGTACGTCTTTTAAATATTACAAACATAAAATCTTAAACATGGCATGGCAGGCCATAAGTTAATTGTGGCACAGATTTATTCTGCCTCTGCTCTATAGATAATATATCCCATGCATGGATTGGAAACAACTTTAGAATAGCTAACACCCTCTCGTCAGCAGGTCTGTTGCTGCTGTCACTCGTCAGTCCTATGTGCCACTGAAGCAGGGCCCTAATGCAGGAGACCATTCAAATGCTGGAATAACATGAGCACTCACACACACACACACACACACACACACACGCGCGCGCGCGCACACACACGCACGCACGCACGCACGCACGCACGCACACACACACACACACACACACACTGTATCTGTAAAATATTAGCAAAGATATTTATATTGGAAATGTAATGAAAAAATCTACTTTCTCCATTAACTGATAGAGTATTAAGATTCAATGTCAGCTTAGTACCAGACTAATGCACAGTCTCTTCTCTTTAGTATGTTAACACTTAATATATTATCCTCTTAGCACATATTTCCAATACACCACACTTCCCTTTATCTGATAGTATATGGAAATTTTATTTACATTACATTTACTAACTAAGGTAGAAACTAAGGTACTGTAGATAGTATAATGTATTTAATAAATACATTAAATACATTATACTATCTACCTTAGGTTCTGTTACGCATTACTTAAATGGACAACCATTCACACAAAATCTCAATAACTAAATTCAATAATAACTTGAGATAAATTCATGATGTCAGTTTCAATACCTCATAATCATAATATCCAAATGGTGGAATTTTGTTGTCACGCATATGTCTCTGTTTTCAATTATAATAATGGAAAAAATTACTGTCTTTAGATCGGTCTTTATTCATAGACTGACAAGTTGTTCAGGAGTCCAAACCATCCAGTAGTCATTGCATGTTAAATCTCCAGGGTCTGCACCTCCCTCAACGTACTTAGTCACAAACCGGAGATGGTTTTCCAGTTTTTATCTCAGAGCTTTCTGTTTAAACCCATTGGTATATCTCTGAGAGAGACTGAGTGGCTTACATGTTCTTTTTGCTGAAAGGACACTGGAGTGGTGCACAAGACACTGGACACTGCTTAGTTTTTTACTTTACCGCCCTATACTGTGCATATTTGCCAGCTAAGAGTCAGGATTGTGCGACTATAGTTAAAGTCAGAACTTAGGTTGTGGATATAAAAACTGTTCCTTTTGTTGTTGTTTTTTACTTACTTCAAAGTCGAGTAGATTAGATGTTTACCAGAAAATTCCCAGAAAATGATACCATAGCTTTAGAACCTTCTAACTAATTGACATCAGTTGGATTTACCTGTCAATGTATTTTAAGGCCTACATTCAAAGTCAGTGTGTCTTTGTTTGACATCATGGAAAAATCAAAAGAAACCAACCAAGACCTTAGAAAAAGGTCAATATGGAATGTCACATGTCTGGTTCACTCTGGGGAGCAGTTTCTCAATGCCTGAAGGTACCACATTCATCTGTGCAAACAATATTTCACAACTATAAATGTCATGAGCCCACACAGCCACCATACTGCTTAGGAGATAAAGGTTCTTTGGTACAAAAAAAATACAAATCAATCCCAGAACCTTGTGAATGTATTGGAGGTAAAAAGCGAAACAAGTTCTTGAAATAACCTGAAAGGCTGCTCAGCAAGGAAGAAGCTACTGTTCCAAACCTGTCCTAAAAAGCCAGACTATGGTTTGCAGCTGCACAGGATGACAAACAGTCTTTTTGGCCTGAAGTAACAAAAAATGTACTGTTTGTCTATTGTTATATTTAAGTAAAAGTAGGAGACATGTATGCCAAAGAATGCCATCGCAACCATGGAGCACTGGGGTGGCAGCATCATATTGTGTGCTTTGCTGCATGAGTGGTGGACTTCTCAAAATATATGTCAAGATGAGGCAGTAAGATTATGTGGATATACTCAAGCAACTCAATCAACTCCACGTAAGTTAATATGGAGTCCAGTTTGTTATTGGAGGCTCAGGTAGACTGTAGGAAATTCCTGAACTACTGAGCGGCAGCAGTCACAAATCCTCAAAGAGGAGCTGCCTGCATCAGCCTAGGCCAGGTCTGTCTTCATGGTAAAGTGGAACTGTCCCCAGTCACCACACAAATCCCAAGCAGACCACACAGGGCCTCCATGCAACAAGATTTCCAACCAGCAGTGGGACACCAGGATGAGTTAGACAGGTCCTGAGGGAAGATGGGCGCAGGATCACTGTTAGCTCAGGAGCAGCATGTGTAACTCGACAGAGAGAGACAAGGAGAGAGGAGAGAAGAGAAGAGAAGAGAAGAGAAGAGAAGGAGAGATAATAGTTAGGTATGTCACATAATGTCTAAGGAGAATGTATATTTAGTGCAGAGTGCAAACAGTCTCCCTTGATCAACAGCCACAGCACAGCTATCAAAATGTACCAATCAGGACAGGTGATCATGTGTAAACTAGCTCACAGCCACTACAAGACAGCTGTATGGTACGGAAATAAAAGAATTTCTCAGCCAGTTTTTATTAACACAAACAGTCCCATATTAGCTGCACACAGGTGTACAGCTATTAATGGATTATTCAACCCTTTTCCTGAGATCTTTTTTCTATTAACAAATTGTGTTCACCCACACCTCCAACATATACCTCCATTACCGACAACCCCATTTTTACCACGGGTAGCGTTGCATAGTCTGTAGGCTGGTAAACGCTTCCCTGGAGAAATCCAGTACCTAACAGGCCTAAAACGTATGCTGCAACTTTAAACTTAACAAGAGAAAGCGCTGCCCCATTCTGTAGCCTTCGTTATTCACAAAAGGTGAAGGTACAAAGAAAGAGCCTGCATCTTTTGTGTGATACCAGTTTCTGGGAGCCACTGCCACATGAATAAGATACGTGTAATGTGGCTACATCTGCTTGTCCTGTTTAAAGAACCAGTACTTGTAGCAACAACACAGTATTTAAACCACATAAAATACCCTTTTGATATTGTAATTGACTCATTTTAGATTTTAGAAATTTAAACAATGGACCGCTTTTTGTGTATAATAGAACCAAGTGTCACAGTCTTACTTTTCTACCCATCACAGCTCTATGTTGACAACACCATGTGTTTATGTTTATTTAAATGTGCACTTCCTGTTCTAGTCTCTGCCCTTGTCCTGTTATTGGTTCATTTCCTGTGTGCTTCTTTGTCAAGATTCTCTTAATTACAGTGTCATTTTTAAACCCATTTATGTATTTCATTCATTGCTTATTCATGGTCATTATTCTTGTATTTATTTATGCTTATTATGTTTTTTTTTTTTTTTTTTTAGCTTTTCCTTTCAAACTCTAGGGGAGCCAGATAATGGGATTTTTTACATTATGACTGTTTTTCAAAGTGCAGGTGCAGGATTGTGACTATAAAACCAATATCCAAACCACTATATTTGTGACAGATTTTTTTTTTTATCTATGTTAATCAACTATAAACTTTTCTGAGACAAAAAAATGACCCTACTTTATACACAAACAAAGTCAATGACAGGAAAATAAGAAGACAATATTTTCTTAAAGCTTTTCCCAGATGTAAAAAGTTTCTGTTAATAAAGGCAATGACGATACTTTCAGTGCTGATTAAAAAAAATATTTTTTTTTGACCATTTAGAGAGCCATGTAAGCAAATGCTTGACTTGTTCATTGAAATCCAAGCAATTTTAACTATTACATGAAACTTTCATTCAGCTACACCTTCTAACTCACTGAAAGTGGTAGTGACCATCAGCAGAGATGGCCAAATTTAAATTTTTTTAAGTGATCATGACTTAACACCTTTACCTATCAAACTAAAATCTGCTCACTGTTGATCATAAGGATATGTTTTTTTTTACATATGAGATAAAGCAATGGAGGCAATGGAGGCAGCTTCAAGAGTTAGACATGTGTGGCATTGATGCTGAACCTTACCTATCTAACTGCTGGAGCAATTGACTTTTTCAACTGACAAAATTAACTGACTAATTTTAATCAATGTATCTAAGTTTGATTGTTCTTGATTTTAATGTTGTACTGAATGCTTATGTATGAGACTTAAGAATTTTACCCCCTGATTCTGTGCTTGATTCTGTATTATGCTAATGAGTGAAAATAGGTCTTGGTGTCAGTATCTTCCCTGACTTTAAAAACTAAGAAATTAAATGAATAATGAAACAAAGTTTAATGCTCTTACTGGACGATTCTCTAAAGTGATGGTTCTCAAAGTTAGGGACCCGATGAATGAAATAGAAAATGTGAAATTAATTGATTGATTGATTGATTGATTCATTCATTCATTCATTCATTCATTTATTCGTTCATTCATTTACAGTGGTGAAATTTGTTACTATATTAATGATTACATGCTTAGAGTTCCTAACCTACATAACTGACATTGTTGGTAGTCTTTTGGCTCTAATAAGTGTCCAGTACAATAATGTAAGCTTAATATTTGACCAATTGGATTATGATTATAATGGAATTTATATGACATTTAAAACCTTGTAACCTGTAAATCATTTAAGAATCTGTAGTCTAGAGTATAACTTTATTAGAAAAAGAGCGATAATTTATCATCCTCATTTTTTTATTCCTTACTTTATGTACAAATTTTGTAATTGCCAATTCTTGCTCTGAACTATTTTCATGATTTAGGTCTGTTCTAAGGAGCTGGTCTAGATATGTATTCAACATTTTAAGTAAAGCGCTGTCTGAGATGTTCTGCATATGTGGATATGTTCTAACTCTTCAAAAACCAATAAAGACATAGCATCAAAACAACTAAAAGTTGTAATCAGAGACAAAAACAATCACTCTGCTGTCGTCATCAAGTGTTATTCATGTCCTTTACCATCCTCCTCATCCGCAAACCAGGCTGTTGCGTGTCAGGCTACTTCCAGGTTGTTTTAGAGATGACAGAGACAAACGACCATCTTTTCCTCACTCTTTGATTGGTGTGTGGGAGTGGAACAGCATTAATGAGTTTGGAGCCATAATTAGCATCCCACTCACTCATCGCCAGAATTTATTCTCTTACTGCGTGTGTGTTCTTTCCTGTGTGGTGTGCCTCCTAATTACTGGCCCCATTCAGTGTGCCAGTGTGCCTGGATAAAGTGAGTAAGGAAAGCAGTCAGTCTGTGTTCACTCAGAGTTAGAAGATGAAAAGCATTAAATTAGGATTTGTCCTCTATTGATCTATATTTAGAACCGCATTATACAACGAAGAGGAAAAGTCTGTTTCCCCTAAAGCATTCAGCACAAGTGAGAAAGTTCAGTAGAAATTAAAGGTTGACCATCAAAAGGAAAATACTAATGGTGGAGCGTTTTCTCTATTCCCCCATTTGTGGAGAATTAATTGATTGTTGAAAAAACTATTATCAAAGAATGACTTAGTCACCAACATATTGCAAGATTGAAGACCAAACTAATAGTTTATTAAATTCAATTTCATTCAATTGAATTAAATGTAATTTATTTGTATAGTGCTTTTAACAATGGAAAGCAAAGCAGCTGTACAGAAACACACATTCTAAATATAAAGTTAAAGAAAGAAAGAAACGTAGGTTAACCAGTTTGTTTCTAATGAGCAAGCCAGAGGTACTGGTGGCAAGGAACAACTCCCTGAGATGACATGAGTTAAAAACTTTGAGAGGAGCCAGACTCAAATGGGAGCCCATCCTCATTTGGATGATACCAGCGTGACCATAAATAAAAGCAACCATACACTGATGCAAACTTGAATACAAAATTGTTCATGACATTTTCAGCCCTAAAAATATTTGAGTGATTACAGTCACAGAAACTGTTTGTATCAATGCAGGCCAAAGCCATCTTCATGGCTATTAAGTGGAACAGTCATCTGTTACTACAAGTTTCTATAAGGAGACCATATGGAGACCATCCTTCCTTTTAGTGTAACTGCTGATCTTAGTTATTCATCTTTGCCTTAGGTTAAATTTTATTTTTGTCAGATTTGTAATAATAATAATAATAATAATAATAATAATAATAATAATAATAATAATTGTTTATCTATGCCACATTTGTTTTCACTTTGGCTTCACACCTCCAGGGCTGAACGTTCGAGGCCCATTTTGGGGTCTCAACATTGAGTTGCATATTTTCCCCATGCTTGGTGGGTTTTCCTTCCGTAATCTGGTTTCCTTCCACAGTCCAAAGACATGTAGAGTCAGCTAACTGTTTTTTTCCAAACTGCCCATGGAGTGCATTCTTGTGCCCTCTGATGGATTGGCACCCTATCCAGGGTATAGGCTGGGATATAGGATAAGTAGGACTGACAATGACTGACAAAAAATGTTTGTCTATACCACAGGCTTCTAGACACCACATATGTGCATCCAGATTCAAAAACCCTTATTTGCTGTTATAGTAAGGCTTTCGGATAAATTTTGGAGCTTTGCCCTATTATTTTGTCATATTTAGCCACAAGAGCATTAGCAACAGGTAAGAAGGCCTGGTATGCAGTCTATATGTTTGTTATATCTGTTAATGTCCACCACATCATATGTCAGGTTATAGAATGTTTTAATTAGGATTTTCTAACCAGTTGTATAACTTTTCTTGGTAACTGCTGCCAAATAATTGTAGACCATCTACATCCTAATCTGTTCTTATCATCCACTTTAAGAGGAAAACCTGTACACGTTCTCATTCATGCAGTTATCCACCCAGCCAAGCATGTGGAAGCAGTTCAATGCATACATAGGTCATACTGCAGGTCAAGAGCTTCAGGTAATGCATAAAGATATCCAAAATTTACATGGAATATGGTTAAAAAATAAAATAATAATAATAATAATACAAAAAAAACTGAAAAAAAGTGATGATCCTTTTGGTCGGAGTTGATCAGAAAAATGGCTATTTGTAAAGGGATTATACTGTATAGCAAAATAAAGAGAGCTTTACTCTCATAACTGTGTACTGTTATTCTGCACAGTCAATTTGACTGAAACATCCTTTATATATTTTATATAATACAATACAGTATGATAAAAGTATAGCATATATTTATCTTGATGTTATAAAAAGACACAATCAATTTCTCTTTGTAAAATGTAAAATGGTCTAGTTGTGTAATGAGGTGTAAGGGAAACACAAAACTCACTAAAATACAAAAACAAATTAACTGTAACTATAGAATTTTAACATAAATACATAAATTGTGACTAGCAGCCTCTAGAGAGAGCAGCATCCATTTCTACTAAAGCTTCACAAAAAACATAAACATCTTGAAGTTTGAACTTTTCAGTGCATTTGGTACAAATGATTACAGCACACCAACCACGCCACATTATCCCTACAGTCAACATGCACCCATCACCCAGAAAATGGGGAGGTAAACATTTGTCTTTCAATGCACTAACTCGTCATCATCTTAGAGAGCGAGAACTGAGTGAGAAGAGTGAGCATGAGAAAGAAAGAGTAAGATAGATGATGAGAGGAAGGCAGTTACACTGAACGTGAGAACTGACAAAGTTCTGGTGTCATGGTGACCTGCAGCTTCTCGCTCCCATCTGCTGTTCCTTTACTCCCAAAGAACACAGGGGTGAAGAAAACCTTGAAGTATTTTTTTTTCATTGCCTAAAGGACCTTGAATTATTTTTTCTTTAAACGGATAGCATACACACACCTTTTCCGTTTCACCTTTTTCTGAACTCTTCATTCTCTGACAGAATGAACATAAACACACACTTCCATACAACAGGTGCGCACACACACACACACACGCACACACACACACACACACGCACACACACGCACACACACGCACACACACACGCACACACACACGCACACACGCACACACACACACACACACACACACACACACACACACACACACACACACACACACACACACACACACACACACACACACACACACACAGTACTTTCCTGACAATCCATTTGCACTAGGTGTGTGTGTGTGTGTGTGTGTGTGTGTGTGTGTGTGTGTGTGTGTGTGTGTGTGTGTGTGTGTGTGTGCGTGTGTGTGTGTGTGTGCATACATTTTCAAGGTAAGTGAGCCAGGCATAAAGAGCATGTGGGTCCTTATAGAGGCAGCTGTTGCTTGCTGAAAGCTTGATAGTTTCTGCTGTCTTACTCCATCATAATCCCCCCTGAGCCCACCCCAAAGGAAAAAATGCATTAAAAAAAAGTCAAAATGTGCACGTGTTTGTGATAAACACTTGCCAATGTGCCAAGGTTATAATGTTTTAATCGGTTTGAGGCAAAACACTGCCTCCAGACGCCTGGTAGTCTCATTCCTTACAACAACAATGGTAAGGAAAAAGACCTTTTGAGTCCAAAAAGCTTACATAAGTATCTGGTTCGTGTAGTGCCAGAAAAGATGTCAGCTTTGTGCAATGCTTTGTCACTGTAAACTTTATACTTTTTCAAATGTAGCTAATAAGACATTAAACTGAACAAAAAGTATAAATTCTCCATCTACTGTTTTTCATGTTTATTCATTTAGAAATTCAAGATATCATCTATTACTAAACTACACAATTCAACACTTTACACATCTGCATGATAGTGAAGACGAATCAGCACACACAAACCAAAGCCAAGTTAAAATGTAGACTCATGGGATCCCAAACAGTTCAGTGTTAAATTGTTAAACCTCAGCAGGGGTATTCTGCAAATCAGGACAAATTGTAAGGATGCTGCAGCACTGCATGGCCAGGAGTCAAAGAGAGCATAACTGATAAAGCTTTGCGTATAGCTAGGGAGACATTACTTTTTGAACTGTCTTTGAGTGCAACACTAGCAAATAGTGCACTTCTGTAAGCTGATGTAGGCAGAGGAAGCCAATTACTACTCTTCTCCCATCATGTTTGAAATGTCACGTAATTAACACACTTAGTATTAAAAAAAAAAGGGAAAAAGAAAGAGAAAAAGTGAAAGGTGGAATAGTTTAAACAAAGCACCTGAGACATAGTTGGAAGTTAAGGAATCTTAGAATAAAGTACTAACATAGCTTTAACCCGTTATCATATATATAATTTTGATAGTTAAAACAAATGTGTCGTTAATTTTTATCTGTATTTTAAAATACTTTTTGTATATATATATTAATGTTTTGTAAAAACTATAACCATAGGCACTCATTTTAAAAACAATTTTTCAATTTCTAAATTTATATAATATAAACTTTATATATTATTTGCACCATAAAAAGGACAAAGAATTACAAAAGTAAAAAGAAAGTAATGGAGCAAGTGTTGAAATTCTATACTTTACATATATATTATTTCGCATGTGAGGTGTACAATTTTCATTATAGTTACCAGTGGCACATGTTTTCTGTTTTTCTTCATAATTGCAGTGGTGGATCAGATATCATTACCATATCCGTATGGAAATAGTCTATAAAGTGGTGCACAACACAGTGAGGAGTGGAACATCCTTAACACTGATGTCTGGAGTTACTTGGAAAGCTGGCGCCACCTTTGGATGGACTTTAATAATTGTGGAATATCATTTTTTATTTGTTTTGCAGTAATATACTTTTCAGCACCATTATTGATGAAATATCATGAGGGGGTGAAGTGCATACAGAAATGAAATCTGGCTGTGGTACACTACGCAACACAATTAATAAGAAGATGACGTTGTGCCTTGTGCCAACAGTGCAGGCAGCTGCACACTTTTCTAGTTCCTAAGTCTCATTCACTCACCTAAATCCCATGTCATTCCTCTCACTTAATATATCAGTTTTACTTCTATTTTTCCTTGGTTGTTCCTTATGTTGTGTTGTATTTCTATTGTAAATGTTCTATTTTAATCATATTTATATAAATGAGCTTGAATTAGTTGTTACTCATGTACTGTCCAAATGTATGCATTTTTGTATATTAAATACTTTAATAGCTTATATAAGCTTTTTGTAAATATTTCCAAGATGAGGAATCCTGAGATGGTCAAGCAGTTTAAGCCTGAGTTACCTGTTTATAAGACTTGCGGGGAAGACAAATCCCGGCAATGACAGGCGATCTTTATACTCTATTCCTGTACAGAATTTTATCCGCTTTCTTCCCATGGAAATCACATTTCTTGGATGCCAGCCAGCCACTACATGCAGGCATAGTTATAGTCACAGAGTCAGACTTTCCTTGCAGAAAGCTTCAGGTACAAGCATTTGAACACCACCGAATACTACTCTCCAAATTACTGTAGATTACAAGACAACAACATAATTCGCCGATAGTTGCACTTACATTACCAGTCCAAGGTTTGGACACACCTTCTACTTCCATGCCCTTTCCTAATTTTTGTTTCGAAACAATGCTGATGGCATCCAAAATATGCAATAATCTCATAACGGCTCTAATCTGAGGTGCTGTTAAATAGTGATTTCTGAGGCTGGTAACTCTAAATTAAATTTCTCCTCTGCAGCAGAGGTAGGTTTCAGTCTTGCTTTCCTGGGATGGTCTTCATAAGAGCCAGGATTATCTTGTTGCTTGTTGGGTTTTGCAAATGCACTTGACAGTACTTGCAATAAGTATTCCAGAACAGCTAACCTGTGTCTTAGAATAACAACTGACTGTTGTTGTTGTTGTTGTTGTTGTTGTTATTGTCATTACTTAATTCTGTAATGTCATATGTGTTATTTCATAGTTTGAAAAAACTCCAGTATTAATCTATAATGTAGAAAAAAAATCCAAGCTCTAGTCCAAACCTTTGACTGGTGCTGTACTGTATATGAATACAGTATATATACTGTATACTGTATCTGCAATATTATCTGTCAAGTTTACACACAGTATAAGGCCTCAGCATTTGCTAATCCTGAGTCTGGAGCTAAAAGCCTGTTTTCCGTTCTGACTGAAAACCACCAGGCAGTTTGCCATCGAAGCTGGCCAATAGAAATGTCCTTTATGCAAATCAAAAGGAAAAATTGATGCTGGCAGCTAATATTCAAAGATATATGTAAATATCTATGACTGCAGGATATTTAAATATCTTCTACTGCAAACATCTCACCAAAAGATTTTATAATCATTTCTGACATGTGTCCTGTTTAGTATGTGGTGCCAGGACTCAGATAAAACTAAATGCAGTGATAAAAATTAAAATGTAGAAAATATGTTAGAAACCCGGCCATCACAAAATTACTATTCTGTATTTATCCTAAAACTCTCTCTCTCTCTCTCTCTCCGTCTGTACGAAATGCAAATAAAAATTTTGTGTTATCAGTGAAATGTTACTGTGCTCAAGTCTCTCTCACTACAGAGCTCATCTAACTATACTAATGTTCACAAGAACAGTTAAAAGATTATCCGAGTGGGATTTAATTATTTAAAAAAAATTGTTTGTGCATTTGTTATCAAAAATGTTCTAGTCACTATTTTATAGAGCTCAGTTTTGGGGAGTCTCTGGTCCATGATTGTCCTGTTAATAGCTGCCCATATGGAAACCTGCCGTACAATATATGGGTATTTATACAGGGGGGCCAAAAAATGTATACATACTTCAACATGAAACATATATGCTTTTCTTCTGACTTCTGATGGTCACATGATAGCATTGAGATGTGTCTGCTACTTATGCTCTGTAAGGCCTTCATGATGGCTATAATCTGAGCTGCTGTTTGTTAATTGGTGATTTCTGAGACTAGTAATTCTAAATGAACTTCTCCTCTGCAGCAGAGGTAAAAATTTGGCCTTGCTTTACTGGGGAGGTGTTCATTAAGCCAGTTTCATCATGGTGCTTGACCATACTGTACTTACAAGAACTGTTCGAGAACAGCTGACTTTCGTGTCTTAAAATAACAACTGACTGTTGGGTGTGTTTACTTAATTATATGATTCTGTATGTGTTATTTCATAGTGTTGAAATCTCCAGTATTGGGGATTTCAAGTAATATAGAAATATGAAAATATCCAGCATCTCCAGGCCGTGTGCCTCAATCTTTTGTGTCTCCACGCTCACTCCGTAGGCTCACTATGTAGACGGCCTCCCCTTCTCCATGTGTGCGATGAGGCGGGGCAACACGAAACGGGCATGGCTGGATAATAATCATTGTTTATGGATCTCGGGTTTCTCCTCTTACTATAAAAACAAGGCGGGGAGAGTAGCTCGAGGTCCTGGAGGTCTACAGTGCGGAGTCATGCAGTGGACGCTTACAACGCGGAAGAGTGGTATGTGAGCGTGGTGATATAACGCGCCCCAGGAACTTCAAAGGCCATAGAACTGAGTGTAGCCGTTTGATTTCCGCATTGAAGACAGCTGCGAAAAGACTATGTGAACTTGTTTGTCTCTCGTATATGCAGCTGCACCCAAGCAGTGCTGGGTGCGGCCGGTTGGCCAATAAGTGAGAGAAAAACATTCAAAGCAGCATGCAGGAGCTGCTGCCCACTATGCCTGCCGCCATTGCTCACCAGCCTCGTGCCTGCATGCCAACTGGGCAGACCTGCACGTGCACCTCTTCACTACTTTCCTCTGTTTTTTTGCCGTCATTCCTCCTTTCCTTTTCCAATTTTTCCATTTAAATTTACTCATTTTCCATAAGACCTCACCTCATGTCTGTGGTGCCGCCCCTGTGACAAACTCATTACACTACATTACATTACATATGAGTTTTTTTTTTCTGTACATTGGTCAGAACTCACTCTTTCAATGATGTCTTTACATTTAATATATTGTTGGGCCCAAAACCAGTCTCAGAAAATTTTCTAAATAATATATATGACCAGTATTGTTTAGGTTCCCTTTGTGCCACCTGAGCAGCTCTGGACCCTGGAGGTTTGACCTCACAGAGCCTTTTGATAGCTCCTTGGTCTTCATAATGTTTAGTTGTGTTCTCTAACAAATCACGTGGCTTTACAGGAACTGGTGTATGTTTATTAAGACATGTGGCACATACAGTAGTTGTGTGGAAGCAAATTAGCATCATAATTATTTGAATTATATCAGCCTTTGAAAAATACTTTTTGAAATATAATCACTGTTGAATTTTAAATTTTTGAAATTTAAATACTACTGAATTTATTAAACTGAAATATTTGACTTTAAAAAGCAACATCTTTGAATCTAAGTGCTCTGAATGTCACACGAAATTTTCAAAAATCCATTTCAACTGTGAAATTCAGACAGAAAATTCAAGCTGTAAAATTCAGATAGAAAATTCAAGCTTGGAAATTCAAGTACAAGTTCAATACAAAATTCAATACAGGAAAAGCAATCGAGCCAGAACGGAATCCGTTCGTCAGTCACGTGACCCAGGGAAACTACCGTCTTAGCTTGTTATGCGCTAAAATGCCCCCCTGCCACAGATTGCCCCCCCCCCCCTATATAATCTCTATCAAATATTATATTAAAACATAAATTCATAGGTTTACTGTTATCAAATATGATATAACTATTATAATTAACCCTAGGCACGTGACAGGTGTCGAGACCATGAATACAAATTCTCATATAATGTTTATTTTGTGGCACATTTATTTTACAGGGATTTGTCATGTAGTACAAAAATGCTTGCACTAAATAAATATTTATGATGAAAAATTTAACGAAATGATTTTTATTATTAAATAAGCAATATCAAAAATACATGTTGTATATTTAAAAAATAATAATTTATATGTTTTCCCTATACAACATGTAATTTTTTATAATGCTTATTTTATAATTAAATCCATTTGGTCTAATTTGTAATTTCTAAATCATAAACCTATTTATTTCTGTTCTAATATAATATTCGACGGAGATTATATAGGGGGGGCAATCTGTGGCAGGGGGGGCATTTTAGCGCATAACACCGGTATCGAAGACGGCCGCTTCCCTGGGTCACGTGACTGACGAACGGATTCTGTTCTGTCCCGATTGCTTTTCCTGTATTGAATTTGTACTTGAATTTCCAAGCTTGAATTTTCTATCTGAATTTTACAGCTTGAATTTTCTATCTGAATTTCACAGTTGAAATGGATTGTTGAAAATTTTTCTGTGACATTCAGAGCACTTAAATTCAAAGATGTTGCTTTTTAAAGTCAAATATTTCAGTTTAATAAATTCAGTAGTATTTAAATTTCAAAATTAACAATTCAACAGTGATTATATTTCAAAATGTATTTTTAAAAGGCTGATATAATTCAAATAATTATGATGCTAATTTGCTTCCATATAGTTGTACCCCATCAGGCAAAGTATGTACCTTTAACTGGCATAAAATTAATTTTAAAAAAGTGGCTGTTTTTTCTAGAAAAAGTGGCAGGTACTCATGCAATAATTCAAACTTGGTTGTGGTAATGGTAATTGTTGAAGGTGTATTTTTTTCATTTATTAACATTTTTAAATTCAGAACAGGTTGTAACTCTATTTTTTTTGTGTGTGTGTGTTTTTTTTTTTTAAATACAGGGTTGGGGTTAAACTATAGCAATTCCAGTTAGCTAGTTAGCTAAAGTGTTCTGCAGCAGACAGCTAGTGCTTTGACAACTGCAATGCAGCTGTCACTCAAATTGACCAGGCTATCAATTATGTAACTTTATGGCTTAATACAATTGTGACTAATGAATGACATAACATTTTATGTCATGAATAGGAAACCTGGACTAGCTATTGAGACCAATCCTATTATTTATACCAGGCTGTTGGTTTTTGTTGTAAAGTTAGGCATTTTAACATGAGGGTCTACGGGGATTGACTGGCTTTTGGAGTGGACATGGAGTGGCTTCTGGAGTCCCCCAGTGGACATTTGAGGAATTGCACGTTTTGGCACCTCCGCGTTGTCTTCACTTTTCAGAACCACAGGTTGCCCTTGACTTTGACCGCTGAATGCGCGCTATGAACGCTAGATGGCGGTAAGCGCTGCAGTTCTTCATCACATCCGTCAAAGGACGAAAACGAAGAAGAAGCAGCCAGCAGAAACATGGCTGCGCTCAGTGCTGCATTGCGCTTGTTTCGTTCTTGTCATCGAATGAGGAATGTGGATTTTGATGCTAGGATCGTTTTACGTGGTGTTAAGCGACTGTCTTGTAGTTTATCATCAGTGGACAGTAAGTAAACCATTTTTTACCTGTTTATAAATGAATCCAGCAAACAGTGGTGTGTTTTTATGTTGACCTGTGTTTAGCTCATCTCAGCTCATGTGATGCATCAACCTGAACACATCGGTGAGCATTATATAAGTGTTTAAATAGTATGTTTTGTTCAGTAGGGAAAAAAAATGCCGATTAGGTTTGATATTGTATACAGCCACAGATTTTACATTTCTAATCCTGAATTTCTGTCAGTCTTCTGCTGGGTTGTTTAATTAGTCCTGTCGTGGAGTCATATTCCACTTAATATTCATGTCTTGATCATTTTAAAAAAACACCTGGGAACTATGAGTTTCATAACCAGTGATAGAAATCAGAGTCAGTCCCAAGAACCAGATGTATTAGAACCCGAGTCAGTCCCAAGAATCAGAGGTATTAAAACCAGGGTCAGTCCCAAGAATCAGAGATATTAAAACCAGAGTCAGTCTCAAGAATCAGAGATATTAAAATCAGAGATATTAAAACCAGAGTCAGTCCCAAGAATCAGAGATATTAAAACCAGGGTCAGTCCCAAGAATCAGAGATATTAAAACCAGGGTCAGTCCCAAGAATCAGAGATATTAAAACCAGGGTCAGTCCCAAGAATCAGAGATATTAAAACCAGAGTCAGTCCCAAGAATCAGAGATATTAAAACCAGAGTCAGTCTCAAGAATCAGAGATATTAAAACCAGAGTCAGTCTCAAGAATCAGAGATATTAAAACCAGAGTCAGTCTCAAGAATCAGAGATATTAAAACCAGAGTCAGTCCCAAGAATCAGAGATATTAAAACCAGAGTCAGTCCCAAGAATCTCTGAGGTATTAGAACCCGAGTCAGTTCCTAGAATCACAGGTATTAGAACCCGAGTCAGTCCCAGGCACCAGGGATATTAGAACCCGAGTCAGTCCCAGGCACCAGGGATATTAGAACCCGAGTCAGTCCCAGGCACCAGGGATATTAGAACCTGAGTCAGTCCCAGCCACCAGGGATATTAGAACCTGAGTCAGTCCCAGGCACCAGGGATATTAGAACCTGAGTCAGTCCCAGGCACCAGGGATATTAGAACCTGAGTCAGTCCCAGGCACCAGGGATATTAGAACCGGAGTCAGTCCCAAGAATCAGAGGTATTAGAACCCGAGTCAGTCCCAGGCACCAGGGATATTAGAACCTGAGTCAGTACCAGGCACCAGGGATATTAGAACCCGAGTCACAATAGACAGCATAACTGTATTACTTGGTGCTCTTATTTAATCTCTCTCAAAATTGTTCTGCCACCTTTTTCAAACTCGTTCCACATTCACGACCACTTCCATATGAGCAGAAATAATACTCAGCTATAAATACTTTTTCCTCTGTCGAGAGACCCATTTCTAACAACTGCACAACACAACTTCCTTTTTACTACTGGGAACATGTGCGGCTGAAGCTAAGCGCCATCGACAAAGCACATGCATGCTCGGGATATGTGAGTTTCAGCTGTATATTTTGGCGTATACCCATATTAGAACCCAAGTCAGTCACAGAAACCAGAGATATTATCCTGTATGTGTGCAGCGTTATTACTAGGTTATGTTACTTTAATACATTATGTACTTACATACATTATATAAGCATTTCAGTAACTAAGTGTAGATGCACATTTCTAATTCATTGTTTCCTTTATTGTTTTTATTATTATTATTATTATTATTTATTATGTTATGTTTCTTCTAAGACGCTGATGGAGTGAAGAAAGCTCAGTTCACGGATTCCGAAGTTCAGGACATTTTAACGAGAATCACAGGTTTGGATTTGAATAAAGTATTTCATCCGGTTAAACAGGAGCTAAAACCGCCAAAGTATAAACTTCTGACTGATGCTCAGTTAGAGGAGGTAAGACGGAGGATATTTTTTTTGCTTGTTTTTTTACAATCACTATGTTCGTTTTATATTTTCAGCACTTATCAGCACTGTACTGTGTAGGGATTATCAAATATTTAAACTCTACATATAGAGAGAAACTGGTGTTAATGATCAAAAAAAGAAATGTCAATGTCCAGTGGTGTTTGTGTGTGTGTAGGCAGTGCAGAAGGCAGAGGAGCAAGCCAAAAGGTTGTTAAAGATGCCCCCAGTTTTACCAGAAAGGCAGCCCATCGAGGATGTGCTGTGTGAGGATAAGATCCTGGAGGGCATGGACACAGCCAAATACGTCTTCACTGACATCACCTACAACATCCCACACAGAGTAATTCTCCCCGTTATGTTTATGAATCGTATAAGTTAATTAATTTAAGTATGCAAGTTGTGAAGGGAATCAGGGATTCCAGACACACCAGGATTTCTGGAAGACCTGGTGCTGAGGAGCACTGTTTTATGATTTTCCAAGTTTTCCTTATGCACAAATGAATAGAATCAGGGACAGAAGGGAAGGAGGAGATCAAAGGGTGGGGTTAAATTTAATCACAGGGACTCAAGAAGGTTGTACAGTACTGTGCAAAAGTCTTGAGCCACATCTCATTTGTTCATATTAAATAAAATTACTTGAATGAAATGGGAACACATTGTACTTTAACAGGCAACAAAATGCCTGAAGATTGAATTTTAAAATTGTTTATCTCAGTGGTTTCCAACCTGTTTTGCACCTCGGATCAGTTTTATGTAAGACAGTTTTCCACAGACCAGCCATCATGCAGTTGTAACAAAGCATAATAAAGTGCATAATAAATATAACACCATAACACAGAAATAGTGTGAGCCAGGAGCTCGGTTCCATGTAACGGGACGTTCCCATCTAGGAGTGATAGGGACAGTGACACCTGAAGTGTATTCCTCATGTCCAGAAGCAGGATTTTTAGTCCTTTTGTGGATTCCAGGATATTCCAGCTTGATTTTAATCCAGGACGTCAGCAGAGTTGAAGTTGAAGTCTCAAACACACTTTTAAAGCCACATTTATTTTACAGAGAAGATTTGGAGCATGTGAATCACATGTTGCGATGTGCAAATGGAAAATAATGGAGACGATCAAATCATTTTTCTAAATTAAACACTTTGCAGCCTGATAGTTAACTAAATGCAAATGAAATCAAAGGTATATTTTTAAGTCTTTCTGTGAGGCCACAGTCCATGGGTTCGGTGGTTGTGGACCGCTGGTTTATATTACAAGCTTGCAGCAACCTCATTTCCCCTCTCGTCTGTCCAACCACTCGGCAATCAGCATTACCAGTATACAATATAACCCCGGCCCGATCATCTTTCATCACTGCACCTGTTTTTCTTGTCCTTGAATGATTCATAGGTCACTATGTGGCTTAACAAACAAAAACATTGTTCTGAAAATAATGAAAGTAAATACTGCATTAAAAATGCCTGAAAGTCTGGTTATTTGGAAGCAAAATGTTAGGAAAGGAGGGGGTGACTCCAGATTTTTGCACAACGTTGTAGGGACCACTGAGATCATAACCAGAAATCAGAGTCAGTTACACAAATCAGAGCTATTGGAACCCGAGTCAGTCACCGAAACCCAAGTTTTAATTTGGTGTGCATTTGATCTGCATTTACTTTCAAACGAGTACATGGTTTGAAACTTAATGAGTTAATCCTTAAGATGATTTAATCAGCTTACCAGCTTTACTATAATTTCTTTCATCTATTATTTATTTATTTATTTACTTACTTCATTTTTTAACAGGAGCGTTTCATTGTGGTGAGAGAGCCGAACGGAGTGCTGCGCAAAGCATCGTGGGAAGAAAGAGACCGACTCATACAGGTTTACTTTCCCAGGGATGGCCGCAAGCTAACAGTGCCACCTATTTTTAAAGAAGAAAACCTCAAGGTACTGAAATAGAACATCAGTAATGATTTAACAAAGAAATCCAAGATTTATTTTTTAAGAGTAACCTTTCTCTTGTATTCTGTCCATTTGTAGATCATGTTCGGGCAAAACAGACATGAGGAGGTTCTAAATTACTGCCTGGTCCAGTGTGAACCAGACTCTGCAGATTTCAAGCAGGTACGCGTGTGTGGAGCCAAACTGGAACACGTGTGGCAGTGTTTTTCACTTTTAAGTATTACACTTTATTGATAAAGCAGCTGCCTTACTGGTGCAGTTACTCCTGTTTGATCTGGAGGTTATTCTAGAAGGCAGCAGAAGTGACTGTAAGTAATATACTGTACAGGTTACTAAAGTATTCCTGACTGTGTTTGTGTGAATTGTTGTCAGGTACACACTCTAACCTACGAGGACATCGAGAAACATGGGAAATATGAGCTACTCAGATCCACGTGTTTATTTGGAGGTCTCGTCTGGCACCTGGTCAGCAGCCGCAGGATAGACGGACTGTTGTTGGACATGCTGCAGAGAACGCTGTGAGTGCCAGATGCACAAAATGTATAAAAGCATGAGGGTCAGACCAAAGATTAGGGTTAATCCCTATATGCTATTATACGAGGGTGTTCAAGTCAAACTGGGACTTTTGACGACAAGATTTTTCTTGAATAAAGGCATAAAACTATTGACATTTCCAGGAGATCTCAAACACAGTACAGTGATGAGATTCTTAGCTTGCTGTAAAACATTTAAATGGTGCAAATGTTTTAAAGAAGGCCGTACGTCAGTGGTGTAGAGGGAGTGTGTGTCCTTCCGTTTAAAAGCCTTGATTTGCTTGATTATACTTTTTTTTAATTATTATTATTTGTTATATTTTTGTTGAATTTGATTTTATGATAATATGATGATTCTGTGGGATGCTCTTACTGTTTCAGGCTACAAGACGCAGTAGATTTGGTGCATCTCTTCAATCTGGTGCATCCACAGAGCGACGTGGCATTACGGAGCCAACAAGCTACAGGCATCGACTTACTCCAGGTGATCTGACAAACATACACACTGTACATTCTAAGCAAAAAAAAAACTGTTGTGCCTATTAGGAGATGTGGAGTGACATTTGCGATAAAGATAGAGGTTACCAGTGACCAGTGTATCTCAATATTTAGTGTTACCCTCCTTGTTGGTGACACAGCTCACCAGGCTTCTCCGCATGAACTCAAATAGTTTTCTAATAGTGATGATGTTATCTGTTTGTTTTTTTGGGCCAGGCAATGTATTCGTACTCTTAAAAATTGTTCGAGATAATGTCAAAGCAACTCTTCCTCACATATGATAATTGCAGATTTTTAACTATATACAATTCAAAAACAAACTCTTGTTTTGAGGGTTTAAAAGTATATTTAAGGTTTACAGCAAAACGCTTTTGCTAAATAGGGCGAAATTTAGTTTTTTTTTTTAGTTATTTTATTAAATTTCCTATGTATTGTATCCTGAGTATATAACCTCACACATCTTACACCTTTCTCTTCTCAGGTCTATGCTGATTGCGAGTCTCAGAAGCCTGCAATAAAGTTGGCTTTGCAGTCGTACAAACAGGCAATGGAAGTGACCTCTGCTTAAATGGAAACCGTACCAACGTGTGCGTCATTGTGTGGGACATCACTATGTATTGTACAATAAGTCATTTTGTAATACTTCAACAGCACGGAATATTGCAGATTGGTTACTGTTCTTGTGTAAAACTGTTAATAAACTCTGACCTATGTGAAGTGTCATTCCTACAGTCTGCCTACACCACCCAGCCTAACAAACAACTATACAGTTGTGTATCTCAATTTGAGTTTTTACTCCTCAGTGAACCACATTTTAAATATCATAATGGAATGTGACAGTTTAAAATGTATTACTGAAATTTCATATTGTGAGATTATTATAACTCAAGTATAAGCTTATTCAGACTGTTTTTTTTGTTGTTTTTAAAAAAATAAATTTCAGAAATTAAATGTTCTTGTATTCTTGATTTAATGCATTAGTATAAGATCATAAGATTATTTCAAGCTTAAAATTAATAACAGATAGTGGTGGCCGAAAGAGACACTCTTGAACCACTGAGGCTTCTCAGCTGATTGATTCAAGAAAAGATTAACTATGTTGCACGTTCACTAGCGGCCTCTACTGCTGAAACATGTATCACATATTAATAAATATAATTTTAAAAATATATATACGTATTTTATTCATACATACAGTGGGTTCAGAAAGTGTTCAGACCCCCTTAAATGTTTCACTCTTTGTTATATTGCAGCCATTTTCTACAATCAAATTCTAAAAGTTCATTTTCCCCCTCATTAATGTACACAAGGTACCTCATATTGTCAGAAAAACACTGAATTGTTGACATTTTTGAAGATTTATAAAAAAAAGAAAAACTGAAATATCACATGATCCTAAGTACTCAGACCCTTTGCTGTGACACTCATATATTTAACTCGGGTGCAGTCCGTTCTTCTGATCATCCTTGAGATGGTTCTACACCTTCATTTGAGTCCAGCTGTGTTTAAGTATAATGATTGGACTTGATTTTCATGTTTTCTACATGGGTTCTTGAGAGGCCAGCATATCAGGCACTTTGATCATGGCTCTGTGAACACTATCTCCAATCACTAGTGAAACACTAGGATAAATACATTAGTGTAGCAGGGGATTATATTGAAAAATGAAGGTAGTTATTACTCTGACTATGTTCTGTTATTCTGGCAATCAAAAGTCCTGAACACATATCATGGGAAAAGTGTCTAGAAGTGGACTTGTTAATGTTTAATTTGATATAATGACATATTACATAAACAAATATAAATATTGGGTATATTTGGCTATATGTGAAAATATCATTTACCTGATGGGTGTCAGGGATTACCCCTAGAGGGCGCCAAAGCGCCCAGAGACTTCCTTTGTTTTTTCTGTGTTCTTTGTGTTCTTTTCTGTGAAGGACTCTAATCCCCAGAATGCACCTCGGTCAGGTGATGTGGCGCTCACCTGGACTGAGGTTGCTAATTAGCTGTGCTCGTTAGTTTTGTTATAAATGTTCCTGAGTTCGGTGATTTCCTTGTCTTGCATCTGTTCGTCTAGGTTACTGTTTGTTATGGTATGTTGTTCAGCTCTGTGTTCTTCCTAGCCCTGTGTTCTCCTTGTTCTCTGTGTTCCTAGCTCAGTGTCCTTTCTGGTTCTCTGTGTTCTTCCTGGCTCCATGTTCTTCCTGGCTCCATGTTCTCCTGACTCCGTGTTCTCCTAGCCTGTCTGTCTCTGTCTGTTGGTAATGTCTAGTTCAGTGTAGCTCCATGTTTAGTTTATCCTGGTTTCAGTTCATGTCTGTTCTTTTGGTTCTTTTGTGTTTCAATAAATACTTTTGATCATTTTCACCTCTGCTATCATGTCTCTCTTTCGTCCGGCAAGCAGTAACCGTGACAATGGGAAATATACACTGTACAGTCGTGGCCAACAGTTTTGAGAATGACACAAATATTAGTTTTCACAAAGTTTGCTGCTAAACTGCTTTTAGTTCTTTGTTTCAGTTGTTTCTGTGATGTACTGAGATATAATTACAAGCACTTCATACGTTTCAAAGGCTTTTATCGACAATTACATGACATTTATGCAAAGAGTCAGTATTTGCAGTGTTGGCCCTTCTTTTTCAGGACCTCTGCAATTCGACTGGGCTGCTCTCAATCAACTTCTGGGCCAAATCCTGACTGACAGCAACCCATTCATTCATAATCACTTCTTGGAGTTTGTCAGAATTAGTGGGTTTTTGTTTGTCCACTCGCCTCTTGAGGATTGACCACAAGTTCTCAATGGGATTAAGATCTGGGGAGTTTCCAGGCCATGGACCCAAAATTTCAACGTTTTGGTCCTTGAGCCACTTAGTTATCACTTTTGCCTTATGGCACGGTGCTCCATCGTGCTGGAAAATGAAAAAACCAAACTGTTGTTGGATTGTTGGAAGAAGTTGCTGTTGGAGGGTGTTTTGGTACCATTCTTTATTCATGGCTGTGTTTTTGGGCAAAATTGTGAGTGAGCCCACTCCCTTGGATGAGAAGCAACCCCACACATGAATGGTCTCAGGATGCTTTACTGTTGGCATGACACAGGACTGCTGGTAGCGCTCACCTTTTCTTCTTCGGACAAGCCTTTTTCCAGATGCCCCAAACAATCGGAAAGAGGCTTCATCCGAGAATATGACTTTGCCCCAGTCCTCAGCAGTCCATTCGCCATGTCCCTGATGTTTTTTTTGGAGAGAAGTGGCTTCTTTGCTGCCCTTCTTGACCCCAGGCCATCTTCCAAAAGTCTTCGCCTCACTGTGCGTGCAGATGCGCTCACACCTGCCTGCTGCCATTCCTGAGCAAGCTCTGCACTGGTGGCACTCCGATCCCGCAGCTGAATCCTCTTTAGGAGACGATCCTGGCGCTTGCTGGATGTTCTTGGATGCCCTGAAGCCTTCTTAACAAGAATTGAACCTCTTTCCTTGAAGTTCTTGATGATCCTATAAGTTGTTGATTTAGGTGCAATCTTAGTAGCCACAATATCCTTGCCTGTGAAGCCATTTTTATGCAACGCAATGATGGCTGCAGGTCGCGTTTCTTTGCAGGTCACCATGGTTAACAATGAAAGAACAATGATTTCAAGCATCACCCTCCTTTTACCATGTCAAGTCTGCCATTCTAACCCAATCAGCCTGACATAATGATCTCCAGCCTTGTGCTCGTCAACATTCTCACCTGAGTTAACAAGACGATTACTGAAATGATCTCAGCAGGTCCTTTAATGACAGCAATGAAATGTAGTGGAAAGTTTTTTTTCAGGATTAAGTAAATTTTCATGGCCTATGCCTATAAGAAGGACTATGTAATTCATCTGATCACGCTTCATAACATTCTGGGGTATATGCAAATTGCTATTATAAAATCTTAAGCAGCAACTTTTCCAATTTCCAATATTTATGTAATTCTCAAAACTTTTGGCCACGACTGCATATTCACTGATTAGCCATAACATTAAAGCACCTAGGGTTCCCCTTGGGGTGTGGCTCTGCAGGCTCTCTGGGGTGTGCTGTGGTGGCTGGCATCAGCATGTTGGCAGGAGATCCTTTGGGTGCTGTGGTTTGCGAGATGAGGCCTCCATGGGCCAGACTTGTTTGTTTGGTGCATTCCATGGGTGCAAATGTTTTATTTCTATTGTGGCCAGCATTGACTTTTTTGGCAAGTTGTGGCTTTTTTTTTTAGAGATCAGACCAGACAGACTGACCTTTGGTCCCTGTGGTCATGGCTGATCCTTGGGTGCCCATGATTTGGTCACCGGTTTCCTGGTATACAATTGATAATCAGTGTTATTCAGTTGAACTTGCTGTGGTGTTAATTTTATTATGGCGGTGTATGTGTATACCAAGTAATGCCTATCATGGATAGTTTCTAATACTATAGATGGTTAAACTACAGTAGATGGTCCTAATGTTTTGCTAATGAGTCTTCAACCACAACATGAACAACTTTAACACACTTTCACACTTTATGCCATATTAAGTACATAAAGTCACATTAAGTGGTTGCAATACTTTGTGTCAAAAACATTCAATGTACAACCGTTTAAAACACTGTGTAAAACGCTTTATTAGAATCTCATTGCATAAGAACATATGTACTACAACAACAACAGTAAATGCACACATGAACGTTAAAAGGTGATGCACAGGAGAGCTGCTACATCTTCAGACAGCTATTCTTTCTTCTTAAAGACTTGATGGCAGACTTTGTCTTGGCAGGTGATCTCCTGATGAAGGGGGGGAACACCATTACTTTCAGACTCGTCTTTTTCATCTGCTAGAAATCTCACTGGGAATGACCTCTGTTCTAGATTATTTCAGTGTAGGTGTGTGTGGATGGTGTTTATTCTGATGGAGTTCTAGTTATCAGGTTATTAGGCAATAAGGGTGTTGATAGATGATTTACCAGATGCAGCTGGTCTCCCTCTATCCAGTGCGTCCAGCCTCGATTCTCCTTCTCGCCTTTTTGCACACACACAAGCTTATCTCCATCCCAGGTGACGAGCGTCTGCAAGACAATGGGATGTGAGCAAATGATACACACATGTGCAATGGACATTTTAAAGTTTCAGGGACAACAGTTTACATGTATGTGCAGTTTACAACACAACATCTGTGGTAAAGGAGAATTAGAGAGAGATCACTGTGAGCTAACAAGCAAACGCGCCTTCTGTGCAGTAGATTTGCAATTAATAAATGAGCTGAACAGATCGCTGGCTGAATGTGGACAAGTATACAAGAATGTGGAAATATTTTGACACTGAACAACCTCTTGCTCATTTTAACAACAAGCAAATTCAGGAAGTAGAATGTGAAGTTATACTTTATCATAAGTCATCATTTAAGTCACTGTATGTATGTACGCACTCTTTGTCAGCTTGTTTCTTGTACAGTAAGGACATGCTAGCCTTTGCCCTAACCTTAGCTAGTGGGCGGGACTTGAAAATGACAAAACCTTATGGAAAATGTACCCTATTGGCTCCTGTGTATACAATTTTAGTAATCTAGTTAGAAAATAAAGGGAAAAGCTGAAATCTGACATGAAGTGAAACTTCAGCCAGAGACTCATCCTGAATCTGCACCACCATCTAAGATCAGCCCTCAGAACATCGCCCCACTCTGGTGCAGTTTCCAGATCCTTATAAAAGCTTATTATTAGAAAACGTAACCACAGCACTCAAGTGATAATTACAGTTTAAAACATTTTCTTGAAGATGACTACTTAAAGGCGTCTTGTCAAATGCAGTTATGTACTTATGTACTATACTTAAATGTACCGAAGTCTTACCAGGGTACCTAAATGGGTAGTAGTATTGGGTCGTTCATTAACGTTTTGCTCTTTTTGAACGAGTAGTACAAGAGAGTGATTTGTTAATTTTCTACTAGGTGCGTATGTGTAATGCACTGCATAGAAGATATGAGAGGTGAGCTGCTCATTCTGTTTATCATAATATCTCCTTAGCTGCATTGTAATATTTTGATTACTGGAACTATAACCAAAATGTGTGTATGTAGACTTGTTGGGGGTCTGTTTATTGAAAATGTAACATTTTATGTTATTTCATGTATTTCATGCTGGTTCATGTATCATAGTACCTTTCTACAGTACATAATAAAATCATGTACCATACTATGTACTGTAGTAAATGTACTGTTGTATGTAAATTATGTACCATGGTAGGATATATATACCATAGTGTATAATGTAATGTACTATATAAGAATAATATAAGAATAAGCTAAAATATTCCATCAAGACTTCATTGTCTTTCCTCTCTTTGATTGGAAATACACTACCAGACAAAAGTTTGGACACGCCTTCTAAATGCATGGTCTATCCTGATTAAACAATGCTAAAGACATCCAGAATATGCAATAATCTCCTCTGAATGGTTGATATTGAAATGTTTCTGCTACTTATGCTCGGTAAAGTCTTCATAACGGCTCTAATCTGAGGTACTGTTAATTAGGTTTTGGTCATGCTTTCCTTGGATGGTCTTCAGGTATCATCAGGGTGCTTGGTGGGGTTTGCAAATGCACTCGACAATGCTGTTCTTGTAAGAACTGTTCCAGACCTGAGTGTCCTATCAACTGCTCTGCCTTCAGAACATCACGTGTTTAATCATCAACATTAAACCTCATATTAGACTGAAAACGTCCTTATATACAGCATATCGTCCTTAACTCGAGGTCATACATCACCTTGACCACTCTGTTGTCCAGGCCCTTAGTGTGCTCCTCAAATTCCTCTCCAACAGTGAAGTTGACTTCATAATTTCTGAACGTGCTGAGAGTTTTGGTCTCGAATTTATCTCCGGTTTGCTTGATGACTTTTGTCTGCGTGAGATGTGAGGCGATCTTGCGCGTGGCGAAGTCTATGTCTGATAAACAGAATAAAAAAAGGTAACCATGTAGATGATAATTAGTAACTTGGAATAATTTCTTTCTGCTTACTGTACTTAAAATGCATCTCTTTTTTCATTTTATGTGGTTTCAAAGGGTAAGCAAGATATCCAATTATCTTATCAGTCTTATCAAGAACACACTATGACCTGAGTACACTTTTTGACATAGACAAAGCGTTGAAAAAGAACTTGGCAGTTGTAGTATAGAAGACGTTGTTTTAAGTTCACTTCAAAATCAGATCTAGTCTAAATCTAATACTATGATTATTATTATTTTGTTTATTCCTCTACTTACATATTCTAATTCCACCACAATAAAAGGTAAAAGTGTGATGAATATTGTATAAACATGAAACAAATATGATATAAAATTAAATCAACCCAAGAGTCATTAAGAAAACAAAAAGGATTTTATTTCATATCTAGTCAGCTAACTTTTTTCCTGCATAAAAAGGTAAAGAATAAAGAAAAATTAAAGAAAGTATTCACCCATTGCCTTCATGACATCATCAAACTTCTCGTTGCTCACCATCTCCCATCTTCCATTGTAGTCGGCAGGCATCGTGGCGGTGTGAGAGAGACTGTGTGATGGGTGAACAGGATCAGAAAGGATTCAAGACTGAATAGCTACAAGGCTGGCTCTTTTTATATCTGGAGCAATGTGTGTGTGTCACAACGTGGACTTCTGTGTCAAAGTTCAACTGATAAGGCTGTATATGAAGACGTGTGGCATTGTCTATGATGTTAACTTACTTTTTAATTATTGATTAATTTATTTTTAATGTTACAATGAGAGAAAAAAGTGAGGGGGGGGGGGGGGGGGAGCCTTAGAAATACCCTATTACACTGCACTGACTGTCACCCAAATGGAGACAGTTAAGTCTTGAAGATGGGATGATGTAATGCATATCTATTTTAATGATCTGCCATTTTTTCAGCTCTCATCGTTGCTGTGGTGTCACTTTATCCACCTTTTGTAATCACGACCATTTTCTGCTGAGTGAACAGTTATAGATCAAGATTATGTACAATTAAATCTCAACACAGATTGAATAAAATGACACAGAAAGCTGTTAACATTATGGCATGTAAATGCTATTACAAAGGGATGATATTGTCCAAGCTAATAAACCCTTTTGATTGTGGTGTTTTAACCATTATTATTTTCAGGCATTGTAAAACATCTAGAGGTAAAACCCTTGACATGCCCTCATGATCCATTTAAAGACTCTTCGTTAGAAAGATTTTATGCAGTAAAGTATAGCAACACATTTCCCCGAATGGTCAAGATGAGAAAATTGAGGGAGAGGTCAAGCTGGAGAGAATTTGCTGTATGCGCAAAATTACTGCCGTGGTTTTAAATGTTGCAAAATGCTTATTTTGTCATTCTGTTGCAATCTACAGCCAAGTCGTATCCTCCAGTATCGAGGGAGTTGGGAAGGAAAGAAAGGAATAGGGAAGGGAAGAAAATGAGGGAATGTAAGGAAAGAAAAAAAAGGGGAAAAAATAGGAGGCACAGGTAGGGAAAAAAAAGAAAGAAAAATGGATGGATAGGTCGATGGATCAATTCATGGAAGGAAGGAAGGAAGAAAGGAAGGACATTAACAAAAGAGATGACCAGATCGCTTGCTGAATATGGACAAGTGTGGAAATATTTTCACACTGATCAACCTCTTCCCCATTTTAACAACAAGCAATTGAATTCTGTGGGAAGTTTAAAGTTAGAACAGAATAAACGGAAAAAGGAAACTACAACATGTCACCTTCTTGAACTCTTTAGAGCAATTTTTTAAACATTTGAATTTAATTGTGCATTCAAATGTGTGGTTGATCATTTCTGTGCGTCCTCCCTGGTACAGTATGCATTTCTACGGGCTTCTCCTGTTTCTTCACACAAATATGCCAGTAGGTAGGTTGGCAAAGATGTAATGGATCGATACATCCTACGATACACTGTGACACTGAGTGGGACAAAGAGGTTATAAAAGTGAGTGGTGGAGCTTTAGGTCCTTTAACGCTATAGTGCCTAATGCAGTCTGACTGATAAAAGTAAGGAAATTTTTAAAATGAAAGAAATATATCAGTCTGCATGTATTGAATCTATATATTATATGAGTTTCATAGATTCCAACTGAAATTAATCAACTTTTTGATGATATTATATGCACTTGTTTCATCTTTATAATGTAGGCCCTAGGCCATAAGAAATGCTATAACAGGGTGGACAACATAGTAAGCTGGACAACGTCAAACTACAAACACAATATGATGAAAATTAGGAAATATACACACGTAGACAAAATTGTTGGTACCCTTCGGTCAATGAAAGAAAAACTCACAATGGTCACAGAAATAACTTTAATCTGACAAAAGTAATAATAAATAAGAATTCTATGAATGTTAACCAATGAAAGTCAGACATTGCTTTTCAACCATGCTTCAATGGAATTGCCCTGACCTCAGTCCTATTGAGCATCTTTGGAAGGAGCTGAAACATGCTGTCTGGAAAAGGCACCCTTCAAACCGGAAACAACTGGAGCAGCTTGCTCATGAGGAGTGGGCCAAAATACCTGCAGAGAGGTGCAGAAGTCTCATTGACAGTTACAGGAATCGTTTGATTGCAGTGATTGCCTCAAAAGGTTGTGCAACAAACTATTAAGTTAGGGGTACCATCATTTTTGTCCAGGCCTGTTCCATGAGTTCACTTTTTTTTTATAATTCCGTTGAAGCATGGTTGAAAAGCAATGTCTGACTTTCATTGGTTAACATTCATAGAATTTTTATTTATTATTACTTTTGTCAGATTAAAGTTATTTCTGTGACCACTGTGAGTTTTTCTTTCATTGACCGAAGGGTACCAACAATTTTGTCCACATGTGTAATTGTACAGTACTAGTGTATCTAAATGTTGGTCATTATAATAAGACCTCCGAATTTTACTATTTTGCAATATGTTTATGATTACAAGGTGATTCTGATAAAGACACAAAAGACACTTTATAGTGATATTAACCCAGGTCCATGGATTCCCTGTTTCACAATTAAGGACAAAGTCCTACTTCTCACCTCCAGATCACTGCATGGTCTTGCCCCACCACCTTGTGTTATAGAGTTAACAAATACTCTCGATTAATTCTCACAAATACTGATGTAACTGTACATATGAGTTCTATTATTAGTTTTCATCAGTCATGAAAACGCTCCATATTTTTCTACAATAAAGTACGTAGAAAGAAAATCTAACAAATAATTACATTTACGTTAGCAATACGTAGTTAAAATACAGATCTATCGATAAATGCACATGGTCAGCTTCTAGTATCTAGTGTTATTTCTCTCTGAATTTCAAATGTTGGTGAGAACCTTATACTTTAAACATATTTAAATATTCTTAATTTAATATCTTTTCCACTTATTCCACTGCAACTGTTTTCTTTAAAAATTGCCCTGTATTTGGTGGCATTTATCTCAGCCCTGACCAGTTTCCCTGTTCATAAAACATATCCCCATTGTACAATGCTATAAACTTTATCACATCATGCTGGTGCTCTCAGAGTGATGAGCTGAGTGATTTATTTTTTTTCTTTTTGCCAAATGTAGTTTTTTTGCCCCCTAAGACCAGAGGATTTTTTTTCTACACATTTGCTGTCTCTCCAATACCAATCAAGATTTCATGTGGATTGCCACTCTTCCATAACACCAAGTACACTGGAATATCTGGGCTTTGGTTGTCTCATGAACTGATTTTCCATTTGAACTGTGAAACCTTTAGAGTTGCCGCTCACCTCCTGGTTGCTATACTAATTAGTGTCATCCTTTCCCAGCCAGTGACATTTGTTGGACCGTCTTTTCTAGGGAAAAAAAGAAGATGTATTCCAAAATGGAACACATAAATAGACGACATGAAAACATAACGGCTCCACAAAAGAAGTATGAAATCAGTGTTTCCATTAAGCAGTAGGCTATTTTATTCACCAAATGCTTTTATCTCCTGCTCCAGCCATGTTCCATTAGACTCAACATCTGCAAAAGTTGAATTCAAGAATTGGCTTTTTGCCAAAAGAAAAAAAAAAGTCAGGTCAGGTCAACTTTATATCCAACATATATGAATTCAAATGCAATGGGTACAAAAGTTATTTACTGTTCGTAATGTAAAAGAAATAATATGAAAAGTACATATCATTTTCCCAATACGAGAAATCACTGTATTTCGCAGCAAGTACTGATTTCCTGTACTTTGCAAACATGTGCCAAATTTATAATATATGGTAAGACAATGCATTTGACTTTAATACAAAATAATGCTTGATCATTTTAAATATGCAATACATTTCTATATAACAATTCTCAGACAAGTCTGGAAAGATGTAAATAAAAAAATAAAATAATCTGCTCAATTAATCAGGACTTATATTAAGATAGCACCCGGACAGACAATGCATCTTTAATTATTCTTTGTGGCCAAATCACAAACCGAAAGTGGCAGCCAAACCAGTAGCTCCAATCTCAAATATATTTACTGTGTAGTGTTCCCCCCTAATCAACAATATATATATATAGATATCCCTGAAGTTGATTGGAACAGTCAAATGACTTTCAGTTCTTAGTTAGTGTCTCTTACACAACCAACTCCTTTACTTACTGTCTCTGTAGTTTACAGCTGAGATTTCTGGTCCGAATGCGTGTTGCTCGGCACAGTTTTTTTTACATAAATTGTCACGTTCTGGCTCTTAAGTAGATGACTTGTAATGCACCATTCCTTGTTTTCGTGCCCTTAGTCTTCCCTTGGCATGTCCTTTTCAGCTGCTTTTAGATCCTTATTGTTGGACTCCTTATTGCTGGCTCATGAACCACTTCCCTTTCCTCCCTGAAGGTTTACCACGCCCGCTTTTTCATCACCGTTGTTCCTTTTTTCTAAGTGCAGATATGTTACTTTCGCTGACCCTTTAGGAACGCTGTTTTGTTTCACTGTGTGCTGTGTACTGAACTGTATATGTATAAGGTTCAAATGACTTAAAAAGCCTACTTGTCTTGAATCTCTTTCCATTCCATGACTGATGTTCTCCTTCAGAATCGAGGTCTTCCTCTGAGTCTTAGACTAGGTCTTCTGGGAAACGTTTTCTTATCCTTTTCTGGTTATCGCTTTGTTGCCACTCTTCAGAGGAATCATCCTCTTTTTTCTTACGTCTCTGGTTTAAGGCTGTTTTACTCTGGTCAGAAGAGTCAGAAGCATTAGAGGCACTATCCAAACTTTTTGTTTCTGATTTTTTCTAGTCTCATTCTTCACATTTTTACCATCTTCTTTATTTTCAGACCTGATTTTTCTCCTTAACAAAAACCTTGCTATAGCTCTAGGAACTATACAAGCTTTTGAGGCAGTTACTAGTTCTTGGCTTTTTGATGTCGTGTGATTCATTTTCTCAGCGTTATTAAGGTATTGTGTTTCTACTTTTTTTCAATTTTAATAAGGGTGTTTCTCAGCTTTTGGAGTCTCAGTTTCCTCATCAGACATTTTTTAGGTATTGCCTGGATGATTTCTGTGTCGTCTGCTACTGCAGTGATTCTCTTCCCCACGTCCATTATGTTTTCCTCTTAAACACGGCAGCTATTGCAGTTTTCTGATGAGCTTTTGCCAGCTGATGGACTCCTCCTTCTCCTCATTGCAACTTTCATTTTCCCCTCCTTGCTGTTATTCTCAGTCTCTTCATGTCTGTGCTTTCTGTGCCTTACTGACATGGAGAATCATCTGAAACAGAAATATGAAAGAGATTTATAATTCAGGGTGTCTGTAAAGTAAACACAGAACCTACATGCGCATAGAGAACATAAGCTTCTCATATTTTCTGAGATGGTTAGTGAAGCTGCTTTGCATTATCACCTCCATAGAAATTTCAGGATACACTCTGATTAAATGGTAAAGAACTGAACCCAAATAGACAGATATGAGATGCATTATCAAATATAAAAAAATAGCAGAAACTTTGGTGTTTATTCAGCATTAATACTTTTAGCTCATTTTTGCTGTCGCCCAATTATCCATGAATATTTATTAATAATCAGATTAACCACATCCTATAATTCTGCTTTGATTCTCTTAAAGAGATAATTCAGTCTAAGTCGGTTCATCAAGAGTTATTATCTATGCACTTTTTTGAAACACCAAGATTTTTTTTCCAAGAAAGTAATATAACTAATGAGAACCTTATAGAACATATTGTCATAAAAAGCTGTCTTAATGGATATACTTGCTCGTACCCTGATGGTCCTGCTGCTTGGACTCTGAGCTGCTCTGGATAACTGCAGGCTTATGCTCTGAAGTATCCTCTTCCTCTGATGCATGCATCATCTTACTGACTGCATCCACAGCAGTTTTCCTGGGCTGACGATTCTGGTCGGTGTCATCTGCATTAGTGTTCCATGTCAGAGGATCTGCTGTCATGTACTCTTCTACGCTTTGCACGGGAGGATCTGCTGCTAAACCCGTTCACTTGACCACACAACAAGATTCTCATTAGGGAGATTTAGCACCATTTTATCCTCCTACTATTTAACAGCTTTGATGGATCAGCAAAAATGATGCATCAAAGCAGTTTTACCACAATATAATAAGCAGCAAAAAAAACAAAACATATGTGCAGTGCATCCGTAAAGTATTCACAGTGCTTTACTTTTCCTCCATTTTGCTGTTATAGCCTTATTTCAAAATGGATTCATTTTGTTATTTTACTCAAATTTCTACAAACAATACCCCATAATGACATCGTGAAAGGAGTTTGCTCAAAGTGAGAGATCGGGGGAGAAGGGCCCAAGAACCTGATGGTTAGTCTGAAAGAGCTATTAGAAATCAGACGAATTTCAGCGAAAAAATATAAATCATAATTATTAATTTTTGTCCCTAATGAGCAAGCTAGGGCAATGTGACAAGGAAGAACTCCCTAAAATGACAAAAGGAAGAAAACGTAAAACTTAAAACAGAAGCCATCCTTATTTCGAAGATAGCAGATCATATGATCATAAATCAATCAGCTCTATCTGTGTGCTATAAGGTTGAAAGTTCAGGTTGAGAGTTCAATTATATGCCTGGAAAGGGGGCATATCCACTAAGAGGCAGAATGGGCTCCGGTCTTGGATGGAATGAAATTCTACACCCACACTGGCCACTTATGTGAATGTACTGTATGTCCTCAGAAAGTCCTCAGTTTTCAAAATAGAGAGAGAAGAGATCTGCATAAACCGCTCATAGTCACTGCTAATGACATTCACCACAGCCACCGTGACCCGAGATAAATCTGTCCATTTCTTGTCATCTGTATTTTGCTTCAAATCAAACTGTATTCACCTTCTTTAAGGATTGATTTCCTAAAATCTTGCTCATATCCTCAACTATTTTCTTAAATAAAAATGCTTTAATTGCACAAGTTGCACATTGCTTTAGTTTTGTTACCCCTCTGTTAGTGAACAAAAGCATATTCTCTTGTTTAAACCGAAATGTAATGATTTCATACAGACATGATGCACACTTACTGGAGTCCTCCATTGATGAGTAAGTAGAATCGATCCGCCTTCGCTTCTTACTGCGATGGTGATCCGCTGTAGAGGCCTTAGCCAAGGTAGTTTTAGTTCTAGGTGACTCCACTTGTTCCGGAGTTTTAGCAAGAACTTTTAAGTTGTAAAATATAGTAAAAAGTCCAAAAATGCTTCAATCAGTATCTCTAGTGCAAACAACAATGAGACAGTTAAAGTCACAGAGAACCCATTTCTCCCTGATGTTGAAGTTTCATGGTTCATGTGAACATTTGCTGAAGCACTTGACCTGTATCAGCATGATTTTATTCATTTGTGTGATTAATGCATGGTGCCTCATCATCAGAGTCGTCCTGCGTTTACACCAATTCCATAAATAGTGAGGAGGTACAGTATAAGGACATACAGTAGATGACAATTCCGAACATTCTTTCATTAAATTAATCATGGGTACTGTTATTTCCTGAAATCTTAGTCTACTACCAAATGAAAAGATGCAACCTTTTCATAAAAGAAAACATTATTGAAAATAGCTGTTACCAAAGTATTACTGCAAGTGAATATGAATATATATTAAGCAACTGTATATGAATATATATTACGTATAGCTGCAATTTATTACTTCAGGCATAAAAAAAAAAAAAAATTACCCTAAAGGTGCAGTGTTCAATTGTTTGTTTGTGGAAGGTGATCTCTTCCTCTCCCTTAACAATTCTGGATGGCTCCTGGACCCTTCAACAGAAAGTTTTATATATTATTGTTCCTGGAATTTTTTTCATCTAAATTTCCATGACAAGTGTTAGATAAGAGGTATTTTGTTTTGTTTTTTCAGTTACATACTGTAGATTCCTTTATACACTAGCATGACCAAACATTTAGAAAATAATGCTTAAAATGCATTTAAAGTGATTATAGTGTGTGGTGATAGTTACTGTATAAACATGACAATGTGAAGTGTTTTTTCTCTCATTCATGGTGACGCATCACACTGCCAGACTCTCAAAACATGAAATGCATGCTCGGATTCCGATGCTTGGAGAATTAACTTCTGTCAATTCATCTTTAAACATTCTGTTTCCATTGTTCACTTTCCTATAAACAAGCCATGTCTTCAGTTTGCTGATCAATCAGGTCTATAAAAATCAAATAAAACAACTGTGCAAGTCTGACAAGTCTGTCACCTGCCTCTGTAGATATTGTCTGGCTTGATGAGCTGATGGGCTTCAGCGCAGTAACGTACATAAATGCAGAGCGGTTAACAGAAAGCCATAATAGAGTCCCAGGGCCATCAAAACAAAACTTGCATTTAAACATGCAATTGTCAAAACTACCACATAAACATATAAGCATTAGTAGATTAGTAATTTATAAAAATGCATCTTTTATAATCATTAAAGCTGTCAGTCATTTTGAAAACTCCCGCATTTAATTGAATCCTTCGTTTTCATCTCGTCTCCACTGAGAGGATTTGTGCGTATGTATCATACCTTCAGATCTCTTCTTTTTGAAATCTGTCAAAAACTGTGTGAACTGTTCTCTTGACCATTGCAAAAATGCGAACAGCGCAAAAAATTATGCAATCTTGTGTGAGCTTTTGAACAGCGCGTTACAATATTGAATTCTCATTGGATAATCGCTGTTATTTATAGTTCGTAGATGATCATACGTAGAGAGTTTTATTTTTTCATTTTTCGTGACTAATTTTACATTTTACACAGCATTATTAATCCAAAGGGGATGGTAAGAGGAATGGCTGTTTTAGAGAGGGGATGGTTTTTGTCATTTTGTCAATCGACCCCCGCTTACACATACTGTAGTATGCGCAATATTTACATAAATGTCTTCTCAAGAGATACTACCTCACTGAAAAATTTAAATTTAATTATTTTTTTGTATGCTTGGTTTATTTTATTTTGTTGTATTCCTATTATGTGTATGTTTTAGTGTTTCGTCTATGGTGCTGCAGAACTGCAATTGAATAAAGATTGATATCTTACATTCTACATTCCTGCTATTGAAAGTTCTAACCTGTATGCACTAGTGGTGAAATCGGGCACTACCCCCATGCAACACGCCTGCAGGTCCATTTCTATTTCCATTTGACTGCATGAGTCGTTTTGATGCATCTGATGCACTTGTCCGCTGCCCTGTAAGTCCACGGTAAGTGGAGACTGCACCTCTATATGTTCACTTAGAGAAACTATAAAGCAACTTAGATCAGCTTGATTGACATTTCATAAATAGTCCACACACAAACAATTATCTATTTATTGTTAAGTGATTTGAACTCCATGTAGATGTATTTATTTGGATGACATTGATACTATTGATCATACAGAGTAAGACATTTTTTAATGAAAGAATGGTCAGAATTGTGTTTTTATGCATTTGCTTGTTTCATGCATAGGCTGTACTGGTCACCTAAACGTCTGTACACATATACACATATGAAATTGATCTACATGAGCGTAGCAGTCTGTGTAAAATGGTGAACTTAATTTCTTTGGCTTGTTGTTTAAGATTTTATTAACATGGTGAGTAATTTACCATCATCTTATGAGGTTTAAGTTTGATTCCTATTTTCACCCACATGAATAAAATCTACCCTGAAAATCTTTTTTAGTCCTGATGCACATGAGCTAATTTTAAAGTAAAAATTCAGAAAAGTCAGACAAGACCTTTCTCTTTCATATTACTCTGCTGACCTCATGTAGAAGCATGAATGCTTGATAAACACTTGATGATAAACTACATCTAATGGATTTGATCGTATTAATTGCTGAAGCTCTTTTAACCCCAAAACAAACCCAATCAACAAAAGTGGTCTAAATATATAACTAATCTCCTACCAGAATTATAACACAGTCTAGTCTTGGACATGTTTTGCTTACTGTTTCTGGGACATAGTTCTCATTTATTTTGCATTGGAATACCCTTAGGTAACATGCCTTTTTGCCATTGACGGTTCTGCTAAAGAACACTGCTGTCACTTCGATTCTATTTACCTTTGGTGTTTCGCTTTTTTCTTTTCTTTTCGGTTTCTGGGGTGATGAGGACTGTGTGTCCTCATCTTGCGTTTGTTCAGTTTGATCATTCACTGCCTTGTTGTCTTCCTCCTCCTCGTCTTCTTCAGGACTGCTTATTTGCTGAGGACATGGCCGCTTGTGTGATGATGCGAGCATCAACTGTCCAGTACTCGCCTGACGACTGACTTTAAATTTAGACATACAGAATCAATTAAACAATCAGAGAATATCTGCATTACAGTAGAATGACTACACTAAAGTTTTACATATAATTGAGGAAATATAAGACAGTAAGTGGCCCTGACATAATAGAAAACGTTAAATAAGCGAGATGACATCACACTGAGGTAAAATACTTGTTGAGAGTTATGGGTTTGTACCTTGAGCTGTCACTTCTCCACTGCTTCTCTTCATCCTCATTTGATGAGTCTTCCTCACTTGGATCTATTTCATTATCCTAAATGTCCACATAAAGCAGGATGACACAAGTCAACACAAACATCACAAACAGAAGGAAAAAAAAATCAAGAATTAAACAAGCAACTTACCTCAGAGGACGGAGTGTCCTCTCCCTCCTCACAAGAAAACTCAATCAGACTGTTCTTGAAGTTGCGATGCCACTTACGTGGCTTTGCGCGATTAGTGCACGATGCCTCATCATCAGAGTCGTCCTGCGTTTACACCATAAATAGTGAGAAGGTACAGCATATAATGACAAGTCATATAGTAGATGACAATTCTGAACATTATTTTATTAAATTAATCATGCGTACTGTTATTTACCGAAATCTTAGTCTACTACCAAATGAAAAGATGCAAAAATTACTTTTCATAAAAGAAAACATTATTGAAAGTAGCTGTTACCAAACTACAGGCATCATCTAAGACACCGTGGTGTGCCTGAGGATCCTCGCTCTCAGCTGGCTGCTGGCTGATCACCTGTTCCATGACCTTGCCATCACCTTCAGAAATATAAAGAATGTGCTGAGTTACGTTTTTTAAAAGCAGCTTAACTAAACAGTTCCCACTGATGCTTTGTAAACTATTTGACAGTTGGATCAATGAATAAATACCAATATGCAATATTACTTGGTTTAAAAAAAAAAAAACATGAACAAGGCCTAGAAATACATTCATTAATATAATCAGAACACAGAAGTAAAAAGGCTGCTACTAAGTATGTCGTACTTGTAATAACATATCCAAGCTGAGGAACCAAATGTTCAACTGTGAAGTTCTCCATCCCTGGTACAAGTCTCTGATATCTGGGAGGATGAGGATTCCCGTCAGCATAAGATGAGGCGCCTGCTGGGTCTGCTTGTCTAACACGAACGAAGTCAGTGTGGAAAAACACCTGACCGGATGCTGCAAGTAATACAAAAGGTTCCCGTCATTTGAAATCTTTCCAGACTGGATGCAGCAGTAGCATGATTACATAACTGAATATACCTGTAGCCAGAGGAACGGACCGGCATTACTTGCCAGCACAATAGTGGTCTACTACATGCAACAAACAACACATTCATATGCTGTAGCCCTTAACATAATATTTTGATTTATTTGATATTTCTAATGATTTCACATTTCTGATATCCAACCTACCTCTCCTTCATCTACCCACACGTGAAGAGTAAGACAAACGAAAAAATTTAAGAAAGAAACACTCTTTAGTGCATAAACATGGCAGTTTGGCAGAGCACGTAGGTAATGCTTTAGTCATTCTTTTTTTTTTACATTATTATGTTTTAGTAAATATATATATACAGTACTGTATATAGGGTCAGGATTGTGCAATAGAGAGTGGCATTCTTTTTTTTTTTTCAGCACAACGATTAACTGAATTATAAGTTCATTTTAACCAACTTTACAAATGTGAATTCATAAGATCACAATGGTTTTATGGATATTTTCGGTTGTTTCTGTGACCAGTCTTAATAATAATAATAATAATAATAATAATAATAATAATAATACCAACATGAGCATTTTAAGAGTTTGCCATTTTTTACATCATTCTCATATTCCTGTCGCAGTGATATTTCCATTTTTTTTTTTTTTAAGTTGTGAGGACTTTGGCTGACAGATTAGAAAACTCAAATGCACAGTTTGATGTATGAATCGTCCCCCATCATTTCTTTTTTTTAAGAAGAAGAAGAAGAAGAAACAGCATGTCTTATTTTTGAAAGGCATTTAATGCCTCTCACGGTAGCAGAATCAACAGAAAAAAGGAGCGACAGCAAAAGAGGACATCGTTCTTCCTTATATAAAAACACAGAAATTTAGTTTGGCCTGCCACCAGTGTTTGTTTGGCCGTTGTCTGTGGCCTGTGTGTGCGTGCGTGCGTGCGTGCGTGTGCCCGCGCGCGCGCGCGAATGTGTGCGTATTTATCGAATGTAACAAATGCAACAGTAAGCAGCAGCATCAACTTTTATGTTATATGTGAGCTACTAAAATGTCTTCATTCGATTACCAGATTTAGGAGGATATACAGTACAGAATGCCGCAGGTGAGCTGTAGTACTGTATGAATGGGAAACACTGCCGTTGACGTTGATACTGGATCCTGAAAGATCATTTCTTTTTATTACAATACATACAGTACCTTTAGGTTTATTTTCCAGCTCCTTGTTTACACACTCAAGAGTCATTTCAATTTTGTTGTAAACTCAGCCGTACACCGTTTACTGAACAATTAGCACGCAAAGGTGGCGGGGGCTGTTTCACTGACCAATACTGTCTGTTAATAATACTAAATAAAACAGTAGAACGCTAGACTCAAACACACTTAACGCAGTAGTGTTATTACCTGCTAACATCCACGTCATACCTTATTAAGATGAATTGACGTTATGCGAACTTGAACGACGAGAAGAAGATGGCTGTTGTTTGTTGGTCTTGCAGTCGAAGTTAGTTTTGAAACCAAAAAGTGAAACCAAAGCGGTTCCAAATAGTGCAGTTCCTCAAATGTCCACTGGGGGCTTATTTTAACCACCCTCTGTTAAAGTGCCCACATTTATAACAGAGATAAGCACGTTTACGGCGTAGTAAAAATATTTTTCAAAATAAAACAAATAAATAAATAAATAAACATTTGGGTCTCAATGGCTAGATTTCCAAATGAAGAAATTAGTTTGATGTCCAAGCAAACGTACTAGTATATAAATTAACGTACGCCACCACAACATTTACCTTCGAGTCAAAAAGATCACCATATCCTTGCCCTTCAATCTACACATGAAGATCATACAGTAAATGCATTTAGACAACAGGGTTCCTAACTCCTTTCTGTCCACAGCTGTGGATGAAATAAGTGTTGAGGATATGGATGTGCTAATGCTAATACAGCCATCATGTCCACAAACAGGTCCGTCAGTAACTAGCTGAGCCAAATCCCTGCTGTAATTCAGAGCAACTTGTTCATATAGAGCAAGGTCCATAAATTTTGGAACATTTTTTTTTTTTTTGTACAATCTGTACACTGTACTGTACACTACCACATTGACTTTGAAATGAAACACTCAAGTCAAGACTTTTAGCTTTAATATAAGTGGTTTGACAAAAGTGTGGAATTAACTAGTTAGGAATTGCAAAATGTATGGCCCTGACTGTACTGCCTTGTATAAGGTTCCACGTATAAATGTTGCCATCATGACCTGCTGAAAGCAAACAGCTCACAATTATTTGCGTATTTAAATTATCCAACATGAGTTATTTGAAAAAAAAAAAAAAAAAAGTTTCTGGATCATAACAACCCTATTAGGAAGTTACCCTCACATGGCCGTATTACTGCCTACGGTTCTACTATAGCATTGCACAGCCTCATGGCAGGTAACATTCAAACTTTATAAACATTCTGTACAACACTTTACCAAATTATCAACCTTTATTTAATACTACTGTGCAATAAAATTTATTTATTTTGATCAAAAACACTAAGTAATTAAGCTTATATTAAAATGATAATATTACTTAAAGTAAACATTTTAATGAGGAGAAAGATATACACCAATCAGCCGTAACATTATGACTACGTGTCTAATATTGCGTAGGTCCCTCTTTCTCCCATCGTAACATTAATGCATTGTGTGTTCTAACACGTTTCTATCGCAACCAGCATTAACCTTTTAATTCATTTGATCTACACTAGCGCTTCTATTGAATCGGACAACTCTAGGTCCTGAACCCTGCATACTAGGAGCATGAAATTTCAAGGCCAGGCAACCCTACAGAAATTTGTGTTTTCTAACATTTTCTTTCTAACATACCATACCAGGGCCGCTCAAATCTGATCCTGAAGGGCCAGTATACTGGACAATTTGTAATTCACAACACTGAAACACACTCATTGCACCTAGAAATTAAGCAGAAAAATCAGCAGAAAAATCACAAACCGGTGTTAAGAACTGGCCCTCCAGCACTGGATTTGATTACTGATAATAATAAAATCAATATACAATGTGCCAAAAACTATGCACATGTTCACCCTGTCATGGAAGGTGATTCACATGGAAAGTGGTGTACTGTTTATCACATATTTTGAAATTCTGAAACGTTTTTATATTAATATTACACTGTCACACGATGGACAACATAAGCTTGGCAACATCAAACTACAAATGCAATATGATAAAAATTTGTATAAGGGAAAATATCTTTAATTATAGCAGACCTTTGAGGGAAGACAAAATGCACACTATTTTGTTGGACCACCTTACATCCGTGGCATTGTTTCGGCATTGCCATCTTGGAGTATGCCAGTGCACACAGGGCATACAACTCCATGAATGGAAAAACCCAGGTATTCATTCATATATTCAGATACTCAGCTAACCTCATTTTTAGGCAAATAATGTTGCTGAACCTAGACCTGATCAACAGAAGCGACCACAGATCATAACACTGCGTCCACAATCTTGTACTGTAGGTACTAGGCATGATGCTACATCACTTCATCCACCTCTTACCCTGATGCACCCATCACTCTGGAACAGGGTTCATTCTTTATGCTCCCTAGCAATCGGAAGCCTTTTTTCTGATCAGTCTCTCTGAGAATTTTTTTTTCTTAAGGTTACACCACTGTTTAGTTCAAATCCCTTGAATTCTCTTCACATTGTGCATATGGAAATGGTCAGAGAAATTACTTTTAGTAATAAAATAGTTCTGCTGCCATGTTTTTTTGTTTTTTTATTTCACTAAGCACTTCATTTAAGACCATCATCACTAAGACCATCATCTTAAGTAATCTCCCATCACCCTCGTTCAGGATGTATTTCAGATGAGGTTTTTCTCAGATGATTCTGATGAGGACACCAAAGACACTTGGTACTGTATTCCAAAATGGAACAGATAAATGGACGACATGAAAACATAACGGCTCCACAAAAGAAATATGAAATCAGTATTGCCATTAAGCAGTAGGCTATTTTATTCATCAAATGCTTTTATCTTTTGCTCCATTCATGTTCTATTAGACTCAACATCTGCAAAAGTTAAATTCAAGATTTGGCTTTTTGTAAAAGACATTCAGGTCGGGTATACTTTATCTCCAACACGAATAAATTTAAATGCAGTCGATACAAAAGTTATTTATCGTTCAAAATGCAAAAAAAAATTATTAAAAGTACATATCAGGTGACTGAAACATCTTCCCAATTTGAGAAATCACTGTATTTGGTAGCAAGTACCGATTTCCTGTACTTTGCAAACATGTACCAAATTTATACTATATGCCAAGACAATGATTTTGACTTTAATACAATATAGTGCTTGACAATTTTGAAGCCAAACTTTGTTACAAACCAATTCTCAGACAACAGCATGGAAAAATGCAGAATTAAAAAAGATTTATGGTCAATGCCCCCTGCCCCTCCCCAACAAAAAAAAATATATATATCCCTGGAGTTGATTGGGACAATCAAATGTCTTCAAGTTCTCCAGCTAGTGTCTCTTACACAGCCAACTCCTTCACTCGCTGTCTCTGTAGTTTACAGTCCGTTTGCCGAGATTACGGGTCCGTATGCGCGTTGCTCGCCATGGTTTACAACATGAATTGTCACTTTCCGGCTCTGAAGTAGATGGTTTGTGATGCGCCACTCCTCGTTTCCGAGCCCTCAGTCTTCCCTTGGCATATCCTTTTGGACTGCTTTGGGAACCTGAGCTGGACTCATTGCTCGACTCCTCCTGGCTCTCCGAGTCTGTGCTAACATCACTGCTGTAGCTCTTGATGTACTTCCATTTGCCAGATTGCTGTTTTCCTCGTTGCCCAGCACTCCCAGAGAACTCGTCTTCAGATTGATGCCTTTTTATAGGACCATTCGCTGCCTTCTCCCTACTTTCAGAATCACTCTCAGATTCTGAAAGTTGCTTGAACCGCTTCCCTTTCCTTCTGGAAGGTTTGCCTCGCCAGCTTACATCACTGGGCTTACCAATTTCTGCTCTGTCTTCAGACTCTGAAGTGCTGATATGTATCCTTTTTGGTCCTCCTGATGGTTGCGGGTGACGTTTGGTGCAGTCTTTCATTGAAATAGAGCTTCTCTTTCTGTTCCATGACTGGAACAGGTCGAGGTCTTCCTCTGAGTCTGTGATGTATTTCTTCTTGGGGAGGGCTCTTAGACTAGGTCTTCTGGAAAACATTTTCTTATCCCTCTCTAATTCATAAGTGGAATCATCCTCTTTTTTCTTACGTCTCTGGTTTAAGGCTGTTTCACTCTTGTCAGAAGAGTCAGAAGCGTTAGAGGCACTATCCAAACTCTGAAACTTGGCTGGTCTTCTTGGTTTGTTCTTTCCACTACTACTTTCAATTTCCTCGCTTTTTCCGTCTTTTTCATCTTCAGACTTGATTTTTCTCCTTTTAGCACTGGATTTCTTGACACCTGACTTTAATACTATGGCTCTAGGAGCTGTACAAGCTTTTGAGGCAGAGTCTAGTTCTTGGCTTTTTGACATCATAAGATTCATATTCTCAAAGTCATTAAGGTCCGGTGTGTCTACTTTTCTTCCATTTTGATGATGGTTCTTAGCCTTTGGAGTCTCAGTTTCCTCATCAGACATGTTTGAAGTATTTGGGTTGCTTGGATGATTTCTGTGATGTCTGTTTTTACAGTTATTCTCTTCCTCCTCCTCGCTTACATTGTTAATTTGTTTCATCTTACACACCGCGGCTCTTGTGGTTTTCCTGATGAGCTTTCGGGTGCTGTTAGACTCCTCCTCCTCATTGCAACTTTCATTCTCAGTTTCTCCCTCATTGCTGTTGTCCTCACTCTCTTCATGGCTGTGCTCTCTGTGTTCCCTGTGATGTGGAGAATCATCTGAAAAGAAGATATAAAAGAGATTTATAATTCAGAGTGTCAGTGAATGAAACACAGAACCATATAAGCATAAAGATTCAAACCATACGTGTCTCATATTTCCTGGACTGGTTAGTGAAGTTTCTTTGCACCCTCACCTCCACAGGATACACTCTGATTGATTGGTAAAGCATTGAACCAAAATAAGCAGATATGAGATTGATTATCAAGTATTTTTTTTAAAAATCACAAAAATATAAGAGAATTGCTATTGCTAATGCTAATCTCATAAAACGCTGCAAAACGATATTACCAAAAATCATTCAAACTCTGCAGGTGTCACTCTTATATTTTATTCAGCATTAATACTTGGGATATCAGATATTATGCACACATTTTTCATGTTAAAGTGTGTATACATTGGGCCACTCTATAGATCTTGATTGTTTTAAGTTTTCCAGGAACCGAAGTACAATGTAAAAGTAATCTGGGCCAAATTCCACAAGCCTTGTTCTGTGCAAAAATGCATTCAAAAGTTCACCTAAACTCATATGAAGTTCCTACAGTCCCACTTAGATAAATTGAGTTGATATCTTTCAAAGCTACTGTGAATTTAGTACAAATATAATTTTCCTTTCCCGGTTAGTCATACGCAACTGTGTTGTGAGCATGCTCCATTATTGGTATTACACACACGTGTTCCTTGGACTTTATGTGAATTTCTGCTACACAGCAGTTACTTAAATGCACAGAAAAAAACATGCAACATGCTAAATATAATCATATGACTGTCTCATCAAGATTGCATACAAAAGTTTTGTTCACTTATAGCTTCATTGGTACAGGTTCACTAAGTCTCTGTAACTGTAGAGGAGTGATAAACACCATTCTACACGAAGATTGGTGTTTTGTTGATCGTGGTGAAGAGCATTGACCAACAAGTCAACAAATAAATCAGGGTCCAATCCAATTCAATTCAATTCAATTCAATTCAATTCAATTCGTATGGCGGTTTTAACAATAGTTATCGTTGCCAAGTAGCTTTACAGAAATACAAATTATGGATAGAAATTAGAAAAATGTAAGAAAACAATTGACAAGACAAGTATAAACTCTCTAAGATGATGTAAGAAACTTTGAGAAGAACTTAAAACAGAAGGCATCCTAATTTCAGAAGTTCTTGTTGTGGAAATTTATCAATAATTTACCCTACTGCCATTTAACAGCTTTGCTGGATCAGCAAGCATGATACATCAAAATAGTTTTAGCCCAATATTATAAGCAGAAGAGATCTAAAAAAAAAAAAACATACACATCAACACATCAAACTTACAGATATATATATATATATAGGGTTCATAGACAAGGTAGCATGGTATTGTCAACCTCAGTTCAACACAGTCCTTTATCTTATGGAATTGACATTGTATTATGCAGTGGGAGTGAAAGCAGATGTAACCTGAACAAAATTAAACCCAAGCCAAGGTTGGGAACCTCTACCAAATACATTAATTTTAGAGTGCAGATGCCATTTTTTACCTGGCTTTCTTTTCTGAGCGCTCCGAGTGACTCTGGTGTTCCTGCTTTTGGCTCTGCTCGACTGCATTCGTTTTATTGAGCTGGACTTCCCAGAATAATCATCGTCGTCATCATCATCATCATCATCCCCAGTCGAATGGTCAATCTCACTTCCGCTTTCAGTGACTGTAAATCCAGTAAATAAAGAAGGAACACTTGATTGATTCTACACACTCATAATCAAACACAGACACAATATACATACACACACACACACACATAGCATCTGTGCGCACAAACACTAGCAGACACACTTATCTGTCTGGAATTTTTTTTACTTTATAAATGCAGGTTAATTTGTTATATTTTTACTTTATATTTTGTATTTTTTTATGTATTATGTATTAAGTATATATTATGTGTTTATGTATTTTTATAATTTGAGTTTCCATACTTTGATATATATATTTGACTTTAATACAAAATAATGCTTGACAATTTTAAATATGCAAAAATTTGCTACAAACCAATTCTCAGACAACAATGGAAAGATGCAGATTTTAAAAAATGCACACAATGTATATACAAATTATGTATATATAGAAATTTTCCCACTGTGGGATGACTGAAGGTATATCTTATCACCCCAAAAACAAAAAAAGAAATAACTATCCATGAAGTTGATTGAAACAATTAAATGTCTTCAACTTTACAAGTTAGTGTCTCTTACGCAGCCAACTCCTTTACTTACTGTCTTTGTAGTTTGTCTGTTTGCCGAGATTCTGGGTCTGAATGTGCACTGCTCGCGACAGTTTACCACGTGAATTGTCACTTTCCGGCTCTGAAGCAGATGGTTTGTCATGCTCTGCTCCTCGAGACCTCAGTCTTCCCTTGGCATATCCTTTTGAACTGCTTTGGAGACCTGAGCTAGACTCATTGCTCGACACCTCCTGGCTCTTGAATAACTTCCCTTTCCTTCCTGAAAGTTTGCCACGCCCACTTTTATCACTGGGCTTACAGTTTTCTTCTCTGTCTCCAGACTCTGACGTGCTGACATGTTTCCTATTTGATTCTCCTGAAGGTTGAGGGCGACATTTGGTGCAGTCTTGCACTAAAACAAAACATCTCTTTACATTCCATGACTGCTTTTCTCCCTCAGAATCGTGGCCTGTGATGTTTTTCTTCTTGGGGACGGCTTGTAGACTAGGTCTTCTGGAAGACGTTTTCTTATACTTCTCTAATTCATCGCTTTGTTGCCACTCTTCAGAAGAATCATCCTCTTTCTTACGTCTCTGGTTTAAGGCTGTTTCACTCTCATCAGAAGAGTCAGAAGCGTTAGAGGCACTATCCAAACTCTGGGACTTGGCTGGTCTTCTTGGTTTGTCCTTTCTTGCTGGTGATTGTTTCTTCTCCACTACTGCTCTCATTCTCCTCATTTTTTCCATCAGAGGGATAACTTCTGAAACAAAAATATAAAAGAGATTTATAATTTAGAGTGTCAGTGAAGGAAACACAGAAACCTACATGTGTATACAGATTCTAACCATAAATATCTCACATTTCCTGGGTTGGTTAGTGAAGTTTCTTATCACTTCCACAGAAATTTCAGAATACACTCTGATTAAATGGTAAAGCATTGAACCGAAATAAGCAGATATAAGATGGAGTATGAAGTATATTTTAAAAATCACAAAAATATAAGTACTAAAAAAACCCTGCAAAACAACCTCACCAAAAATCACACAAATTCTGCAGCTTATAAGTCTTGTATATTTTATTAAGCATTAATGCTTGTGGCTGATTTTCACCCAATTATCAATTAATATTAATTAGTAATAGGATTAACCACACAGTACAATGCTGCTATGATTCTCTTAAAGAGATAATTCAGTTCAAGTCTGTTTATCAAAAACAAATCAAAACTGAGTTGCATAAACATTATGTATACAGAGGAGCCCAAAAATGTATACAGGTAGTCCCCTAATTATGAACAAGTTCCTGGGGCATGTTCGTAAGTCAGATTTGTTCTTAAGTCTGACAAAGTGAATCTTATATGCCTTTGACACGAACATACAACATAAAGCATACCAATCCACTTGACTAAATCACTGTCTCCTTTCCCCACAGTTCCATCATGTGGGCAAAAACCATGCACAATATACTGGACTTTACACAATTTTGTACAATACATGTGAGCTACTTCTGTGAATGTTTGTAGATCCGAGGTCTGTTCGTATCTACAGAAATTTGTAAATTGAAGGTTCATAAGTGGGGGACTACCTGTACACATTTCAACAGTTGTTATTTAGGCCTTTTTTTTAAAGGTCATATTAAATTATGACAGCAATGTTGAATATTATGTTTCCTTTAAAGACGTCAATTGATGCTATCATATGACCTCTGATTTTATGCACATATTTTTCATGTTGAAGTGTGTACTGTATACATTGGGCACATCTATAGATTACAACAGGTCTTATTAGTTATGAGTTTTCCTGCTCTTCACACCAATGTGATGTTTGTCATCTGGAACACAAGTGCAATGAAAAAAGCAATCTCCCATCAAAATTGCATATAAAAGTTTTTGTTCACTTATAGCTTCACTAGCATGGGTTCACCAAGGCTCTGTAACTATAGAGGAGTGATTAACACCATTCTACATGAAGACTGGTGTTTTGTTGATGGAGGCCAACAAGTCAACAAATAAATCAGGAGTGTCCAATCTAATTCAATTTAATTCAGTTCAATTCTACTTGTATAGAGGTTTATATACTTGTAATTCCATGAAATATAGAAGTAACACATAAGATTTCTTGACTGTTACTGATTTTCACTTTGGGATTTTCACTTTCACACAATCACCTCACCATTCTTTCTCCTCTCCTTTCTGTTCTGCATGGCTCTCTGTGTCACTCTTGTTTCATATCTGTATGGCTGAGAAGACGATGGGAATTCCTCTTCCTCCAGTTCACTCACTGAGACTTCACTGTCATTTTCGGATTCTAAAGCAATAAAAAGGGATCAAAATTGATATCAAATTGTACCTAATACAGTAGGTGAGTCAAATGCAAAATAAAGTTCCTGGTTTAAACAATGAATGCCGTCAGCGTATGAAAGTATATCAACCCATCTTTCTTCAAATAACAACATTCAATTCTATAAATTTAATAATAATCTGCAAAAGTTGAATTCAAGAGTTGGCTTTTTGCAAAAGACATTTAGAAATAATGTCAGGTCAGATGTATTTTATCTCCAACACAAATAAACTCAAATGCAGTGGGTGTAAAAGTTATTTACCGTTCACAAGTCAGAAAATTAACACTGAAAAGTACTGTTCATTTCAGTTGACTGAAACATCTTTTCAATATGAGAAATCACTGTATTTCGCAGAAACTACTGATTCCCTGTACTTTGCAAACATTTATCAAAATTATACTATATGGCAAGACAATGGATTTGACTTTAATACAAAATAATGCTTGACCATTTTAAATACAGGTTTAAATCCCTACTTACAAACAAGTTCTGTTCTGGAAGCACGTTAATAAGGTGGATTTGTTCCGAAGTACGACAAAGTGAGTCTTATACGCCTTTGACACAAATATTCAACGTAAAGCATACCAATTCACTTGAATTTAAATTTCTGAACCCTTTCCCTACACTGCCATAATGTGGCCAAACGAATCGAGCCTGATTCAACGAGGTCAATTAATTTCTGTTGCATTACCCCCCTACTAGTGTTTCGTATGTACAGAAATTTAAAACAATACTCACTACATGGATGCAAAACTTTGCTATAAACCAATTGTCATATACAGTGGAACCTTGGATTACGAGCATAATTCGTTCCGGAAGTGGGCTTGTGTTCCAAAACCCTCGTAAACCAAATCATCATTTCCAAAAAGAAATAATGAAAACTCAAATTATTCGTTCCATAGCCCCAAAAAATAAATACATAAAAATAATTAATACAATCTATAAAATGAAAATAAAACAAATGACTCTGCACTTTACCTTTAAAAAAAAGTACAAATAAATTCCGACAGATAAGTGTTTCCGTGTGTGTGTGTGTGTATGTGTGTGTGTGTGTGGAATTAGCCCCTTCCCTCGCCTCGTTTTACACAGTAACACTCCTCCTCCCTCTCCCCACCTCGCTTTTTAAATTTCACAACAAACACACACACACACACACACACACACACACAACGGAAACACCGTTTTAACAGGAAAAAAAGAAATCTCACTGAGACCGGCATGAGCGCATATTAACGGAATCACTTTTTAAGTTTCACAACAAACGCATATACACAGCGGAAACACCGTTTTAATGGAAGAAAAATAAATCTCTCTGACCTGGCGTTAGCGCATACTAACGGAATCACTTTTTAAGTTTCACAACAAACAGACACACACATAAACACAGCGAAAACTCCGTTTTAACAGGGAAAAAAGAAATCTCACTGAGACCGGCATGAGCGCATATTAACGGAATCACTTTTTAAGTTTCACAACAAACGCATAAACACAGCGGAAACACCATTTTAATGGAAGAAAAATAAATCTCTCTGACCTGGCGTTAGCGCATACTAACGGAATCACTTAAGTTTCACAACAAACGGACACACACATAAACACAGCGAAAACTCCGTTTTAACAGGGAAAAAAGAAATCTCTCTGACCTGGCATGAGCGCATACTAAGGGAATCACTGCTGTAAAGTAAAAAAACAAACAAAAACAAAACAAATGAACCACCACCTTACCTTTGAAAAGAATCGCGACAGAGCAGAGTTTCTGTGTGTTTGTGAAGTTGGGGAGGGGGTGAAAAGACGAGAGAGCGTCTGTGCGTGTGTGTGTGTGTTTGTTTGAGACGAGCAGAGTTTCTGTGTGTTTACTAAGCTGTGTGTGTGTGTGTGTGTGGGGGGGGGGGGGGGGGGGGGGGGGGGGGGGGGTTAGGGGGTGAAAGAGTGACGCTCAGTGTCAAAATAAGAGTCGCATGCGTGATACATGATACTTGGCGCTCGTAAACTAATACTTGCTCGGTTTCCGATTAAAAATTTATTAAAAATCTTTGCTCGGTTTGCGGAACACTCGTAAACCACGTTACTCGCAATCCGAGGTTCCACTGTATAGTTGTTGCTATAAACAACTCTAAAAAAGATTTTTAAAAATCCACATATATAAATCCAACATATATACACCCTAACTGAAATAGAAAAAAAAAAAACTTTGTACATATTGGCTGATAATTTCTTTGACAAATACAATATACTGTAAGATTCATGTGGATAAAAAAAAAGGAAGAAGCAAGTGTTGAATAATGGAAGAAAGTCCATTAAAATTAGACTTAATGGGGGAAAACCCTGAAAAACGGAAAAAAGAACAACCCTACAAGTCTGAAAACTATAAATTTAGTTGACCCTGACTACCCCTCCCTCCCCAAATAAATACTTCAACTCCAGTTAGTGTCTTTTACAAACTGCTTTACTTACTGTCTTTGTAGTTTATAGTCTGTTTGCCGAGATTACGGGTCTGAATGCGTGTTGCTCGCCACGGTTTCCCACATGAATTGTCATTTTCTGACTCTGAAGTAGATGGTTTGTGATGCGCAGCTCCTTGTTTTCGAGTCCATGTTCTTCTCTTGGCACATCCTTTTGGACTGCTTTGGGAACCTGAGCTGGACTCATTGCTCGACTCCTCCTGGCTCTTGAATAACTTCCCTTCCTTACCTGAAGGTTTGCCATGCCCGCTTTCATTACTAGGCTTACCATTTTCTTCTCTGTCTTCAGACTCTGAAGTGCTGATATGGTTCCTTTTTGATTCTCCTGATGTTTGCGGGCGACATTTGGTGCAGTCTTGTAATGAAACAGAACATCTCTTTAAGTTCCATGACTGATTTTCTCCCGCAGAATCGAGGTCTTCCTCTGAGTCTGTGATGTAGTTCTTCTTTGGGAGGGCTTTTAAACTAGGTCTTCTGGAAATCGTTTTTTTATCCCTTTCCGATTCATCACTTTGTTGCCACTCTTTAGAGGAATCATTCTCTTTTTTCTTACGTCTCTGGTTTAAGGCTGTTTCACTCTCGTCAGAAGAATCAGAAGCGTTAGAGGCACTATCCAAACTCTGAGACTTGGCTAGTCTTCTTGGTTTCTTCTTTCTTTCTGGCAAGCCTTTTTTGTTTGAGATTTTTTCTTCTCCACTACTGCTCTCATTCTCCTCATTTTTTCCATCATCTTCATCTTGAGACTTAGGCGCTATACAAGCTTTTGAAGCAGATTCTAGTTCTTGACTTTTTGACATCATATAATTAATTTTCCCAGAGTTGAGGTCCTGTGTGTCCACTTTTCTTGTATTCTGATGATGGTTCTCAGCGTTTTGAGTCTCAGTTTCCTCATCGGACATTTTTGAGGTATTCGGATTGTTTGGATGATTTCTGCGTCGTCTGCTTATGTAGTTACTCTCTTCTTCCTCGTCGCTCACATTGTTGATTTGTTTCATCTTACACACCGCAGCTCTTGCAGCTTTCCTGCTGATGGACTCCTCCTCCTCATTGCAACTTTCACTCTCAGTTTCTCCCTTGTTGCTGTTGTCCTCACTCTCTTCATGTCTGTGCTTTCTGTGCCCAGTGACATGTGGAAAATCATCTGAATTGAAAATAAAAAACAGATTTATAATTCAGAGTGTCCACAGAGGAACCACGGAACCTACTTGAGCATAAAATCTATTCTTCCTACCTCCCACAACGTGTTCCAATGTGCATACAGAAACAACAGGTCCACATAAGATACTATCTCAGCCACTCTCCATCCAGCTCTTGCACACCTGGACTCCAAAGACTCCAGTGTACAAATGCTGTTCTTGGATTTTAGTTCAGCATTTAAAACTGTCATCCGTCAGCAGCTAATAAACAAATTGAGACACCTTGGACTCGACTTCCCTCTCTCTAACTGGTGTCACGGTGTGCGCCTGTTATGGGCGTGTGCTCAAATCGAATATCGCTCCTCGCTCACTCTGAAGCTTACTAGCGGGGACGCGGGAATTAGGCACGGCTGGTGAGCTATCTATGTTAACGATCCCGGACTTCTCCCCGCACTATAAAACACAGTGGGGAGTGTAGCTCAAGGTCTGTTGGGTTATCGGTGTGGTGCGGTGGACATTAAACGTAGGAGCCGCCTGGAGACGCAAGTGTGTGAGAGCTGCACAGGAGGGACATAAGAGCCGCCTGTCAAAGGCTTGCAGGAGTGACACGCGAGCAGGGCATTGTAACAAGCCCTCAGGGAATTCAAAGAAGGGAGAGTGGAGTTCCAGCCTTTGATCGCCGCAAGAAGGACAGCCGCTAACTCACTGCCGGGGCGCTCATGGCTCACAGACTCTCACACAGAGACGGATTTCATGACCCTGCCGCAGAGGAAGAAAAGTCCGCTAGGGGCACATGTCACGGCTCCTGTTCCCAGCCGGGGAAAAGTCCAGCTGCCGGACGTCAGAGAGGACCCCTGAGGCTGCAGGAGAGCTAGGATGGGCCGGTCGGGCCATCCCCCGAGAGAAGAGTCTGCCCGCTGCTCACTGCCCACCAGATCTGCTTGTGTACAACATTCCTTCCCTTTCTTTCCATCCTCCCTCCTTAAACACTTTCCTTCCCCATTTTTACCTTAATAAAATTTACCCTTTTTCCCGTAAGACCTCACCTTGTGTCCATGCTTTATTATGCTGCCTGTGCAAAAAAGGGTCGAGTGGTACTGGGTGCTGGACCTGTTATCAGAGAGACCACAAAATGTACGGGTCGGCAGAAGAAACACCTAAGACTGTCATGCTAAGCACAAGGGTGCATGCTCAGCCCGCTGCTCTTCAACCTGTTTAACCAGTTACAGCTTGCAGATGACATGACTGTAGTGGTGCTCTTCACCAACAACAATAAGACCAACTACGGGAGCGAGGTGAACCAACTAGTCCAGTGGTGTAACGACAACAATCTCTTCCTCAACGTGGGGAAGACCAAAGGAATTTTCCACTTCAGCTTCCATTTCAGCCTCCTGTCTTCAGGGAGAAAGTACCAGAGCCTCAAGGCTTGCTCCACAAGGCTTTCAAACAGCTTAATCAATCAGTCTGTCAGGATGCTGAACTCTAAAATGTATATCTTACCCCACAGCTCTTTTATTGAACATAAGACACTTTATACTTTCTGCAGAACTCTGCGCCTGTTAAAAAAAATCTTTACATGTGTAAATTCTTTAAATCTGACACTGTTTGTACTTTTACACTTTACAGTTTTTGCTCTATTGTCATACTGCTCATATCTGTCTTGCATTTTACAAATGCCTTTATACTCAGAACTTCAGGACGTTTACATACTGTATATTTGGATGTATATTTGCACCTTACATATATTGGACTTTTGGATGTACAGTCGTGGCCAAAAGTTTTGAGAATTACATAAATATTGGAAATTGGAAAAGTTGCTGCTTAAGTTTTTATAATAGCAATTTGCATATACTCCAGAATGTTATGAAGAGTGATCAGATGAATTGCATAGTCCTTCTTTGCCATGAAAATTAACTTAATCCCGAAAAAAACCTTCCACTGCATTTCATTGCTGTCATTAAAGGACCTGCTGAGATCATTTCAGTAATCGTCGTGTTAACTCAGGTGAGAAAGTTCAATTCTTGTTAAGAAGGCTTCAGGGCGTCCAAGAACGTCCAGCAAGCGCCAGGATCATCTCCTAAAGAGGATTCAGCTGCGGGATCGGAGTGCCACCAGTGCAGAGCTTGCTCAGGAATGGCAGCAGGCAGGTGTGAGCGCATCTGCATGCACAGTGAGGCGAAGACTTTTGGAAGATGGCCTGGTGTCAAGAAGGGCAGCAAAGAAGCCACTTCTCTCCAAAAAAAACATCAGGGACAGATCTTCTGTATGAAAAAGTATGGCGAATGGATTGCTGAGGACTGGGGCAAAGTCGTATTCTCGGATGAAGTCTCTTTCCGATTGTTTGGGGCATCTGGAAAAAGGCTTGTCCGGAGAAGAAAAGGTGAGCGCTACCATCAGTTCTGTGTCATGCCAACAGTAAAGCATCCTGAGACCATTCATGTGTGGGGTTGCTTCTCATCCAAGGGCGTGGGCTCACTCACAATTTCGCCCAAAAAACACAGCCATGAATAAAGAATGGTACCAAAACACCCTCCAACAGCAACATCTTCCAACAATCCAACAACAGTTTGGTGAAGAACAATGCATTGTCCAGCACGATGGAGCACCGTGCCATAAGGCAAAAGTGATAACTAAGTGGCTTGGGGACCAAAATGTTGAAATTTTGGGTCCATGGCCTGGAAACTCCCCAGATCTTAATCCCATTGAGAACTTGTGGTCAATCCTCAAGAGGCGGGTGAACAAACAAAACCCCCCTATTTCTGACAAACTCCAAGAAGTGATTATGAAAGAATGGGTTGCTATCAGTCAGGATTTGGCCCAGAAGTTGATTGAGAGCAGCCCAGTCGAATTGCAGAGGTCCTGAAAAAGGAGGGCCAACACTGCAAATACTGACTCTTTGCATAAATGTCACGTAATTGTCGATAAAAGCCTTCGAAACGTATGAAGTGCTTGTAATTATATTTCAGTACATCACAGAAACAACTGAAACAAAGATCTAAAAGCAGTTTAGCAGCAAACTTTGTGAAAACTAATATTTGTGTCATTCTCAAAACTTTTGGCCACAACTGTATATTTGTATATTAACAAAATTCACTGTATAGTTGTATAGATATATATTAATTCAGATGTTTACAAGATACATTCACTCGATTTTACTTATACTACTATACTTATACTATCTATTGTATATTTTTATATTTTTATACAAATGTTCTATATTGCATTGACAATGTAACTATTTAATGAGAGAGAAGAGGAATGGTATTTTGATTCCTCTGTATGTCTGCACATACAGTATGGTGGCATTGACAAATAAAAAAACTTGAATCTTGGATACAGATTCAGAACGTAAGTGTATATATAGTGTAAATATAACATATTGCCTTGGGTTGGTTAGTAAAGTTTCTTTACATAATCACCTTCACAAAGATTTTAAAATACACTCTGATTAAACGGTAAAGCATTTAACTGAAATAAGCAGACATGAGATACATTATCAAGTACATAAAAAAAAATAAAATCTCAAATATAAGAGAATTCACTACTAATTTTATGAATCTCATAAAACAAATCACATAAAACTCTGCATCTATAATGCTATATTTTATTCAGCATTAATGCTGGTGGCTGATTTTGTTGTCACCCAAATATTGATTGATTATTAAGATGATTTATTAATAATCTGATTAACACAATGCTAATAACAAGCACAATGCATTTACATTTATGCACTCTTTTAAAACTCGAATTGAATTATGGCAGCAATCTGTGATTTTATGTTTCCTCTAAATATGTAAGTTGTAGCACCATCGTTGATGCTGTCATGTGACTGGCAAATTTTCTGAATATATTTTCTGAATATATTTTTCATGTTGAAGTGTGTATACAGATTATGTCATCTCTGCAGATTACATAATTCGAACAAGTTTCGTTATACGTTTTCCTGCTCTGCACACCGATATGATGTTTGTTACATCGTACAATGTAAAACGTAATCTGGCCCAAATTCCACAACCCTCATTCTATGGAAAAAATGTATTTCAAAAATGCAAATTCACATAGAACTCATATGAAGCGCCTGCAGTCCCATTTACAGATGTGGCTAATAAGAATTCAAGTTTTTTTTCTGCGGAAGGCCACAATTCATCCCGCTAGTTGGTATCTTTCAAAGCTATCTTAATTTTGTACAAATTTAACTCTTCGTTCACACACTTACACACACTTGTTACTTGGATTTTATGTGAATTTCTGCTACACAGATGAACAGAAAAAATGCTGTACATGCAACATGCCGACTATAATCGATTACTGTCCCAACAATATTGCATATAAACGTTTTGTTCATTCATAGCTTTATTGCCATCGCTTCATAGAGTCTCTGTAAGTTTAGAGGAGTGATTAACATCATTCTACCTGAAGATTGGTGTTTTATTGATTGTGGGGGAGAGCGTTGACCAACAAATCAACAAATAAATCAGTAGTGTCCAATAAAATCCAATTCAATTCAGTTCAATTTGTATAGCAGTTTTAACAATAGTCATTGCAAAGTAACTTTACGGAAATAAAAATTATGGATAGAAATTAGAAAAACATAAGGAAAATCTTAGCCTAAATAAGCACATGTAATGAACATCTAATGCGCACGGCTATAAACATGGTATCATGGTATTGTCCTGTCAAGTTAAGACTTAACTTGAACAGAGAAAAACTCAAGCCAAAGTTGGGAATCCCCTACTAAATACATTAACTTTAATGTGCAAAGGCTATTTTTTTCCTGGTATTTACCTGGCTTTCTTTTCTCAGCACTACGAGTGACTCTGGTGTTCCTGCTTTTGGCTCTGCTCGACTGCATTCGTTTTAATGAGCTGGACTTTCCAGAATAATCGTCGTTATCGTCATCATCATTCCCAGTTGAATGGTCAATCTCACTTCCGCTTCTCATAGTCGTCTTTTGACTGACAAGACCAAAACAAAATCAAAGACAATTATGAAAAGAATTGTACAATGACACTACTTATACAAATCTCTTGGGGTTTTTGTATGAAAAAATAATAATAATAATAATAAAAAAATATTTTTTGTATGAAAAAATCAGTGGTCCTATGAAAAAGCCCACCTAGTGGATTCAACCCTGGGAGAAGGAGGACGAATTGGTTCCTGCTGCTGAGTTCTCTTTTTAAACCTCTGACTACGTCTCAGCTTCGAACTGGTTTTAACTGCAGTCTTGTAGTCAGATATGATTTTCCGAATTCGTTCCTCAAAGAAAGCAAACAGCTGCAAAGTCATACTGTAAATCTGAAAAGTAAAGAAATAAACAGACTGAACATGGTCTATGTAATAGCTTAATAGAGAGCAAACAGCCATTACCACTGAGACACTTCAAAGCAAACTGACTAAATGATTTAATAATGGAATAAAAAAAATACCCTGTAAACCCTGAATAGGCTTTCACTCAAACCAACACTAAAGTATATAAGTGTGTGGAATTTTTGTCTTCCACTGTTAAAGCCAATTGCATTTTAGCGCTAAGCTGAAACATAAGTTGTAACTTACTGTAAAAGCCCAAGTGAGCCAACCCAATGCAAGTTCAAGAACAAGCAAAGAACAGACTGAAAGCAGTTGAATGCACACTCCTTATACTGTATACTGTTAACCAAAGAATGATGTTTTTCACAAATCAAATCAAAATTGCACTTTATCAGCAATTACTTCATTAGCAGGTGTAGCACAATGGGTGTATCCTGCTGTGCTTCCTTACACACTGACAGCATGAGGTCAAGCTGATTTGCTCTACTCCCTTTCCTTTCTATTGACACAAGCTCTTATACTAGTGGAAACAGCCTGGGTAAGCATCTCTTCTACATCTAAGCATTTGGCAGACGCCCTTATCCAGAGCGACTTACATTTTTATCTCATTATACATCTGAGCAGTTGGGGTTAAGGCTCAAGGGCCCAACAGGGACAACTTGGTGGTAGTGGGACTTGAACCTGGGACCTTCCGAACCGTAGTCCAATGCCTTAACCACTGAGCTACCCCTGACCTCTTGATCTCTTCTGTACTATTCATTTACAGTATTCTCCATGTAACTACTGTAGGTGTGGTTTTTGCTCAGCGGCAACAGGTGTCTTCATCTGATTTGTTTAGTCCCCCCCCCCCCCCCAAAAAAAAACCTCTTCCCAGTTGTGTTAGACTAATCGCACTTAGTTATTGACCTAGTTAACCCAGTGTAAGTATCTATCCAGTAATGTAAACTTTAAAGCACTTTTTGTAAGTCGCTCTGGATAAGAGCGTCTGCCAAATGCCTAAATGTAAATGTAAATGTTTACTGAGCTCTTATTTTCTAATGTTTATCTATGTAACCTCTGTGCTATATGTATTTTTTTATATCCCTTTTCATTTGTTATTAGCCAATTTTATATTTCTTTGTTTTATATTAGCCAGTGTTCTATTCCAACGCTTTCTATTGATTATGTTCACTTTTCCTATCCCTGTAGCAGATTAAACTGTACTTTTGCACATGCCATGAGTTTGTTCTGGTTTCTTCCAACTTTTACCTGATAAGAAATAATGAATGTTCGGCACAGTCACAAGTCTTACTAGGCACACAAAAAACTATTCATACCTTGTTCTTTTGCCCTCACACCACTATGATTCAGTGTAGCTCCTATCGCTTAGTACCTCACTTTCCCTGGGCCCTCTGTGTCTTTCAAATTATCCCATATAAGATTTAATAGCAAACATTAGCAAACATATATATACTCAAATAATGGAAATATATATGATACATATGTGATTAAGTGTATCTACCTAAAAACATGCTTACACAAGGGGGCACATAAAACCATACAAATGGATGTGATTAAATAAACTATTCCCCAAAAGGGCAAATTTACCTTTGAACGTTTGTTTGGTGTGTAGGTTTTAACATTAGCAAAAATAAGCCTGGTGTCTTTGCATAGTTCGATGGGATTTTCATAGCGGTCTTCTTTAAGTTTTCGCCATACAGTCTTCAGATCCATGGGAGTGTTGATGATTTCGGAATAGTCCTAGAGCAGTGACATTAAAAAAAAATTTTTTTAATTAAAAATCATATTCCTGTTCGTGACTGGCAGGAGTGGAACACAATCTTCTTGTCTTCTGTTGTAGCTGATCCATTTCAAGTTTCAAAGCATTGTGCATGCTAAGCTATTTTTCTGCTCACCCTGGTTGTATATAGTAAATGTTTGTGTTACTATAATCCTTTCTGTGACCTTAAACCAATCAGTCCATGTTCCTCTTGCCCTCTCTGATCAACGAAGCATTTTCTCCGACATTGTCACCCACAACAAGCATTTTCTCATGTAATGTTTTTGTTTTGCACACCATTCAGTGTAAACTCTAGAAACTGTCATATGTGATCCTAAAATACTGAAATCAGCACCTCTAGTGCCAACAATCATGGCACAGTCATCGAGAACACACATTCGCGCCATTCTGATTTGCTTGTTTTATTCACCAAAAGGCGATACATTTTAAAGCAAAAAAATCGGTAAAGTAAGACATGACTTTTTTCTTTCATATTATTCCGCTGACCTCATGTAGAAGTATGAGTAAAATGATTTAATCATATTAATTGCACAAACTACTTCCAGGATACAGATACAGTACAGACACTTCTAGATCTTATACATTGAGAGAACATATAAAACCTATAGATTTATGAGTACTGCATTATCGTACCTGATACTTATTCTGATCCACAGGCTGGCGGAAAGGCTCAGAATCCTCACACTCAAACATATAATCCAGCAGCAGTTTGCATGCATCCTTCCATGCATCCCTGCCCTGTACCAGCTGCATCTGCTTAACAGGACAGCCAAACAGCACTGTTAATTTATCATCATGCTACTAAAGCTTGGGTGCCCACAAACTTTTAGCTGTTTGAAATCAGTTCAAGTTTCAACTCTTTAATTTTATCCCACTACAATATCAAGCGCTACCTGATGCGCCCTTCGTCCAGTAGAAGTGCCTGGTGCATCAACGTCTTCCATATCCTGAAACGGTATAAAGCATTGATGTAGACGGAAAACACACAAAATTATCTACAGTAATAAAAGAGCCAAGGTCACCTCATCCTCAGTGTACTCCATGTTCTCGACCGCATTGTAAATCTCCATAATATCGGTACAGTGAAGCTTGCTGTGGAATATAATACACAACTTATAAAGAAGAATTCATATTAACTACTTCCTTAAGAAATATATAATACATTACATATAGGCCTACCTAATGAACTTTAAAAGGACGTCTGTAATTAATTTAGCTGATTGTGCAATCTTGCTTCGTGGTTCGTTGAAAGTCCTTGCATTGTAATAAATATACCTCGTTTCCCAAATTAGTGCAGATAGTCTCCTGCAAAACAAGATGAGGAAATAAAACCAAAGTCATGGCAAGTCAGATTAAAAAAATCAAGAGCATCGAGTTTGAGTCTTTTGGAAGCATTAGAACTAGTCCACCTTTGCCTAACGAATCCGCTGCTGTTTCAATAGTTAAACTTGAATGTCTCAAATGACTCAAATGTCTTGGACCTTGAATCGATATGATTTTGAAAAGAAAGCATGAAGATGACTGAACTGAGCACACAGAGCTTAATAAATGGGTTTGGTCATTGAAAGAGGGTGCAGATTGCCATGAAATAAATATTGTGTTGACACCTAACTAAAAAAAAACTTTTATAATTAAAAGTGAAAAGATTTTAGTTTGCATAAACATTTTTTAATTACCATGAGAAAAAATTTACTAATGTGCGACTTGCAGATGCTCTTCTGAATGCTCAGGCTGTTCTTCCTTCTGCTCTCTACTACAGATACTATTTAAACACCATACGCCTGAAAAAATCTCATATTCAAAGCTAAGACTCCACTGGGATGTTTATTAGTTAGACAAGATAGTGGAAATTCCTTCTTATACAAGATTCACCTGTAAAAGTTGTGTTTTAGCCTCATGCGGATGGAGTTGAGGTCAGTGGGGTAGGCGATTACAGTACAGTATGTGGGATATTGAATGAGGTCCACTGGACCAGAGAAGGGTGCAGCGATATCTGTTAAGACCAAACAGAAAAATACAGACTCAATATAGTGATACGTGATATAGGAGTAATGATAATAGTTAAGAACTGAAGAGTTTCAGCACACCTACCTACTGTGATGAGCTGGTCGATCCCGGCAATGATGCGCCCGCACTCCTCTTCTCGACTCCTCCCTCCCCACTCGTCCTCCTGTGGCTTGTACAAGATGTCGGCTCTTTCTTCATCTGTGACTGGCACACTTTCATCCACCGCCTCTGGGCGCTGAGCTACAAACAACACAGCCCTTGCGTCAATTTTAACACCACCTCATCAAAGTTTGGGCTTGGGAACTAAAGGCTCGCTCACTTTTTCAATTATGAAACAAAAATACGTGACTTTTAGTGTTGAATTCCTCCCACTCTATAAAATCAGGTTTGATAGATATTTAGAAAAACCTATGTGCATGTCCTGGCATCCATTTAAACATTTTCCGTTTCGATTGATTCGCTCACTACAACACAAATAGTAAGAGACACTTTGCTGCTGTGCGTCTGGCTGAAGATGAATCTAATGGACAATTACAGCTAATGAAAAGTACAGAGTGCGAGTGTGAGCATTCCCCCAGTTCAGGGAACAGTATTATGTACATAACCTAATGATTTTGAGTAGATAAGTACTTTAGGATCTTGTGTGTGTGTGCAATAGAAAGTTACCATTCTCTGGAATAGCTTCAATGTCCCAGGGACTAAGCTTTTCAATTTCTCCATTGTCCCACCTGCAGAGAGGATACAGCGTTATCAACAGGACTTATCAAAGCCAAACAAACATTTGCACACACCACACCACACAGAGGCTATGGGTTGTGTTTGTGCCTTACTTGACTTTGATGCATTGGAAGTGGCTGTCAGGATACTCAGGCTGATACGGCTCCTGACACACTATGGTCCCAAACCACCACGCGTCATCAATCACTGACCGGAAATGATCATCTAAAGGACAAACCAGGATTAAACACACACACAACAGACTGGGACTAACTGTAAAGTGCTAAGCATTAAGGTGACATACGTGGCTTCCAGTTCCTGCTGCGCGCTTCGTCATAGTTCTGACGGAGCACAAGGAAGTCAATTACGTAGGGCATATCATGATACCTGAAGGAAAGCAAGAGACAAACATGACAATTGAGTTTAAATAAGATGTTACAGTAGCAAGATGGAAACAATAGAAAATGCTGACTCTTACTTCACAGAAAATGACTTGTTCGTTATTTTGCCTGTTCCAGGGTCAATCTGTGTCAGTTTCAAGCAACAAAGTGTCGGAGGACACACCTCGTACTTGATCCCAGTTATTTTAACAAACTCTTGGTCCTGGTGATTAAACGGCAAACAGTGTCAGTTGTAGTAAAATACCAAAACCATCCATAAAATTAACCCAACACCACAGAACTGACAAACATCACAGAAAATCCAGACAAACATCACATTCAAGTATCAAACTGGTGCAACGATCATGAATAGTAAATGACATTTCAAGACTAAATTTTACAAAACCCAAACTGACTCTTAAATCCATCTTCTTCCAGGGCTGTTTGTCCAAGTTGATCGGGTACAAATTATTCCTGCACACTGCATCCACATAGGCCTCGTGCCCCTGACGGAAGTAGATTACCTACAGAGCGCAAATACAACGGAGTATAAATACTGGACACAAGTTAAAGTGGGATTTGTATTAATGCAAGACAGTGAAAACAAACCTCATCTCCCATTTGTGGTACAAAAGGAGACTTTCGAGGGATGACATCAGTAATCCAGGTAGAGGGACGAAACTCGTTGGACGCCTCTGTGTTCAGGGACGGCCGGGGTTTTGGACTCTGTGGTATACGGAAGGGACAAAGTAAACAATATTTTCTGTGATTGTTTTGTAATGTTTACATCACTCATACTGTTGTACTGATGCATACAGTACTCCACTGTCCTTTAAATCTTCCTCTAAGGTTTCAATAATAATTATTACTGTACTGTCACTTTGTACTAAATTGTTTTCATTGCTCTATCGCCTTTTCACTCACACTGTTTCTTATGTCCCCCTCCCTGCATGCTTGTTATTCCCGTTGCTCTAGCTCTTCATAAAAATATATTTATGGCATAGCAATTATGATAAGCTATTTAAGTATAGTTATTTATTACTTAATAAATAAATATAATAAATAATAAGTATAAGTATAAAAAATTATAAATAAATAAATAAATAAATAGATAATTACTCTAAAGGTGTTCTGTGCAATTCTTTGTTTCTTGGCATTGTAGAGGGTGATGTCTTCCTCTCCCTCTCCCTTAACGATTCTGTACGATTCCCTGTAACAGAAAGTTTTGTATTATAGTAATTATTATTCTTCCCGGACAAAACTATTTCATTTTTCATCTGACTTTCCACGCCAGGGTTCGATCAGAGGTATTTTGTTTTCTCTAAAGGTCCAGTTACATAGATTCTGTTATAAACAAAACAATGTGAATGTGTTTTTTTCCATGATTCATGCTGAAACACATCACACTGCCAATGCCACTTTTGACAAGGCTCTCAAGTGATAAACTGCATGCTAGGATTCTGATGCTTGGAGAATGAATGCATGCTTTTCTGTCAACTCATCTGTAAACATTCTGTTTCCATTGTTCATTTTCCCATAAACAAGCCATGTCTTCGGCTCGCTGATCAATCCGGTCTATGTAAATAAAATAAAACAACTATACAAGTCTGGCAATGACTCTGTAGATATTGTCTGGCTCGATGAAACACTGGTCTTCAGTTCATTAACATACATAAATGCAATGCAGCTGACAGAAACCACAACAGACCCAGCCCAAAAGCATCACTGGATCATGTTTAGATAATGGAGCCAGAACTATTCTGTTACAGTATTGTATGTGCTTTGTGTAAGTTTTCCATTATGTCTATTGAACATAGACTGGGCATAGAATAGAAGATAGAAGGTCATAGAAGGTCATAGAAACCTTGCTTGCTGTTATGAACCACCCGTTTTTACTTATCATCCAATTTTGAAGTGTGTGCCAAGTTTGGACATTTCAAGGAGAGCAGTCATTACTAACAAAGCCACACTTTATAACTGTAGGATAACTTATAAAACTGAGAAAACTCATGTCCTTTAGTGTTTGCAGGCCCCTTTTGAATGTGTTTTATTATGCAGTGTCATTTTTATATGCTGTGGTGTGCTGTGGCAATGGGGTGAGTGAGAGAGATGCCAATAGTCTTAATAAGCTGCTCAGGAAACTAGGTTAGGTTGTAGGAATCAGACTGGACTCACTAGAGACTGTGGTCAAACAAAGGACACTCAATAAAAGTAAAATAAAAACCATATTGAACAATGATTCTCACCACTCACACTGTGAGTTCTTATCAAAACTATAAAGCATATTCAGTAACAGAACTAGGCAGGTTTGCTGCTCTAAGGAGTGTTATGGGAGGTCGCTTACACCTGCAGCCATTAAACTCTTCAATGAGTCCCTGCAGGCCTGGGGAATTGTCAAGGTCCTGCTATTTTCCTGCTATTTAAAGTCCTTACCTGTATGCACTGATGGAGAGTTTAGGCACTACCACCCTGCACCGCCACACCTGCTCCCGGAGCTGACGGATGGCATCATCTAAGACACTGCGGCGTTCCTGAGGATCCTCCCTCTCAGCTGGCTGCTGGCTGATCACCTGTTCCATGACCTCGCCATCACCTTCAGAAATATAAAGAATGTGCTTAGTAACGTTTTTAAAAATAGTTGCTTTGTTAACTATTTGAGAGATTAATCAGTGAATCAATACCAATATGCTTACTTAGTTAATTATAAAAAAAAATCAACATTGCCTAGAAAAAAATAGCAATATAAAACAATTGCATTATACCAATATATGTAATACTGCTGACTTTAATTTTTTTAATCAACATGGCCTTGAAATTCATTGATAAATATAATCAGAACAATAGTAAAAAGGATGCTACTTTGTTGTACAATGTTTGTCGTACTTGTAGTAACGTATCCAAGCTGAGGAACCAAGTGTTTATCTGTGAAGTTCTCCATCCTTGGTACAAGTCTCTGATATCTGGGAGGATGAGGATTCCCGCCAAATCCACGAGGAAAGGTGAGGGCATAAGAGCAGAACAGCCTGCTGGTTCTACTCGTCTAACACGAACCCGCTGGAATTCTGGATCAATGGACGACAGTCAGTGTGGAAAAACACCTGATCTGGAAGCTGTAATTAATTTCGAGAGGTTCCTGTCGGTTAAAATCTTTCCAGATTGGCTGCAGCAGTATAATGCATGCATAATTACATAACTGAAACGATCTAAAGTAAACATAGGGCTGTGTTTCCTTCAAAATCTTCGATAGTGATGATATCCAAACTACCTCTCCTTCATCTACACATATGTGAAGGGTAAGACAAAGTAAAAAATTAAGAAAGAAACACTCTTTGGTGTTTGTCAGAGCAAGTAGCCCTTAAAAACTGGTCATTCTTTAGTCATTTTTTGCATTAATATGTTTAAGTAAATATATATATGAGGTCACGTTTGTGCATATCCTTTTTTCAGCACTACCTAAGCAATATGATTAACTGAATTTAATTTAATTTTAACCAATTATACAAACATGACGTGTTTTTAAAATAATAATAACTTTGGCTGTACGTGACATTTTATTTTCTTATAGTAGCTGGCATCCACTGCATTTGCTGTCTCACAGTACACAAGGAACTGTCCACTGCTAGTTAATCAAACCCTGGCAGCATCGCTCTCCCTGACAGATTTTTTTTTTAAAGGTGAGTGTGTGTCATAGGCGTTCCTAAACAATTTTAACAGTAGGCAGTGTCATCATTAACTTTCATGTCATACTGTGAGGTACTAATATATCTTCATTTAATTATAATCAGATATAATTATAATAAAACAATTATGTAGAAGAGAAAAATAGAACAGAATAGAATAGAATAGAGTTATTATAACCAGATCATCAAAGGGGGCTTGAGCACTTTACATTTTTACTGAGGAGTATTTTTTTTTTTTTTAAATAAATGAATATACTGTATGTACTGTATATATGTATGCGTATGTGTGTTTCTGTTTGCGCACAGCTTTTTCTGTGCCTCAAATTTACAGCTAATTATTCAAAAGACAACATGCTAATATAGTTACAGTAGAACCTCGGATTACGAGTAACGCGGTTTACGAGTGTTGCTCCCCAGCTTCACACGCACATACAGACACACACTCTGCTTTACACAGAAAACTCAGCTCTGTCACGATTCGTTTCAGAGGTAAAGTGCTTTGTTTTTTTGTTTGTTTTTTTACTTTACACCAGTGATTACGTTAGTATGTCATTAGAGAGATTTGTTTTGTTTATTCGTTAAAACAGTGTTTCCGGGCCTCCGAGTGGTGCAGTGGTTAAAGCGCTCGCCCTATCATCCGGAGATGGCTAGTTCAAATCCCGGGTGGTGCTCTCGCAGCCAGAGGTCTAGAGAGAGCTGATTGGCCGAGCTCTCTCAGAGGGGAGGGATGAGAGGTACTTAGTGCTCCCACATTAATCACGGCTCTACAGCCAGTCAGGGGCGTCTGTGAGCTCGCGCAACGGAGGGAGTGGATAGCGCTGTCCTCCGAGTGTGTTACGCCGCCCCCAACGGTGCGCGAGTGAGCAGTTCGAAAAGATGCGGTCGGCTGGCGTCACGTGGTTCGGAGGAAACACGTGATAGTCTTCGCCCCTCCCGGCTGAGTGGTAGTAGTAGCCTTAATGTGGGAGCCCCCTAGTGACGGGGAGGAATTGGACACGACTAAATTAGGGAGAAAATCGGGGAAAAATCCAAAAAAAAAAAAAGTAAAAACAGTGTTTCCGTTGTGTGTGTGTTTGTTGTGAAACTTAAAGAGCACACACACACACATACACAAATACACAGCGCCTGCGCGCACAAACGGAAAGACTCATCTGTCTGGATTTATTTTTTTTAATTTTTTTAGAGGTAAAGTGCAGGTTAATTTGTTTTATTTTTACTTTATATATTGTATTCATTATGTTTATGCATTTATTTTTTGGGGCTGTGGAACAAATAATTTGAGTTTTGATTATTTCTTATGGGAACATTCAATTTGGTTTACGAGTGTTTTGGAATACAAGCCGACTTCTGGAACAAATTATGCTACTAATCCAAGGTCCCACTGTAATTTGTTTTGCTAACTAATGCATTGTGGGTTAGTTTCCTTTATTGTTGCCTGTTCATATGATAAAATTAGTTAATACTAAAGATGACCATGGTCTTTATGTAAACTGTCTATTTTGTAGACAACTGTTGAAAAATAAAACAACATGAAACAATTGGGTGAGTGTGAGGGAATAAAAAATAAATTGGTAAATAAGTCCGAGTTGTGTTAATACATTTTTACCATTTTATTTAGAATTTATTTTTATATATATGAGAAGTGACCTTTTTTCCACTTGAGCCCCTGCCCCTCAAAATGTCTGTGCATGTCCCTGATTAGGTAGATTAGTACTGTATGTACAGTATGGGAAACACTGTCTTGATTCTCTTGACTAATATATCTTCATTTCATTATAATCAGATATAATTGTAATAGAACAATTATGTAGAAGAGAAAAATAGAACAGAATAGAATAGAATTATTATAACCAGATCATCAAAGGGGGCTTGAGCACTTTACATTTTTACTGAGGAGTATTTTTTTTTTTTTAAATAAATGAATATACTGTACGTACTGTGTATATGTATGCGTATGTGTGTTTCTGATACAGTACTGGTTTCTGAAAGAAGATACTTTCTTTTTATTACCATGCATACGTACATATCCTTGTCAGCTCCTTTAAGCACAAAATATATACAGACCAAATGTTTGGACACACCTTCTCATTCAAAGAGTTTTCTTTATCGTGTTCTTTAGCCCAAACAAGTCTCTTCTTCTTGTTGCCTGTCCTTAGCAGTGGTTTCCTAGCAGATATTCTAGCATGAAGGCCTGATTCACACAGTCTCCTCTTAACAGTTGTTCTAGAGATGTGTCTGCTGCTAGAACTCTGTGTGGCATTGACCTGCTCTCTGATCTGAGCTGCTGTTAACCTGCGATTTCTGAGGCCGGTGACTCGGATGAACTTCTCCTCCGCAGCAGAGGTGACTCTTGGTCTTCCTTTCCTGGGGCGGTCCGCATGTGAGCCAGTTTCTTTGTAGCGCTTGATGGTTTTTTGTGACTGCACTTGGGGACACTTTCAAAGTTTTCCCCATTTTTCGGACTGACTGACCTTCATTTCTTAAAGTAATGATGGCCACTCGTTTTTTTTTCTTCACTTAGCTGCTTTTTTCTTGCCATAATACAAATTCAACCTCTTTGAATGAGAAGGTGTGTCCAAACTTTTGGTCTGTACTGTGTATATATATTGTAACCTGTTTGAAAGAGAGTAGTTTTTCAATTTTAATTTTAGGTTTCACTCAAGTAGTTTTACAAAATAAAAATAAACACATCAAAAATGAACGAGTTCACCTTCATGGCTGACTAGAGAGAGAGAGAGAGAGAGAGATCTGCTTTCTTCTGCTTGTATTGTAAATTGTGAGAGCGAAGACTTTGGCGCTTGCGTTTATTATCTGTGCATTAATGGCGTTCACTTTCACTTTCTTTGGTAACAACTTGTAACTCTTTTAACACTGGTAACAGTTCGGTAACTCTTGTACACTTATAACAGTTCGGTTCGCCGTTTACTGAACAATTATCCTGCAAAGGTGACAGGCTGTTTAAATGCACAACACCGTCTGCTAATATTACCAAATAAAAGAGTGTAAAGCTAGACTCAATGTTATTACCTGCTAACATCCCAGTCACGGCGCAGACGTTATGAATATGAATTGAGGGAGAATCTCATTTTGTTCTGCAAGATTTGTAACGTTATACGAACTTGAACGAGGCGCGGAAGATGGCTGGTGTTTGTTTCTCTTGCAGTCAATAGGTGTTCCGGTGTTGTGTCGAAGTTTGTTCCCCCATCGAGATGCGTTTCAGAGAAAGGCTCCCCCGCGAGAGGTTGCGCGCGGACCACTCAGTTTGTTCGGATTCTAAAATTGACATATCGTTATCGTATTTTTAATCCCTGGAATGGAAGAGACTGAGAATTTTCCTATCATAACATGCGTTGCATTGTTTTTTTAATCACTCTATACACAACCCATGATTTCTATGCTATTTTACAAATGGAATCATTTTCGTTGGTACTTTTTGAATAGAATCTTTTATATTTCATAAAAGCTGGAGCAGGACCACTACCAGAGTGAAGTAGGAGTTTATTCAGATACATGTGATTTTATAACCTAGTGAATTCATATCAGGCACATTGGTGCTCTTCAGAAAACCTATGGATGACGTCACGGAATCCAGTTCTCTTTATACATGTACCGTAGAAATGGAGAGGCACGGCATCTCGCCAGTCATATTTTCTTCTTATTTGGGCTGATCCAAAGATCACTGAACACGTTGAGTATTTTCAAATGCATAGTAAGGGCTAAAACAACTGGATTAAAAGATATGGTCATTTGTACACAATCTGCAAATAACCTACATCATTGCCATTAAAATCTCTAAATTATTCTTTGTGGATTGAAAGTTTATTCTGTGGCAATTTACATGGAGTCAAATTTAAACCAATGACCTTCAGGAATTAATTAATAAATTACCCCTTGTGACCTTAAAAGAGAAAAATAATTCTATTCATCAAAACAGACATGCAGTTTAGAGATATTTAACAGAAATTAAATTAATAGGCATTAGGGCAGTCTATAATATATATTCCTGGAATCTACAAGGTGTCCTAAAATGTCTTCATACACAGGGGGAAAACATTGCTCCTTTTAAGCTAAATGTCTTCCAAAACTGCACCATGTTCAATTAGTGATGAGTCTTTCTGCCTTGTATAAGGTCCCATATTAAATGTTGCCATCATGACCTGCAGACATCATGACATGGGGATCATATAGGTGTGGCTCAAGCACAATATTACAATATGGTTGAACTGAAACAGATACTCTGCCCCATAGGCTTGTATGATAGGTACTATGCATGATGGGCACATCACTCTTTTTACACTTTCTGAAATGAAGAAACATTTTTGCTATGACCACAGGATGTGATTTGTTTTGTGTAAATATGAGAAGCTACTCAATGAATCAGTTAGGGTTAAATCACTCTTTGCCAGTTAAATCATATAAATAACGGCAGTAATTATCCGATAAAAGGCCCTTAAATATTTGCTTAATTAAATCCAGGCAGTGTATTTTAATTTTGCATCATTTAACCACTTACTGTACAAACAGAACATGGGGGATATGAGAAAAAACAACACACACCCAGATCAAGAAAATAGTGTAAAATGAGGGAAACATTATAATTGAACGAATATATCTAAATGTTGGTCATTTATAATAAAACCACAGAATTTCACTATTTTGCAATATGTTCATGAAAACTGGGTGATTCTGATGATGACACCAAACACACTTTATAGTAATATTACCTAGAGATGCTACTATAACACATAAAGCTTGTGTCGAGCAGAAGGGGGCGTGTCCAAATGAAGCCTCGCTTAGGGGCGTGTGTCGGTTCCCTGTGAGTCACGTGACCAATGACAAACGAAGCCTCGAGTTTGTCGGAATCTCGTGACTGAATCATTATATTGCAGATTTTTGTTCTTATCAAGATTCAGGATTTTTTTTGCATTTCACAATGAACTTTACATCTTATATAATATATGAAGAAAACATGAATGCACAAAAAGTCGTTTGGTTTATATTGATGACATTCATTTATCTCATAAACTCTACTTTTATGTTATCTAGGTTTTTCATCGCTCTTTATTTTCTTTCCCTTCTCCATTATCTTTTTTATTGTGCGTTTTAATCATTGATTTGTGTATTGATTCCTTAACACTGACTGACAGAGCTATATATTCTGTCTCGATATTCCAAACAGTGGATTGTTAGTTGTATTCATGTTCTTGTTTATAACTTAAAAAAGAAAGAAAAGAAATTGACTTCGCTATTTTTTCTTCACAGTTGCATTCTATTCTAGATCTTCAGTTAATTTTTAAATATTCAGTGAAAATGTGTAGGAACATTTCCTTGAACAGTGGATTTTCAAACACACACACACAACTGACACACGACTGTCAATGATAAATGCAACATTACAGTACTTGCAGCTGCTTGTCCATATTCATTGTGCTACACAAAATCTGTCCACTAGATGGCAGTACAATGAGCCCTCGACTGAAGCTTCATGAAATGAACTCTCTGGGTATTGGCTGGGAAGCCTCGACATTTACAGTCGTGGCCAAAAGCTTTGAGAATGACACAAATATTAGTTTTCACAAAGTTTGCTGCTAAACTGCTTTTAGTTCTTTGTTTCAGTTGTTTCTGTGATGTACTGAAATATAATTACAAGCACTTCATACGTTTCGAAGGCTTTTATCGACAATTACGTGACATTTATGCAAAGAGTCAGTATTTGCAGTGTTGGCCCTCCTTTTTCAGGACCTCTGCAATTCGACTGGGCTGCTCTCAATCAACTTCTGGGCCAAATCCTGACTGATAGCAACCCATTCTTTCATAATCATTTCTTGGAGTTTGTCAGAATTAGTGGGTTTTTGTTTGTCCACCCGCCTCTTGAGGATTGACCACAAGTTCTCAATGGGATTAAGATCTGGGGAGTTTCCAGGCCATGGACCCAAAATTTCAACGTTTTGGTCCCCGAGCCACTTAGTTATCACTTTTGCCTTATGGCACGGTGCTCCATCGTGCTGGAGAATGCATTGTTCTTCACCAAACTGTTGTTGGATTGTTGGAAGAAGTTGCTGTTGGAGGGTGTTTTGGTACCATTCTTTATTCATGGCTGTGTTTTTTGGGCGAAATTGTGAGTGAGCCCACGCCCTTGGATGAGAAGCAACCCCACACATGAATGGTCTCAGGATGCTTTACTGTTGGCATGACACAGGACTGATGGTAGCGCTCACCTTTTCTTCTCCGGACAAGCCTTTTTCCAGATGCCCCAAACAATCGGAAAGAGGCTTCATCCGAGAATACGACTTTGCCCCAGTCCTCAGCAATCCATTCGCCATACTTTTTCATACAGAAGATCTGTCCCTGATGTTTTTTTTGGAGAGAAGTGGCTTCCTTGCTGCCCTTCTTGACACCAGGCCATCTTCCAAAAGTCTTCGCCTCACTGTGCGTGCAGATGCGCTCACACCTGCCTGCTGCCATTCCTGAGCAAGCTCTGCACTGGTGGCACTCCGATCCCGCAGCTGAATCCTCTTTAGGAGATGATCCTGGCGCTTGCTGAACTTTCTTGGATGCCCTGAAGCCTTCTTAACAAGAATTGAACCTCTTTCCTTGATTGATCCCATAAATTGCTGATTTAGGTGCAATCTTAGTAGCCACAATATCCTTGCCTGTGAAGCCATTTTTATGCAACGCAATGATGGCTGCACGCATTTCTTTGCAGGTCACCATGGTTAACAATACGATTATTGAAATGATCTCAGCAGGTCCTTTAATGACAGCAATGAAATGCAGTGGAAAGTTTTTTTCGGGATTAAGTTAATTTTCATGGCCTATGCCTATAAGAAGGACTATGCAATTCATCTGATCACTCTTCATAACATTCTGGAGTATATGCAAATTGCTATTATAAAAACGTAAGCAGCAACTTTTCCAATTCCCAATATTTATGTAATTCTCAAAACTTTTGGCCACAACTGTTGTGGCTTCACCTAAACAGTAGGTTTATAAATGTGGTTTATGTAGGAGGTTGGAGCGACAAGGGAAGGTGTGGAAGAGAGAGACAAATGATCCGCTGTGGCGACCCCTAATAGGAGCAGCCGAAAGATGACAATTAGTTTTCATTAGCAATGTAAACGATCCATACATTTCTAGTTAAGCAGAGAGAAAGTCCAACAATTATTACATTTACTTCAGCAATGTGTAGTTAAAATACTATGTAAACCTATATATAAATCTTCAGAAAAATGTAAAGTTCAATAAACCAGAGACCCTTTGGTAAATACAATAAGCTTCTAGTATTTATATGAGAATTTCTAACATTGATGTGACTTTACACTGTAGAAATATTCTTAATACTTGGTGGCATTCATCTTGCTCTCAACACTAACCAGTTTCCCAGTTCATAGAAGGATCCCTATTATACAATGTTATAAACACCATCACACCATGCCTATAGTGATGAGCTGAGTTATGGTGAGATTTTGCCAAATGTAGCACTAGACCAGGGGACATTTTTTTATACACATTTGCAGTCTCTCCAATACCAATCAAGATTTCATGTGGATTGCCACTCTTCCATAACACCAAGTACACTGGAATATCTGGGCTTTGGTTGTCTCATGAACTGATTTTCCATTTGAACTGTGAAACATTTAGAGTTGCCCCTCGCCTCCTGGTTGCTATACTAATTAGTGTCATCCTTACCCAGCCAGTGACATTTGTTGGACCGTCTCTTCTAGAGAAAAAGATTCCAAAATGTAACAGAAATGGACGACATGAAAACATGACGGCTCCATAAAAGAAATATGAAATCAGTGCGGCCATTAAGCAGTAGGCTATTTTATTCATCAAATGCTTTATCTCCTGCTCCATTCATGTTCCATTAGACTCAACATCTGCAAAAGTTAAATTCAAGAGTTGGCTTTTTGCAAAAGACATTAAGAAATAATGTCAGGTCGGGTATACTTTATCTCCAACACGAATAAATTCAAACGCAGTGGGTACAAAAGTTATTTACCGTGTATAATTTAAGTCAGAAAATTAATACTGAAAAGTACATAACAGGTGACTGAAACATCTTCCCAATATGAGAAATCACTGTATTTCGCAGCAAGTACTGATTTCTTGTACTTTGCAAACATGTACCAAATTTATACTATATGGCAAGACAATGCATTTGACTTTAATACAAAATAATGCTTGACAATTTTAAATATGCAACTTTGCTACAAACCAATTCTCAGACAACTCTGGAAAGATGCAGATAAAAAAAAAATCCACACAAAGTATATACACCCTAACTTAAATGGGAAAAGCAAACTTTGTACATATTGGCTCAATAATTCCTTTGACAAATACAATAGAAGATTCATGTGGCTTAAAAAAAAAAAAGAAAGAAAAAAAGAAGCAAGTGTCGAATGATGGAAGAAAGTTAATTACAATTAGACTTAATGGGGGGGGGGGGGGGGGGGGACCCTGAAAAAGGGAAAAAAGAACAACCCTACAAGTCTGAAAACGGTAAATGTAGTTGACCCCTGAGTTTCTAACAGAACTAGTGTATGAGATACCTCAGTACAGTGTGCCATTTAGTGCAAGCCAGCAAAAATATGCTCAATTAAGCAGGAGGTATATTAAGATAGCACCCGGACAGACAATGCACCTCTAATCATTCTTGGTGGCCAAATCAAACAGAAAGGGGCAGCCAAACCAGTAGCTCCAATCTCATATCTATACATAGCTTCCCCCCCCCCCCTTCCCAACAAAAAAATATAAATATCCCTGAAGTTAATTCACAGTATGTAGAGGACTCCAGTGCTACTACTTTTTTGGGACAATCAAATGTCTTCAAGTTCTCCAGTTAGTGTCTCTTACACAGCCAACTCCTTCACTCGCTGTCTCTGTAGTTTACAGTCCGTTTGCCGAGATTACGGGTCCGTATGCGCGTTGCTCGCCACGGTTTATGACGTGAATTGTCACTTTCCGGCTCTGAAGTAGATGGTTTGTGATGCGCCACTCCTCGTTTCCGAGCCCTCAGTCTTCCCTTGGCATATCCTTTTGGACTGCTTTGGGAACCTGAGCTGGACTCATTGCTGGACTCCTCCTGGCTCGCCGAGTCTGCGCTAACATCACTGCTGTAACTCTTGCTGTGCTTCCGTTTCCCAGATTGCCGTTTTCCTCGCTGCCCAGCACTCCCAGAGACCTCGTTCTCAGATTGATGCCTTTTTAAACGACCATTAGCTGCCTTCTCCCTACTTTCAGAATCACTCTCAGATTCTGAAGGTTTCTTGAACCGCTTCCCTTTCCTACCTGAAGGTTTGCCTTGCCTGCTTTCATCACTGGGCTTACCGTTTTCTGCTCTGTCTTCAGACTCTGAAGTGCTGATGTGTTTTCTTTTTGGTCCTCCTGATGGTTGCGGGCGACGTTTGGTGCAGTCTTTCACTGAAACAGAGCTTCTCTTTCCGTTCCATGACTGCTTTTCTCCCTCAGAATCGAGGTCTTCCTCTGAGTCTGTGATGTATTTCTTCTTGGGGAGGGCTCTTAGACTAGGTCTCCTGGAAAACGTTTTCTTATCCTTCTCCGATTCATCGCTTTGTTGCCACTCTTCAGAGGAATCGTCTTCTTTTTTCTTACGTCTCTGGTTTAAGGCTGTTTCACTCTCGTCAGAAGATTCAGAAGCGTTAGAGGCACTATCCAAACTCTGAGACTTGGCTGGTCTTCTTGGCTTGTTTTTTCTTGCCGGAGGGCTTTTTTTGTTCGAGATTTTTTCTTCTCCACTACTGCTCTCATTCTCCTCATTTTTTCCATCTTCTTCATCTTCAGACTTGATTTTTCTCCTTGAAGCACTGGATTCCTTGACACCTGACTTTAATGCTATGGCTCTAAGAACTATACGAGCTTTTGAGGCAGATTCTAGTTCTTGGCTTTTTGACGTCATATGATTAATTTTCTCGGAGTTAAGGTCCTGTGTGTCTACTTTTCTTCCATTTTGATGAGGGTGTTTCTCAGCCTTTGGAGTCTCAGTTTCCTCATCTGACAGTTTTGAGGTATTCGGATTGCTTGGATGATTTCTGCGTCGTCTGCTTCTGCAGTTATTGTCGTCTTCTTCGTCACTCACATTGTTGATTTGTTTCATCTTACACACCGCAGCTCTTGCAGTTTTCCTTATGAGCTTTCTCCTGCTGTTGGACGACTCCTCCTCCTCTTCCTCCTCCTCACTGCAACTTTCATTCTCAGTTTCTCCCTCGTTGCTGTTGTCCTCACTCTCTTCATGGCTGTGCTGTCTGTGCCCATTGACATGTGGGGAATCATCTGAAACGAAAATGTAAAAGATGTTTTAATACACAGTATGACTGCAAAACAAGTCCTGGTATTCGGACTTGCTCTAACCCAAATGAGGATGGGTACACCCTGTTTTCGCTCAAGGTTTATTCCTAATGCCATCTTAGGAAATTTTTCCTTGCTACCATCGATCTTGGCTTGCTCATTAGAGACAATCTGATCATTTTAATTGAGCATACAAATTCAGGACGTACATGTCTTGTATTTCCTGAGTTTGCTAATGAAGTTTCTTGATATCAACACCTCCAGAGATTTCACAATACACTCGTAAAGCATCAATTACAATTTTGGTAAAAAATAAGAAAAGAGAATTCACTATTAATTCCTTAAAAGAATTACGGAAACACTGCAACATTTACATTTTAATCAGCATGCTTGCGGCTAATTTTTGTTGTCACCCAATTATTGCTGAATATCGATTAATAATCAGATTAGCCACATAGTACAATACTTCTTTGATATTCTTAAAGAGATAATTCAGTTTTGCGTAGTATGTTCATCAACAAATCAAAAACATAGTTGCAAGCAACAATGAACGGGCCCAAATACCTTGACACACCTAGACGAGGTATGGTGACGATCGTATAAATCCCCTAGAATCAAACTTCATTGGGTGTGTTTTGCAAACAACCCAAAATAACTGACTACCTGTTTTAACATGTAAGTGTTTATGAGCAATGCAGCAAAATCTCAGCCGCTTAGGCATCCAATTGGCAGGAGATTCCACCCTAAAGTGGCCCATCATATCCACACAGGGGGCAGGATGATTGCCAATCTTAATTTCAATAAAGTATAAGCCACGCCATATTCTACCTTCTTAGTTAGTTAATCTCGTCTTTCAACAAACTGGAAGTCCTACACCCAAATTGTCCCTTTAGTGAACGTTGTCAAGATTTAGTTTTTTTCGAAATGGAGAAAGAAAGTATCTGCAAAAATCTGCAAGGAGTCTCTAAGTCACTGCTAATTACCTATTTCTTTGTATTTTGCTTCAAATCAAAGAAAGAAATAATTCACCTTCTTTCACCACTCTCCTCCTAGACGGTCTATTGTTGACTCGTTTACTTTCGCCATTCCGACGTGAAACCGAAAAATCGCTATCAGGACTGGCCTCCTCACTCTTCTCCTCCTCACTGGCACAGTCTTCACTTTTGTTCGACTCTGCGAGAAAAACAAATTGTACTTTAATTAATGTTTGACATAAAAACAGACATGCCAATTCAAAAAAAAAAAAAAAAAATCATAGATTTTTCCTAATCACTAATAATCTAAACAAACTATCTAACTAATCAAACTAATCAAAAAACCCTTATGGAACATACAATCATAAAAAAAGGTAAATCTAAATGTATATAATTGCTCGTACCTTGCTGGTCATGCTCCTCTGACTCTGAGCTGCTCTGGATAACTGCAGCGCGTTTGCCGGTTCTGGATCGAGATTTATGCTCTGAAGTATCCTCTTCCTCAGATGCATCCATGAGCTTCATCTTATTGACTGCATCCACAGCAGTTTTCCTGGGCTGACGATTCTGGTCGGTGTCATCTGCAATTTCTGTATTCTCCTCATCCTCAGAGGGTTCCAGGTCAGAGGCACTGCTGTCGCGCACTCTTCTACGCTCTGCACGGGAGGATCTGCTGCTAAACCCGTTCACTTGACCACACAACAAGATTCTCGTTAGGGAAATTGACTAATTTTACCCTACTGCCATTTAATCAGCAAATATGATACATCAAAGGGCTTTTAACACATTATAATAAGCAGCAGAGATTTAAAAAAATAATAATAAAAATGAGAAAATAAATTACAATTGTATTGTCAGCCTCAATTCAACAGACTCCTTTATCTTATGGACGTGACCTTGTATTATGAACAGGGTTGAAAGCAAATTTCGCTTGAACAGAGAAACCCAAGCCAAGTTTTGGGAAACTCTCCCAAATCTATTAATTTTAATATGCAAAAGACCATTTTTGTACTGGTATTCACCTGGCTTTCTTTTCTCAGCGCTCCGAGTCACTCTGGTGGTCCTGCTTTTGGCTCTGCTCGACTGCATTCGTTTTAATGAGCTGGACTTTCCAGAATAATCATCGTCGTCGTCGTCGTCATCATCATTCCCAGATGAATGGTCATTCTCACTTCTGCTTTCAGTGACTAAATCCATTAAATATAGAAGGAACACTTAAGATTTCTTAACGTTACTTATTTTCACTTTGACCTCACCTCACACAATCACCTCACCATTCTTTCTCCTTTCCTTTCTGTTCTGCATGGCTCTCCGTGCCGCTCTTGTTTCACGTCTGTATGGCTGAGAAGACGATGGGAATTCCTCTTCCTTCGATTCACTGAATGAGACTTCACCGTCATTTTCAGATTCTAAAGCGATAAAAGGGGTAGACATAAAAATGCGCATAGTTCGGTAGGTGAGTCAAATGTAAACTCCAGTTTCTGGTTTAAACACTAGATGGCGCCAGCATATAAAAATATATCAAAGCACAGTATATTTGACCATCTTTCCACAAGTAACATAAAATTCAATGCAAGAATACATTAAGGTTTCTAAACCAGTACACCACCACCAAAAAAAAGTTCATGAGAAAAGTGTGTCAAACTGCTGTAGAAATATAACAATGAGTACGATTTTTTTGTCCTTCTGTTAAGTCACCCTGCCGTAGAAATTAATACACATATACTCTTGTTTAAACAGCAATGTTGTAAGGATTGAAGACAAACCTGACTGAGATGATGCACTCTTATTGGAGTCCTCCATCGATGAGTAGGTAGAACTGAGCCGCCTTCGCTTCTTATTGCGATGGCGATCCGCTGTAGAGGCCTTAGCTGAGGTAGATTTGGTTGTAGGTGGTTCCACTTGTTCCTGAGTTTTAACAGCAGTCCTCTTTTGGCTGACAAGACCAAAACAAAATCAAAGATGATTGTGAAAATTGTGAAAAGAATTGTACAATGACTCTTAAATGGGCCTATGAAAAAAAAATCAGTGGCCCTATGAAAAAGCCCACCTAGTGGATTCAACCCTGGGAGAAGGAGGACGAATGGGCTCCTGCTGCTGAGTTCTCTTTTTAAACCTCTGACTACGTCTCAGCTTCGAACTGGTTTTAACTGCAGTCTTGTAGTCAGATATGATTCTCCGAATTCGTTCCTCAAAGAACGCAGACAGCCGCAGAGTCATACTGTAAATCTGAAAAGTAAAGAAATAAACAGATTGAATGCATGTCACAGGCACATAAAACCATACGCATGGATGTGACCAACTATTGACTATTCCCCAAAATGGCCAATTTACCTTTGAACGTTTGTTTGGTGTGTAGGCTTTAGCATTAGCAAAAATAAGTCTGGTGTCTTTGCATAGTTCCGTGGGGTTTTCGTAGCGGTCTTCTTCGAGGTTTCGCCGTACGGTCTGCAGATCCATGGGAGTGTCGATGATTTCTGAATAGTCCTAGAGCACAAGACAGCCTGGTTATGTTCTGTTCCAGCTTATCCACTGGAAGTTTCAAAGCTTTGTGTATGTTAAAATGATTCACCTACAGAGCTGTTGCTCACGTAAGGTTTTTTTTTTGCTTTGGACACAATTCAGTGTAAACTCTAGAAACTGTTAGGTGTGAAGTTGAGATCCATGAGATCCACAGTACAAGTCACAGATATCACTCCCCCAACTCTGAAGTTTCATGTAAGCATTTACTTAAGCCCAAGACCTGTACTGGCATGATTTCATGAACAGACAATCTGGTCACCTAAAAGACTTGCTCTATACACATACAGAATATCTGGCTTATTGTTTAAGATTTTACTAACATGGTTAGAAATATACCATAGTCTTGTGAGGTTTATGTTTGATTCTTGCTCCCACCCACATGAGTAAAATTTACCCTAAGCTCTAAAAAACCTTTTCAGGTCTGATTCACATGCTCTTGTTAAAGCAAAAACTCAAATGTCAGAAAAGACTTTTCTGGCAGACAAGACTTTTCTCTTTAATCTTTTTCCACTGACTTAATGTGGATGCATGACAATGAATGTAATGACAATGATTGACAAATTACATCTAATGGATTTAATAATATGAATAAAAAATAAATAAATCAAATATGAAAGCAGAAGAATTTATGCCTAAACTGTGAACGTGCACAAACTACTTCCAGGATAATATACATTGACATGCTTTGCATGTGCTTTTCAAAACTTATAGATTTACGAGTACTGCATTATCGTACCTGATACTCATTCTGATCCACAGGCTGGCGGAAAGGCTCAGAATCCTCACACTCAAACATATAATCCAGCAGTTGTTTGCATGCATCCTTCCATGCATCCCTGTCCTGTACCAGCTCCATCTGCTTAACAGATACAGGACAGCCAAACAGCACTGTTAATTTATCATCATGCTACTGAATCTTGGGTGTTCACAAAATTTTGGCTGTTTGAAATCAGTTCAAGTTTCAACTCTTTAATTTTATCCCACTACAATATCAAGCGCTACCTGATGCGCCCTTCGTCCAGTAGAAGTGCCTGGTGCATCAACGTCTTCCATATCCTGAAACGGTATAAAGCATTGATGTAGACGGAAAACACACAAAATTATCTACAGTAATAAAAGAGCGAAGGTCACCTCATCCTCAGTGTACTCCATGTTCTCGACCGCATTGTAAATCTCCATAATATCGGTACAGTGAAGCTTGCTGTGGAATATAATACATAAGTTACAAAGAAGAATACATATTAACTACTTCTTTGAGAAATATATAATACATTACATATAGGCCTACCTAATGAACTTTAAAAGGACATCTGTAATTAATTTAGCTGATTGTGCAATCTTGCTTCGTGGTTCGTTGAAAGTCCTTGCATTGTAATAAATATACCTCGTTTCCCAAATTATTGCAGATAGTCTCCTGCAAAACAAGACGAGGCAATCTATATATAAGCGACATGATTTTGGTTCATATAAAAATCACAAAACATTATTTAATTAACCTGAGACAAAGCTACTAAATATGTGACTTGCAGATGCTCTTCTAAATGCTCAAGCTGTTCTTCCTTCTGCTCTCCACTGCAGATACTATTTTTTTATTTAATTATTATTACTATTTATAGATTTAAAAATCATATATTCAAAGCCGAGACTGTATTGAAAGGTTTATTAGTTAGACAAGATTTTGGAAATTCCTTCTTATACAAGATTCACCTGTAAAAGTTGTGTTTTAGCCTCATGCGGATGGAGTTGAGGTCAGTGGGGTAGGCGATTACAGTACAGTATGTGGGATATTGAATGAGGTCCACTGGACCAGAGAAGGGTGCAGCGATATCTGTTAAGACCAAAGAGAAAAATACAGACTCAATATAGTGATAAGTGATATAGGAGTAATGATAATAGTTAAGAACTGAAGAGTTTCAGCACACCTACCTACTGTGATGAGCTGGTCGATCCCGGCAATGATGCGCCCGCACTCCTCTTCTCGACTCCTCCCTCCCCACTCGTCCTCCTGTGGCTTGTACAAGATGTCGGCTCTTTCTTCATCTGTGACTGGCACACTTTCATCCACCGCCTCTGGACGCTGAGCTACAAACAACACAGCCCTTGCGTCAATTTTAACACCACCTCATCAAAGTTTGGGCTTGGGAACTAAAGGCTCTCTCACTTTTTCAATTATGAAACAAAAATACGCGACTTTTAGTGTTGAATTCCTCCCACTCTATAAAATCAGGTTTGATAGATATTTAGAAAAACCTATGTGCATGTCCTGGCATCCATTTAAACATTTTCCATTTCGATTGATTCGCTCACTACAACACAAATAGTAAGAGACACTTTGCTGCTGTGCGTCTGGCTGAAGATGAATCTAATGGACAATTACAGCTAATGAAAAGTACAGAGTGCGAGTGTGAGCATTCCCCCAGTTCAGGGAACAGTATTATGTACATAACCTAATGATTATGAGTAGATAAGTACTTTAGGATCTTGTGTGTGTGTGCAATAGAAAGTTACCATTCTCTGGAATAGCTTCAATGTCCCAGGGACTAAGCTTTTCAATTTCTCCATTGTCCCACCTGCAGAGAGGATACAGCGTTATCAACAGGACTTATCAAAGCCAAACAAACATTTGCACACACCACACCACACAGAGGTTATGGGTTGTGTTTGTGCCTTACTTGACTTTGATGCATTGGAAGTGGCTGTCAGGATACTCAGGCTGATACGGCTCCTGACACACTATGGTCCCAAACCACCACGCGTCATCAATCACTGACCGGAAATGATCATCTAAAGGACAAACCAGGATTAAACACACACACAACAGACTGGGACTAACTGTAAAGTGCTAAGCATTAAGGTGACATACGTGGCTTCCAGTTCCTGCTGCGCGCTTCGTCATAGTTCTGACGGAGCACAAGGAAGTCAATTACGTAGGGCATATCATGATACCTGAAGGAAAGCAAGAGACAAACATGACAATTGAGTTTAAATAAGATGTTACAGTAAAGCAAGATGGAAACAATAGAAAATGCTGACTCTTACTTCACAGAAAATGACTTGTTCGTTATTTTGCCTGTTCCAGGGTCAATCTGTGTCAGTTTCAAGCAACAAAGTGTCGGAGGACACACCTCGTACTTGATCCCAGTTATTTTAACAAACTCTTGGTCCTGGTGAATAAACGGCAAACAGTGTCAGTTGTAGTAAAATACCAAAACCATCCATAAAATTAACCCAACACCACAGAACTGACAAACATCACAGAAAATCCAGACAAACATCACATTCAAGTATCAAACTGGTGCAACGATCATGAATAGTAAATGACATTTCAAGACTAAATTTTACAAAACCCAAACTGACTCTTAAATCCATCTTCTTCCAGGGCTGTTTGTCCAAGTTGATCGGGTACAAATTATTCCTGCACACTGCATCCACATAGGCCTCGTGCCCCTGACGGAAGTAAATTACCTACAGAGCGCAAATACAACGGAGTATAAATACTGGACACAACTTAAAGTGGGATTTGTATTAATGCGAGACAGTGAAAACAAACCTCATCTCCCATTTGTGGTACAAAAGGAGACTTTCGAGGGATGACATCAGTAATCCAGGAAGAGGGACGAAACTCATTAGACACCTCTCTGTTCAGGGACGGCCGGGGTTTTGGACTCTGTGGTATACGGAAGGGACAATCAAAACAAACAATATTTTCTGTAACAATTTTGTACTATATGCATCACGCTACTATTCCAACATCCCCTTTAACCTTCCGCTCAGGTTGCAATATACTGCGTGTATATTAAATAAAATATTCTTCTCAGGTACTGTCACTTATGGTTATTGTAAAATCTTACTTTCATGTTAAATGTTCTTTGTAATGAGCGTATTTATGTTCTACTGTCTTTTCACTGCCACTGTTTCTTAGGTCCCCTGCCTGTATACAAGTTCCTCTTGACCTGTGTGGTCTAAATATACACCTAATCGCTTAGGAAAAAGAAGTACAACAATCTTGTCCTGTCGATGTTTTGCTTACTGTTTTTAGGAGGCAGTTCTGTTCCATTGTGTATTGGAACACACTTGGGTAACAATGCCATTTTTGCTACTGACTGAAATACTGCTGTCACTTTGATTTACCTTTGGTGTTTTGCTTTTTGCTTTTCTTTTCGATTTCTGAGGTGATGAGGACTGTGCCTCCTCATCTTGCGTTTGTTCAGTTTGCTCATCCTCTGCGGTGTTGTCGTCCTCCTCTTCCTCTTCATCAGAACTGCTAATCTGCCTGCGAGCACGTCTTCGGGAGAACATGGCCGCTTGTGCGCTGATGCCAGCATCAGCTGTCCAATCAGAACACTCGCTTGACGAGTGACTTTAAATGCAGACATACAGAAATTACTGATTGAGTACAACATACTTGAAAAAATATAGGACATTAAGTAGCCCTGACATAACAAAAAACGTTAAATAAGCGAGATGACATCACACTGAGGCAAACCACTTGAGAGTTATGGGTTTGTACCTTGAGCTGTCACTTCTCCACTCTTCCTCCTCTTCAACTGACGAGTCTTCCTCACTTGCATCATTTTCATTGTCCTAAATGTCCACATACAGCAGGATGACAAGTCAACACAAATCACAAACAGAAGGGGGAAAAAAATTATTTAAAAAATTAACAAATTAACAATTAAGAAATAAACAAAACTTACCTCAGAGGATGCTGTCTCTTCTCCCTCCTCACAAGAAAACTCAATCAGACTGTTTGCGTTCTCCAAATTGCGATGCCGCTTACGTGGCTGTGCGCGCTTAGTGCACGGTGCCTCATCATCAGAGTCGTCCTGCGTTTACACCAATTACACAAGTAGTGAGGAGATACGATGTCAAGTCACAGATCACAATTCCGAACATTCTTTTATCAAATTAATCGGAATTATTGTTAGTTACTGAAATCAAAGTTGCTACCAAATTAAGAAAATGTAAAAATTTACTTTAATGAAAAGAGATGTTACCAAAGTACTTACTGCAAGTATTTTTATAGGCTAGCAATAACAAACTTTGAATATATATTAAGATGATACAGTATATTAGATTACAGCGTATTAAGTATTATTACTTTGACAAATATTTTACCCTAAAGGTGCTCTGTGCAATTCTGCGTTTCTTGGCATTGTAGAGGGAGATCTCTTCCTCTCCCTTCACAATTCTGTACGACTCCTGATCCCTGCAACAGAAAGTTTGATATTAGTCATTATTATTGTTCCCGAAAAAATTGTTTATTTTCAATGACGGGGGTTAGATCAGAGGCATTTCGTTTTTTTTTTTTTTAAGGTAGAGTTGCATAGATTCTTTTATATATGAGCATAACCAAACATTTAAAAAAGCGACAATGTGAAGTGTTGTTCCTGATTCATGGTGACACGTCAAATGCCACTGACTGGTGACAAGTCTCACAGACTCGAGAGATGAAATGCATGTTAGGATTATGATGCATATTTCTTTGTCAACTCATCTTTAACACTGTTTCCATTGTTCACTTTCCTACAAACAGGCCAGGTCTTCGGCTTGCTGATCAAACCGGCCTATGGAAATAAACTGTGCAAGTCTGACATGTCTATCAGTGGCTCTGTAGATATCGTCTGTCTCGAGGAGCTGATGGGCTTCAGCTCAATACCGTATATAAATGCAATGCTGTTGGAAGAAACCACAACGACCGAACCCAAAAGCATCACTGGATCAAAAGCGATCATGTTTAGATAATGGAGTCCCTGAACAACAGCCAGTTTATTTTGTTACAGTATTGTGTCTGCTGCATATGTACTCCGTTATGTCTACTCAAAATAACCTGCTTCTGGGCTCCACTAGTTTATACCCCCTGAGATGGGTCGTTACGGCAAGGTAGCTTGATCCTATGAAACACCTGATTTTACTTATTATCCAATTATCAAGTGTGTGCCAAGTTTGGACATTGAAAGAAAGGCAGTCATTCCCCAAAGAACAACTTATAAACCACTACAGAAGTCCTGAGAAGACTCGGGTCCTTTGGTATTTGCAGGCCCCTTTTGAATGCGTTTTATTATGCAGTGTCATTTTTATATGCTGTGGTGTGCTGTGGCAATGGGGTGAGTGAGAATGATGCCAATAGTCTTAATAAGCTGCTCAGGAAACTAGGTTAGGTTGTAGGAATCAGACTGGACTCACTAGAGACTGTGGTCAAACAAAGGATACTTAATAAAAACAAAATAAAGACTATATTAAACAATGACTCTCACTCAATCTGTCCTTTAACAAAACTAAAGAGCATATTCAGGAATAGACTGAGACAGGTTTGCTGCTCTAAGGAGTGTTATGGGAGGCCGTTTATACCTGCAGCATGAGTCCCTGTACACATATGTGCAAGTCATATGTCTGGTGTGTATAGAAATAGTACTTTTGTGGGATTGATAAATATTTCTCTTGAATTCTACATTCCTGTTATTTAAAGGCCTTACCTGTATGCACTGGTGGTGAGATCAGGCACTACCACCCTGCGCCGCCACGCCTGCAGGTCCCTTTCTGTTGCCATCTGGCTGCGTGGGGCATTTTGATGCATCTGACGCACTCCCTCCACTTGTCCGCTGCGCCGAAGGCCCACGTTGGGTGGAGACTGCACCTCCATCCGTTCACTTAGAGACACTGTACAGAAGAATCAGGGCAAAATTGGATCAGCTTGATTGACATTTCATACTCATTGTTGACACACACACAACTATCTAGTTATTGCTAAATGATTTGAACTCCATGCAGATGCATGTGCTTAATATGATTCATACTTGGTAAGAAAACACTCAAGTTTTAAATGAAAAATAGTCTGAAAATTTGCGATATGCACCTCTTCTGGGTGTACCCTGCTGCCTCGCAGCCTGCTGGTCCTGTTGCTCCTGCAGCTGACGGATGGCATCATCTAAGACACTGCGGCGTGCCTGAGGATCCTCGCTCTCAGCTGGCTGCTGGCTGATCACCTGTTCCACGACCTCGCCATCACCTTCAGAAATATAATGAATGTGCTGAGTAACATTTCGAAAAGCAGCTTAACTAGACAGTTCCCACTGATGCTTTGTAAACTATTTGAGAGTTGGATCAATGAATCAATAAGAATATGCAATTCTGCTTACTTGGTTAATGAAAAAATTATCATAGTCAACACTGCTTAGAAAATTAATAAATATAATCAGAACACTGAAGTAAAAAAGCTGCTAGTTAAGAGTGCAGAGATGTTTGTCATACTTGTAGCAACGTATCCAAGCTGAGGAACCAAGTGTTCATCTGTGAAGTTCTCCCTCCCTGGTACAAGTCTCTGATATCTGGGAGGATGAGGATTCCCGTCGACATCCACAAGGAAAGGTGGGGGCATAAGATGAGGCGCCTGTTGGGTCTGCTCGTCTAACACGAACCCGTTGGAGTCCCGGATCAATGGACGATAGTCAGTGTGGAAAAACACCTGATCTGGAAGCTGAAAGTAATTTCGAGAGGTCCCCGTCAGGTAAAATCTGTCCAGATTGCCTGCGGCAGTAGCATGATTACATAACTGAAATGAGCCAATGTCTTCTTTTTGTATAAATGTGGAGCAAGGTGTCTTTCAAAGATATTCAATAGTTGTACCAATACCTTGATTATGATACTGGTTCATAAACAATATGATACATAATTGTTGTTTGCATGTAGAAATGAAATAAATTAAACACCACTTTTGCTCACAGAATCTTGGAGATAAATTAAAAGAGCAAAGATTTGCTGCACATTACTTGTTTTTGTTGTAAACTCAACCGCTCGGTTCATTGTTGACTAAAAAATGAGAGTGTACAGCTGTTTTAGCGCATTCATGCACAACAACGTTTGATTACATTACTAAATAAAACAGTATAAAAGACAGATTTGACTTGGGAAGCTTCATATTATCAAAAGGGCTGCTGTAGCTCTAACTGAATTCAGTTTAGAGTTTGATTTCACCATCTCTCTCTGTCCACAAGATAAAGCTACACTCAAACACACTTAATACAGTCATGTTATTAACCGCGAACATCCAAGTCATAGTGTAGTTCCTATTAACAGGCAGTAGACAGACTAATCATCTTTTATGTCACACCTTGAGGTAATAATATATCTGCCGAAACACAGAAGCAGCGTGAGGAGTGGCAGTGAGTAGCCCGCATACTCCATTCACAGGTAACTGTAGCACACGGGAGTCAGGATCTGCACGTCTCTAGTATTGTATATAAACTGTTTTTTAGTTCGTTTTTTTTTTTTTTTTTTTTTTTAATCAGAAAGATTTTCACATGAATGCATTTCGCAAAATTAGAATGTATTGAAATCATGCTCATGGACATGGTGTACCACGAAGTAGATACAGAACAAAGATCAATTTGGGGGAATGCATTCAAAGTGCAAAAACCCGCGTAACACCAGATATGTTAACGCGAGTATGTTATGAGTGGGGGAAAAAGACAACCTACTCATGTTTTTACGAAGGAATGGCAATCACTTAGCGGATGCATTAAAGAGTAAGTGCATTTTTGCCAAATAAAGTGTTTGGAGTGTATGGGACACCCTGAGGATGCGTCATACATCAGTAAAAAAAAGACTTGTAAACATGATGCGAGCACGAACACAAATGGAAATGTTGAAAGCCCTTATTAACCGCATTACAAAGAAAAACATTTCCGGCAAACAGGATAGTCATGAATAACAAGCTTTAAAAGTGGAGGCTAACCTTTTCATAAGGCTTGGAGTTCCCGAATCCAAAAATCACCAGGTGACCATGAGAGTCTGTACAGGCGAAGCGATGACCATCAGGGGTGAACTTGCAGTCAAAAACCGCACCATGTCCTTGCCCTTCAATCTACACATGAAGTATAAATTCATTTAGACAACAGGATTCTTCATTTAGACAACTCGTTTCTGTTCAGCTTAAAAGGTCTGCCCACTGATTAAGCTGTGAATGAAAGAAATGTCTGGATGTATAGATACGCTAATGCTAATACAGCCATCATGTGTCAAACTTGTATAAAGCAGTACTAGATCACCGCACCATGTTAAAGTAGTGATGAATCTTTGTGCCTCGTATAAGGTCCCATATGAAAATGTTGCCATCATGACCCGCAGACAGCATGACACGGGGATCATATGGGTGTGGCTCGAGCACAAACACCTCTGCCTCATGACCCTGCGAGGAATGAAGAACACAACATACAGTGGTATATAATCATATCTGGATGTTTGATTTATTGTGTGACTCAAATCACAATGTAAATGCTTTCATATAAATTTCACAAAAACAGAATTTATTGCTACATTTTTGGTTTGTACCTTTAACACATGTAACAGCTGCCCTGTGTAAGAATTCCACACTTTGAGGAGATGATTGTTGACAGCGGTAATAACCGTGTTATCATGACGATCCCATGACACCATGGTGACCTTCGGCTTGAAGAAGCTCTCTTCTTCCGCAGGCGCAGTTCTGTAATCGGCAAAGATTAAACTTGCGCTGATGAAGCTTATAAATCAAGGACTTTTTTTTTTTTTAATCACAAAACCCTGAGTAATTTTATTTTGTTTAAGGTTATATGAAAATTATTATATTACTTAGCAATAAAAACAAACATTTTAAAAGAGCTGTATGGAGGAAGTATACTAAACATGGCTGTACTATTGCCACAAAAGAGCATGAAGAATGTTAATGGTTGTTTAAATTACATAGACAGATCAAAACTGATTCAGTGACAAAATTTCTGGGGACTCATACCCTGGTAAAGTGGCAGACATTTCCAGCAAAACACTTCTCCATTGTTGTTTCTGATGTAGCTTCCAGATGCGAGCGGTGCCATCACGACTGCCACTTACAAACCTGAGACAAACAAATAATATACAGTTCAATGCGACATCATTTTATAACAGCACCACCCAGGGGTCTTCAGTGTCTGGGTCGGGAGCAATCAATTTTAATTAATTAATAAATAAATAAAGAAAAGAAAAATGTTTGCGTGTTACACAACCACATGATGACATGATGGTGGATTATTAGAAGGTGGGGGACAAAAAAAATAGATATTTTTACACAGTGTACAATTAATTTAACCTCCATCTTCACCAATCTGACTAAAAAAATAAATAAACTAAAATAATAATAGTAATAATACCTTTCTCCTGTATGGCAGAACTGAATGCTGTCGACTTTGTCCTAAAAATAAAACCGCACATCATATCACATTCATTTACCTTCAGTTAAATCTCAGAACAGCAAATGAGGCACCCACGTTTTAAAAATACACTCCTACCGTGTGGGACGTGAGCTCTGCTATTCTTTCTGGGGTGCCACTGCCCAGGTAGTATATCCTGATTACATCATCGGTGCTTCCTGTGGCTAAGAACATGCCTCCTGTATCAAATGAGACCATTTATCTCAGTTACATTACAATATTTTCAACATGAAAACAGGACACTTGGTTACAAACGAGTTGATGCTACAAAGTATGATGTATGAGGTAGATTACAAGGAAATAAACCACTCTGGGCATCCTTGAGGTCAAGGCGACACTGACTGTGCATCTTCCCCCCGCACAACAATTGAAAACACCAGGTGCTCACTGTGTGACGTTTCAAAATAAATGGAAATAAAATTGGTCCCGATTTGTGTCTACTATTAGACTGAGCTGCTCATGTTCAGCCACACTGGGGAGCTATTTTCCAGAAGCCCTCAACTTTTTAGCTTTACCTGGGCTGAATGAGGAACACACCATCTGAACACCGGGTCTCGATCTTTCTGTGAACTTCACGGGACGATCGCTAAAACAGACACATTACAGAACAGGATTTCACAGATCATTTTCGAAAAACGTCCAACAAGAGACATATTTGCTTGATGATTGATCCATGGCAACAAATGTTGTTTAAAATACATGTTAATACAGATGATGTGAATTTAAATGCACAACAAATACATACTTATTAGCCCTGCTTATGATGCACTTCACTTTAATCAAGCTATTTTATTAATCAGACCACAGAGGTTAGTATTGTTATAAAATACTTTACAAAATCTGAAAACTCTCCCCTTTCTTCCATTATCAATGAGCTACATGTGATTTACCGCAACAAGTTACAGGAGGTTAAAACAAGTTTCCAGTTACAGACGTCACAATGCCTCGTGTGAGTAAATTTCGTGACGTTTTTCCAGGTCTCTGCAGCAAGTTGATGTCCTGTCCTATAAATCTGGAATACTTATGTGGTACTATGGAATCTCTGTAAAGGCTTTGTCTAACAGTTAGAGAATAGAAATTTACCAAAACTATCACACTTACATGAAATTTGTGTTATTTACATCCCACTGCCAGAAGCAAACAGTTGCATCAGTTCCCGTAGAGACCATGTACCTTTTAGGGCCCTTGGCAAATGGAGAAAACTAAGAGGGACGAGACACAAGTCAAAATCATGCCTGTAACAAACTTGTAGTAAAAAGTGAGTGTATCGTACCTGTAAAGAGGTAATAGATCCGCTGTGACCTTGCAGCACCGCCACCGGGGCACAGGTACGAAGGCACCAGACTCGTATGTTTTTGTCGCAGCTCCCCGCCGCAATGAGTGTGTTCTCCAAGTTGACAGCGAGGTCCGAGATTTCAGCGTGATGTCCTCGCAGAGTGGAGTGGAGCCTCCCATCAAAAGACGACCAAATTTTGACCAAGGCATCATCTGAACCCTGAAGAGGAAGGAAAAGAGTTTGTGCTTTAAGACAGAACAACTAGAAGCTACATTTAGAGCTTTCAAGATTGTGTAGCAACAGCTTTCCCACAGTTCCAACTTTTTTCACCATGGCTTTACACCAACTCTAGGTAGGGTAGAGGTGCCTCAAACAGTTACTGATTGGAAGGTCAGGGGTTCAAACCCTGGCCCCGCCAAGTTGCCACTAAAATAATTTCACTGTTCTGTGAGTTACAGGTGACAAATAATTGAATATTGTATTATTATGTACAATCAGATGGTATTTGTTGGCTTCTGTATAAAAACAAAAGCTTATCCAATTTGAAAACGCTCAGCTTATCATCTAAACAGAGCTACCATAGCTGACACTTTGTCATTAATATGTCTAATATTTATCCATGGCAAGTGTATGTCCTTTATAGACATGCAGATTTTTTTAAATTAGATTAGGTTGCCATGGTGCTGAAGGGCTGCAAAGAGCCCATGAATGGAAAGGAGGCAAGTTCCTGCACAAAAAAATATGTATGTAGACTTATTTAGAATGATCAATCATGTATTAGTATGTGGCTTTTTTATGATGCCGAATGGCATGTATAGTAAAGAAAACTATTCTTTTTTTTCTTACCCTAAAAGAAAAAGAGAGAAAAAAAAAAGTACAACCAAAGTTGATTGACTTCATGAAGAAGCACATCAAAGAGCCTTTCAGCATTCCATTTAACAGTGCATTTTTTGTTAAAGATTTTACTCTGCACAAAGTTGCTCTACATGCAAAGCAGTTTCAGAGTTCATGCACTAGCAAAGCAACAGCAGGTGCATCTGATGATATGCATCAGATGAGGGGCTTTCCTAAAACTTTTCTTCACCTTGTACTTTGGGACGCCAACATGTACTGGAATCTGTACTTGGTATCAGAAAGTACCCAGATGGACGTAATAGCACTCACACTCTTAGTTCTTTGTATTTTGAATCTAATGTTATAGTCTATCAATCCCAGAGGAAAACTGCTTATTCTTGGTTACAGTTGTATTCCCGGGAGGATAGGAAAAGAGTAAGAAATTAGACAAGGAGGAGGGGTTGAAGAAAACCAAAGTGGAATAAAAAATAAAAGAAATACAGGTATCAGTAATTCCACAAGCAATCCTCATTAAGGACGGGAATCACCAGTGGCCGACAGATACGCCATTATCGCAATACGCAGGTGCAGATTCGCTCCGAATTGCGATTCTGCATTAAGATTTTATAAATATCCTGATTCTATATTATTTTGTTACAATTCTAAACAAACTGAGAAAGTAATTTGATCCAAACACACAGAATGCTGTGCTGCCTGCCAATATGTGAATAGTTTAGAGCACACCACCTACAGGATTATACAGAAACAGCAATGTCTTACCACCTCAAATGCAAACAATTAAAAAAATTTATGTAATTAAGAAAAATAATTAAAACATTCGAATCTGGAGTAAGTTTAGCAACACACAAATTGCCACACAAAAGAATCGTTATACATCACTGAATTGATGTGAATCTCACCGTGAAAATCCTGGATCCTGTCCTGTCGAAGGCAATGCAGTAAACGGCCGAGAGATGTCCCAGAATCCTCCTGTGCATTTTGATGTTCTGATATACACTGACAGGATGGACAAAACTGAACCGCTGAGTGCCTGTCAACTCCCTGCCTCTGCATACATTCACTACAAACACACACACACACACACACACACACACACACACACACAATGAGCACTACAACAGAGATCTGAGACTGTTTGCTTCAGCTCAGGCTCCAATCTCAATTAGCCAAGATGTGCTGAAGTGAAATCATTAGTACACCTAATGCTTACATTCAGCAGAACCTTAAAAAAAAAAAAGTGAAGTTTGCCAGGCTGTGTTCATGCATTTGTGCATCATTTATAGCTTCCTCTTTCTGGCAGGAAATGCTTTTCCAAAAGATCTGAATAATTCACAACAACTTTTTACTCAACAAGGTTTTTTAAGGTTCCAGATCTGCCAAGCTGGTACCCTGTTTGCCAAATCTGAGTGAACCTGATACCTTCCTAATTTGTTTACCAATTGGTTTGGTTTCACACACAATCCAAAATAAAGCAAATAATGTCACCTGGAGGCCTGTAAGGCACCAATCATACTCATAGATGACACTACGAACACCACACTAGTGCTCAATAAACAATTAATAAATTAAATTAAAGGTGTGTCTTTTTGTTTAAGAGCCTAATCTTTTGACCTGGATAATTGTTCAACATAGATTTAAAAATATTGCTGATAATCAAACAAAAGACACAGACGTCTGCTTCACTTCCTCTGTAAATTCAGAGCTGGACCACTGCGATCAAACCACAGTGGATTTTGCTTGCAATCAGACAAGAGGCCTCCTCATCGACACATATTCAGACTAGTTATTTTGGTCTCAATCAAAGTGCGAGTGCTGCATTCTCACCTACACACATGCAGCATACAGAAAGGGGTGTAAAAAAACCCCACCAGGTTTTGATTCAAACCAGGGTTTGTTAGAAACGCCGTTATCCAGCAAAACAGCACCGCTACCTACCCATATTTGGGGCATCCCTGCAGCTCAAAGGCCTCTCCGGTGGTCTCCCTCGATGCAGTGCAGCAAAAGTCGAGCTTTTCCATCGGCTATGGCCACAATCTGCATAACATCAACAGATAATAGGCAAAACGTATGTGTGTATTTCAGAAAGATCAAAAGTCAATTGTTAATACTACCTCACCTTTAGCTGTACGAAGTAAGGAGTGTCTCCCTGTTCCGAGTAGAGAACGCACTCCAGGCAAACCTGACGGCACCTGCTTGTCGAGGATCGGACCGATCTGCTTACATATCTGCAGCAAGTGGTCTGGTGCAATATGCTTGTTGGCGGCGACCTGATGGATCATCAAAGAACGACACGAGGCAGATGTCAGTCGCATTAAACAAAAGCTACTTTATGAGACCAGCTCGATCTGACTGGTTCAGAAAATAATCAATCAATAACTAAATCTTTTACAACCGCTTGACAACCTGAGTCACAGTGGATTCAGAGCTAATCCCAAGAACATTCAGTGAGGTTACTAGATGAAAACTATTTATTTTTAACTTCTAATAAGATGAACAGATTTCATGAAATAATCCCTCACATTTCAGTGCTAATTTAAAGACGGTGCTTGAAAATAATGCATTCTATATTTAAGTTTCAACAAGACTCCACATGTGGAGCAATATGTCCTTTAAGGCAATGTTTACACCGAGCGATTTGCATAATGCAAATCGTAATTAACGTGCGAGTCCTTGTGACATTAGGATTGTTTTATAATTAATTTCTGAGCTTATTTTTCTTTTAGCTTTAACTTGTTTCATTGACATGTTGTTCTGGTTCCTATCGAATTCAGAATGCAGGTAAACTACTTGCCCTTAGCGGTGCCAGGGGCATTTAGTTTTTGCTTCATTTTTCGATTAAAAAGAGCAATGCAGCAGCACCTTAGTCCTTGAGTCTGTCCAGGTCTCTCATGGCCTCATCTGTACATGTGGCTTAAAAAGATATGGTCCTAAAACTACCGTCATTTTTGTCATGTCATTGATTGCTAACCAGCTGAGATTTTGTGCCATGACTGCTTCATATATCTGCACTTTGTTCTGAAGTGTCAAGCCCAATGCCTGACGTATGCATTGGAGTTTTTTAATAACAGGACATTTAATGTGACAGGAAACTGGCAAGACGTTTGTTTGTAGGAGACAACAGCAAAATCCTTCAATGACCTCTTATGCTGGGGGTATCTTTAACCGGCACTGCAGCTGCACTATCAATTTTCCAATGTTCACTCACTCGCCATATATACCGCTTTATAATGCAGACAGGCTCGCAGGGAGACCTGGAGCCCATCCCAGGAGACGTGGGGAATGATGCGGGCCACACCCTGGATGGGGTGCCAGTCCATCGCAGAGCGCACACACACACACTCATTCAAATACTATAGGCAATTTAGTAATGCCAATTAGCCTAATCTGCATGTCTTTGGAGGAACCCCCCAAGCATGGGGAGAACACACAAACTCCATGCACACAGAACTAAGGCGGGAATAGAACCCCCGAACATTTGTTAACATTGCCTCCTACAATGTTAACACATAACATATTTTCAAAGATGTTAATATAATAATGTTTAAAGTGTTTCAATATGGGTGGAGGTTTGGTTGCATGCACTCCTTAAGGTACTTTGAGTACTTTGCAGCTCAGCTCGACACACACACACACACACCAATTATGCATCAAATAGGATTTCATAAATAAAATTTAAATCAACCACATCTAATAATAATAGTAATTAACCACACTGTTCATGATCATCAGTTCAGGATAAACAGAATGTCTGAAAAGGAAGTGGGTTGAAAATGACGCGTTTATGCAAATCAAGAACGGGCGTCTACCAATCAGAACGCATGTACAGTATAAAAAAAATTAAACGCGAGCTGCTGTTTGAGGAAGCTGATTGGTCGGGACAGATGGTGACGTCACATAGCTCAGGATTCTCCACCCTCACTGCAATACGACACTAAATAGGCGAGTGCGGTCAAAAACAAAACAAAAATATGATTTAAAAAACTCTGTAAGGCATGATACAGAGAAGAGTGCATGCATTAAAACCGAAATGATAGATTTATTCTGTTCGAAATAGAAATGGCGGCACAGGATACTTCCGGATCACGGATTAACCAAATCTGATCAAAATTACAATCATTCATCAGAAACACGCACACATGGACCGATTAAAAGCGAAAGATGAAAACATACCACGTCTTCATATGATCTGGGATGTTCATTTCCTTGCCAGTCCACTCTGCGGGGAAGGAGCTGCCGAGGACAGAGAGCCGATGAGAAATGACAGGACTTTAAACACTCAAATTGTCAAATTGTTGATAAGTTAATCAAGGAGATTATCTTAAATATCCAGTGCGAGTTATTAAAACTGATAAGCATGAAATCCTGCTCTTTGTCGGATTCATCCGAACCAGGCTTTGTGCTTATTACGAAACACACAAACACACACACACACACCTGATGTTCCTCCAGTTCACTCACGAGAATCTGCAAGAGATAAGAAGTGATCTATAATAAGCACTCTTAACCAAAATACAGCGTTTTAAACACAAAACACAGGTACATAACCGAGTAGTAAACACAGGGCTCTCACCTCGGCCGCTCTCTGACACGGACCGGTGGTTAGAAAACGTGAAATTAGATAATAAAGCTCTGCAAAAAGACAAAAATAAATGAGTGAAAATGTGATTTAAACGAATGAAGCGGCGATGCTAGCGGTTCAAAACATTAAACTAGTTTTCTTGTGCCTTACCCGATTCCAGGATCGAATTACTCCCTTTATTGTCCATTCTGTCAGCCATAACTTAGCCGACGTGCTACTCCTCAAACTTATTTTAATGTCCTGTTCGCGGCGGATATTATTTATTTAATTCTGACTGCACGGTTCGGGTCCCCTTCGTGTTCGCTCCCGCTTTCCGTTAAGCCAGTTTTCAGTCGCCATTGGAAGTGCGAGGCCTCGGCTTACAGAGCAACTTCCGCTCCGACAAGCGGAAATGGGGGGTTGGGGGAGTAAAAAGTCTCCCTGTCAAACAAAGGGAGTAGAAACGTCACTGAGAAAAAAAATATTTATATATCTACCAGTTTTCGCTCATAGAATCTACCAGATATAACTGACATTTACGTCGTGGAAACGAAACAATATCTTTTTTTTGTGCGATTGCGTCGCGCTTGCTCGCGTGAGCTAGATTATGACGTCACAGCTCGTGCGCTTGCAACCTGTCCTTCTGTTTATTTTGGAGTAAATACAGTATATTTATGATAGAGAACTTAAATACATACACAGAAAGCCTCATTTGTATGTAATAAAGAGCAAATATAGTGAAGTAAAGCAATAACGTAAATAAAGAAAAGTTTTAGAAATCTGTCAACTACTCAAACATTGAGTACAAAATGTACCAATAGAGCTTCTGGTTATTCCTTTTGCCTGTATTTTGGATTCAAATGTATTTGGATTTGTGTGTTGAAATGAATTTAAATTAAATATAAATGCTACAAAATGTCACAAACTTATACAATACGATTGAGGGTGAGTCAAAATTATCCGCACTCTAGAAGTAATTTGAACTACCTATTAAAAAAGACAAAGACATCATTTTCAACATAATCCTGTTTTTCAATACACTTTGCACATCTGGCAACAACCTTTCATATTCCCTCATCTATACCTTATCTATCTATCTATCTATCTATCTATCTATCTATCTATCTATCTATCTCGTTCAACTAGGAACTTCTGTGGTTCAACTAGGGACTGTGAAGGCCCTGTGTTAATTCCCATTTTACGACCATAAAATAGGAATTTTACTGTATTTTAGGACCTCCAGTTGACATTTGCATGCATATTCACACCCTACAGGCAATTTGGGAACACCAATTAGCTTAATCTGCATGTCTTTGTACTGTGGGAGGAAAGCAAGGCGACAGTACTAAGCCCTAGGCCACTGTTCTCCATTATACACATACATAAATGTGTATATATAATGAATACTGTATATACTGTATTACTTTTCTGACTTTGTGTGTTTTCGCAGGTAGCTCCATCACAGGTATTTATGTCATATGGTAAGTGTTGGTGTTGATTGTGTTTGCACAGGTAGTTCCGTACGTAACAGTAGTCAGCAAAAATGTCCATATAGGAGGGATGGTAATGCAATTTACTGGACGCTAACCACAGTAAAACAAGAAGGAGAACAGTAGTCAGCGTCACAATAAATTTTTATGTCATTTCTTCAAAAGCGTGTCACATGCATTGTAACATTAGGGGGAAAAAAGGCCAAGCTCTTGAAACCCTGAAACAGACTGCGACGCGTCTACAGCAATGGCGCATACAACAGGAAGAAGTAAGGGCTGCTGAAACATTAGAGCAGCATGAAGAGCGACAGCAAGTTATTCACATATTCCAGCTGATGGTTGACTTTTAAACTTTTGAACATTTCCTTGGTCGGCAGTGTTTTTGTTTCATACTCTGTCATTTACTCTCAGGCTTGTAGTGATGAGTCGATCGATGACCAGTAATGATTCTCTTTAAGATACTTTCACCTTCCTTAGAGCATAAGTCCAAATTTTGTTTGTGGTGTTTATGGTCTTCTGGGAGTTGTTTTGGCATCAGGTACACCTTCAGACCAGAAAAAAACTAATCATTGCTCGCTGCCCTTCTTTTGTGCAAGTCAGAAGTGGGGCATCTATTTCTGCTTGTACCACAGTTACAACCTTACTGTGCGGGGGGGGGGGGGGGGGGGGGGGGGGGGGGGGCCTTAGTGGATTTAATCAAAACGTGCTGATAAGACAATGTGGCCAACAGAAGTTTTATTATAACTGGAGCGCAGATACTTTTTGACTTATTGATCCTCATATAATCACATCATTCACCTGTGAATTTACACATGAAGTATTAAATGACTTAACGTATCATTGCCTAACAATTGTAGTAGACGTATCACATGGAATTTTTACACATAATAAAATGGTAAAACATTGTGTGTGTGTGTGTGTGTGTAGCTTTATCTGGGCTGTGCTGTAGACCATCTGAGCTGATCCCACAGAAGAGTTTTTGGTAGCACAAATGGCTAAAATATCTGTCAAGGACAAAAAGATGTCACAACACACAGTGCATCACAGCTTGCTGTGTAGCATCAGACAGCTCAGAATGGGCATGCTGCCTTTGTCCACCACCAAAAGCACCTACAATGCCCACGTGAGCAGATGGCCTGGACAGATAAATCCTGTTTTCTTGTACATCATGTGGATAGTTGTTTGTGTCTGTGTAACTTACCTGGCATGAGAAGTGACATGAATTAATGCATCAATGCAGCATGTCATGGACGTGGCACTGCAGCCTGTGGCACTGCTGAAGTATTATTGAAGGCTGGGTTGCTTTGATAGTAGCCTTCAGTTTTCCTGTATTGTTGGGTCAGGTGTTTCTCATCTTCTTCTTCACAAATTCAAGAAGTCAGACAATTAAGCACATTAATGATCATGGTCAGGCAAACCAGTTAGTGATTGTTTTGGCAATGTTGGCAGGTGCTAAGTCCTGCTGGGAAGACATCTGTGCATGGTGGCTCTTGATGCACCAACTCTAGCCTCACTCCACTACTTGTTAATTTCTTGAATCTGCTTTGCTTGACAATCTTATTAAGGCTGCGGTCATCCATGTTGCTTTTGCACATTTTCTTACCACACTTTTGCATTCCAGTCAACTTCCCATGAATATGCTTTTTAATACAGTACTTATCACATGAGCCTCTGTGCCTTATGATTGTCTTCTAGACAACTGGCTTTACACCAATAGGCTACCAATAGATACACATATTTATACTGTATAAAAAGTAATTTACTCAAACTCATTTTGAGATCCTGGATTTCTGCGCCGGAACATGTAATCATCAACTTCATTGAATGAATCTACAATATATCAGGGTTTTTTTGTTATTATTAAATGATGAAAATAAAACTATTATTGATTTATTAAATGTTTTAAAAATTTAAGCAAGGGCTCTTAAACAATAAAATAATAAATTGAACTGAATACATCGAAATGTAACTACAAGAAAATCGAAAATATAACTTATTATAAGTACAATTTCTATTTTTAAATGAGTTATTCTGTATATACTGAATATTAGCTCTAGCCTGAACATACAGGCAGTTGTTAAATCTAAAACACTGTTTGCATCAGAGATAGCTAGCTTGCTAACAAAACAGTTTCCCACTTTGTCTGTTGAATGTGGCAAGATTGATAATGACCCAATTTTAATGCTTATATGAAAGCTTACAGAATGTAATACAACAATATATTTTACATAAACTTGTTCATCTAACTTTTGTACATCCAAAGAACATGTAAGTCATATGATGAAGACGAGGAGACAGACAGTTGATAGGAAACACATTAGCATTTTCTGGTTAGACAAAAGGGGTTCTAGTGAGCCATTTGCATGTATATTTGTCTAGACACAAGCTGTAGGAAGTGTTACCATATAAGGAACGAAAAGCTCAAAGAGGGGGTTGTTTTATGGACATGGGAATGAGGCATGGTAAAGAGCATTGCCTTTAAATTGTTTCATTTGGGTCGAATGTTTCGGGTAGCCTCCCACCAGCTTCTTACAATATGTTGCTGGAATTTTAGCCCGTTCCTCCTGACAGAACTGGTTTAGCTGAGTCAGGTTTGTAGGCCTCCTTGCTCACACACACACTTTTTCAGTTCTGCCCGCTAATGTTCTATTGGATTGAGGCCAAGGCCACTCCAATACCTCAACTTTATTGTGCTTGAGTCATTTTGCCACAACTTTGGATGTATGCATGGGACCATTGTTCATTTGGAAGACCCATTTGTGTCAGAGCTTTAATTTCCTGGCTGATGTCTTAAAATGTTGCTTCAATATCTCCACATAACCTCCCTTCCTCATTAAGCCATGTATTTTGTGAAGTTCACCAGGGGCAAAACACACCCACAACATAATGATGCCAACCTGTGCTTGTTTCATCAGACCAGAGGGCATTTCTCCAAAAAGTAGAATCTTTGTCCCCGTGTATAGCTGCAGTCCGTAGTCTGTTTTTTTTTTTTTTTTTTTTTTTTTGGAGTAGTGCTGCTTCCCTGAGCAGCCTTTCAAGTTATTTTAATATCAGTCTCATTTTACTGTGGATATTCAAGTAGATACTTCTGTATCTGTTTCCTACATTGTCGTTACAAGATCGTTTGTTGTTCTGGGATTGATTTGTAATTTTTTGTACAAAAATATGAGTTTCTTACCAAGTGGTATGATGGCTGTGTGGGTTTTATACTTGTGTGGTATTGTTGGTATGAATGAATGTTTTAAATTCTACAGTAATTATAAAGCAATTGATATTTATTATGTAGTAAAACACCAAATTTTTGACATGGATAAAAAAAAATCATCAGATCTGTTCTGCCAGGGAATTCTTCACAATCCATAGAATAGTAAATGTAATAATTCACTAATATTTCTTATCCAACGCTCAGCTAGGAGGATGCACACTACTAATCTCAAGTCCTTTTAATTATTCAATATGGGTTGAATATTTTTTTGTTTTTTTGAGAAGATGGCATCATCGTCCACATTGCATCATGGCCCTGAAGGAACAACAAAAGGAATAATCATAAAATCCCACTTGGTTTGACTCACATGATATGCAATGAATGTGTATGTGTGTGTTAGTTCCCCAGTGTCATATTGCTCTCAAGAGATGCCTGCAGCAGCAGCACCGGGTTGTTCTCAAGGCTCTACATACTCAGACTGCAGTCTTGTGACTGCTCTCACTACATGCAATTGCACATGGAGCACCAACATCACCAGACGAGGAAAGGAGTTCGCCCAGAAACAGGATAACAGGAGTGTTGCCCATATTTTTTCAGGTTTAAGGGTATATAATGCATGCTCAAAAGTGGGTGAAGTCGCCTGTCAAATTTGTAGAACAGTTTGTATAGTCACTCATTTGTTATTATCATTTGCATAAAAATTAGTAGGGAACAGGTTACTGATAAAATAATTTGCCTGAAATACTTGTAAATTTAATTTAAAGAGAGTTTAAAACAAGGAACAAATACGTGCACAAATGGGACAAACAATGATGATCAGTGATTAGTTACTGGGAATAAAGATGATCAGTTATTGGTTATTGGGAACAAAGATAATCAGTGATTGGCTATTGGAACAATGATGATCAGTGATTGGTTACTAAAAACAGTGAGGATCATTGATTGGTTATTGGGAACAAAGATGATTAGTTATTGCATAATCAGTTATTAATTATTGGGAACAGATATAATTAGTGAATGGTTAGTGAGATCAGTGGTGATCAGTGACTGGTTACTGGAAGCAAAGATGATCAGTGATTTTTGTTTTCCCCAAAATAATAATGATTAGTGACTGGTTACTGGGAACAAAGTTGTTATTGGTTACTGGGAACAAAGCTGATCAGTGATTGGTTATTAGGAACAGAGATTATCAGTTATTGGTTACTGGGAACAAAGATGATCAGTGATTGATTACTGGAAACAGAGATGATCAATTATTGGTTATTGGGAACAAAAATGACCAGTGATTGTTTAATGGGAACCACAATGATCAGTGATTGGTTATTGGGAACAAAAATTATCAGTGATTATTGAGAACAGTGATTGGTTATCAGGAACAATGGTGATTAATGATTGCTTTGTGAGAACATATTTTCACACAAGCGCACCTCAGTGCCTACCTGGAAATAATCAGCTATTAATAAGCAGTTGTTACCTTGTTATCACTAGTTTTTAACTAAAGACACAGATGTCACCCACAGATGTCTTGTCAGCCTGACAGAAACACTAGACTTGGCCCAAGGAATGGAGCAGCATCAACAGTGCTTACTAAAACTGTCACATTTTACTGATTTCATACTTCTTTTTGTTCTGCAGACTGAAGCATCAGATGGTGCTCTGGGTGCCATTTTGTCACAGATGGTGAAGGGGAAGGAAGTGTTATTTTCTTTATTTATTGTGTGTGTGTGTGTGTGTGTGTGTGTGTGTGTGTGTGTGTGTGTGTGTGTGTGTGTGTGAGTATCTTCCAAGTCTCTTGGGGTGAGAACTAGACCATGTCAGGTTTCACTTTAGTCAGTCATGAACATCTGCAGTAATTGTGTGATACAGTCATGTCAACATGGACCAGGATCTTAAAGGAATGTTTCCAATTTCTTGTGGAATCCATGCAATTAATAGCGCTGAATAAAATGGTCAAACATCTCCAACCCCATAGTATAAAAAAACAACTGCAAAAACCCTCCATGATATCATCCATAGCTTCCCTCAAGAATGGTATAGAAACTCAAACGTGGGAATTCTGGTCGCTGCTATATTGGCAGGAACTGCCTTCGCCCAAAATCGGGTTAATCCATAAATATACATTCAGGCGGAACAAACTGAGCCTGGCTGTTGTTTGGAACACCTACTTTCCTTACTAAAAGCACAGTATTCTTAGACAGTCTGTAGTACAGTAAACCCCACAGCAAGTCATATTATCCCTAAAATAAAAATAACAATACTCTGCAAGGACTGATACGTCATGTTTACTGATTTCAGTTAGCTTGTTAGCTACATTGATGCGTAACAGACACCTGCAATGCAGATGTCACTCAATTCACCATGCCCCTATCTATTTTAACTTATTAGCTGCAAAAAATAAAAAAAAATAAAAAATCACCCCTGTACAGTTGGCATGAATGAGAAATCTAGGTATGGAATATTAAAACGAATGCAAATGTTTATTTCTGTTTTAATGTTGGGCATTTTAAGATGGGTGTCTATGGGGATTGACTCATTTTTTGGAGGCAGCACATTTAGGAACTTCTGCATTGGATGAATTTTTTTTTTTTTTACAATCAGAGGTTTTTCCTTGTAAGCAGTGTTACCAAATGTACGATAATTATCGTATTTGTACAATAATTTGGGTCTTTGCTCTCATTACCCTATAATTCAATTTGTTAATTGAAGACACAATTGTTTTTTTTATTTGAGCACACAATTGGAAATTGGAAAAGGAGCTTATTCATTGTGACCCACAAATTTTTACTTGTTTCTTTACAGGTTGTGCTATATATGATGTTTTTTTGTTTGTTTTTGAACTAAATAAACTAATTTTACCTGAGGTTTCTTTTGTGACTTTTAGCCTAAGGAAGCAAAACATGTAAAAGGATTAATCAGCTGCACGTGCTACTCACGGGCGTGGCTTTTCTACATTTAGCGTTAACTGATTTCTAAAAAGCCTGTCTTTTAAAACACGTGACCGTTGGTGATACTGTACACGTGCACACAGTGACATAAAAGACAACTGGACAGGAATCTGGCGAAGGGTACAGCTACGCAGGCTCTACACAGGCTGTTTAAATAAAATAATTTGGGCAATCATGTCTTCCTCTTTGATAATTCGTTTGTTTCCCCTAAACAGAATATTGTTATCTACTCGACTGACAAATGTGACACGCGAGAGTTCATTAAACTTTTTTCTTGTGCTTTTTAAAAAATTATTATTATTATTTATACCTGGATTACTAAAGTTTTTTTCCCCCCCGATTTTCTCCCTAATTTAGTCGTGTCCAATTCCTCCCCGTCACTAAAGATACCAATGACAAACGAAGCCTCGCGTTTGTCGGAATCACGTGACTAAATCATTATATTGGAGATCAAGATTCAGGAAAACTTTTTTTTTTTTTTTTTGCATTTTACAATAAACTTTATATTTACTTCTTATATAATCTATAAGAAGGAAATTGCACACAAAATATTTTGGTTTAAATTAATAACCTTAATTTGTCTCAAAACTCTAGTTATTTTCTAAGTTATTTTCATCTCTATTTTCTTTCCCTCCTCTATCAATTTTCTTTGTTCGCTGTATTCATGTTTAAATTAGAAGAAAGAACGAAAGAAAATTTCTATTCGATGTTTATTCTAGATCTTCAGTTAATTTTCAAAGATTAAGATATTGAGTGATGTGCATAAACAGTTGAATTTTAAACACACACACAAACTGACAACGATAAATGTACATTTATAGAACTTGCTGCTGCATGTCCATATTACAGTAATTGTGCAGCTTGCCATGTTACGATCTAGTTGCTGCACAAAATGTGTCCAGTAGATGGCGGTACAAAGAGCCCTTGAATGAAGCTGCACGGAATGAACCTTTTATTGAAACTATCGGCTGGGAAGCCTGGCCATCTAAATGAGGTTTCACCTCAACAAAAAAAAAATTAACAGACATATGCAATTACTCTAATTGATTTACTTTGCAAATAATGTATGCATTTATTACACAATTCGATATATAAACATGCTGCGTTTTATTTTGAAGGAAGACCCATACAGCATCCACTTCCGGTTTTACGTCGCCAGACCTGCGCCTGGGTCCTAGCTGCCGCCGCATTGATTAACGCGTCATAAACAAAGAACATGGCTGCCGTCGGTTACAACTGGCTGCTGGTCCTGAGCTCCGTGTTTTTGTGTAATCTCGTCAAAATATTATTACCGTCCATCTCCTCACTCGTAAGTATAGAGTTGATTCATAGTGCATTATCCTGAGGGACATGTGGCGTCTGACTGTTGTTAGAATGGTGAGGTGGAGCTGTGTTGTACAGTATAAAGAGGCGTTGTGTCAGTGGCTCTCCATCACTGCATGGCCAGGGCTGAGCACCTCTACATCATTTATCATAGAGTATTACATCATCATCATCACCATCATTATTATTATATATGTGTAAGAGCTGATTGCAGTGATGTTATGAATTTAGTCCAATCTCTTAACAAGTGAGTGGAGATCTGATCTGATGCCATTCTGCTTGTGGGTGAATTCAGGTTAACCCACATGTTGTGTTCACTACCTGGAAATAATAATAATAATAATAATGTGCTGATCAGTATATCAATATTTTATCCAGTGCATGCATTTAATACAGAATGTTTTGGGACGACACTTCTTATTTAGTTATGATTGTACTGTAGGTAATTTGACAAAATATTGTGTGATTCGTTGTGTGAAAGTGTGTACATGCTTAGTGATGTCAGGATGAGTGTATGGTTGGATGGATGAATAGACAGTTGCATGCTGTTACAGTTAACATAAAGCACATGCAACACATGCACTGAACAGACTAATGAGAAAGTTGCACGTTAGTGTATTGCACAAAGTTGAGCTTTCACATAGTTTGCCAATTTGTCCATTAGATACAGTGTTTGCAGGCACAAAAGTGCTCTATTACATACAATAAACAAAAGCCCCATTTACACTGCAGGTCAGTATTTGTTGTCTACATCTGATTTTTCTGACCGTCTGTTTACACGTTCTTTCAACTATGACCCATATCCGATTCAAGTGTTTACACTTGCTATACCGTCTGAAACATCGCGCATACTTAAAGGGAGGTTCTTGCACTACAGACTAGCCAAGATGGACGAAGGCGAAATATGCTTGATGCTACCTCTGCGATATATGCAAAGTTCGCAGAACGGAGAAGGAGGAAAAAGGCCATCATTGCAGCCTGCGCATATGCTTCATTTATTGTGTCCTCAACCATTCAGAGGAATGTCTGGGTGCGAGACTTGTCGGGGTCGCTCTCTGGTAGCTTGCAACAGGTTCGGCCTACCGCACACTGGCGCATCTGTTTGGGATGAGCAGCGCCTCGGTGTGCCTGACAGAACGCAATGCCTCAGAAAATCTGACCTGTCTGTTTACACTACAATCACATTAGCACATATCTGATTTATATCTGATTTATTTCCACATATGAAGGAGGCCTGAAACCGCTCTCGAAATATCGGAATGCATGCGTTTTTTTCCTGTTTACACGGACATAGAACATATCTGATATGTGTCACATATGAGCAAAAAATCGGAATTGGGTCACATTTAACTGTCAGTGTAAACGTAGCTAAATACATATGGCCTTTAACACAATATTTTGATTTATTCGATACTTCTATTCATTTCACATTTCAGCTGTCCAACTTGCAAACCCTCCCCTCCATCTACCCCTATGTGAAAAGTAAGATGAAGTTAAGCACTCTTTTTGTGCACAGAGATAGCACTGTCGCCCATAAAACTCAGATAATTTTAGCCATTTTTTGCATCACTGTGCCATATATACTGTATGTGGGTCAGGATTATGCAATATAAAATAAATCCTTAGACATATATCCTTTTTTCAGCACAATCTAGGCAATATGATGAATTTAATTTTCTTTTCTTTTAACCAGTTATACACACATGACTGAGCAAAAAAAAAAGAAGAAAGAATTAGCACATATTCATAAGATCATTCATTTTCATAGTTGTATTTCAGTTGTTTCTGTAACCTAATAATAACTAATATAATTAATAATAATAATATGCTGGATTTCTATGACATTCCATATTCCGGCAGCAGTAAAAGTTATACTTTTTAAAAATAATGATCGCTTTTTTTCTACATGACATATCAGAAACCAAAATGCACAGTGTGATGTCTAAACATTGGCAGGATTTCCGTAGAAGTTTAAAAAAAAAAAAAAATTATCGGTCATTGCCCTGTGTTGCCGTAAGAAATTTTTAAATGAAAAACCAGACTCAAAAAGTAAGGAGGGAAATTGTCACGGCAGCAAGTCCAGCTCCATTACTTCTACAACATGCAAACAAATGCTTGATATTTTATTAATGAAATGATAATATCCACAATTATTTTATGATGATTCTATGATTGAAAACAGTACCCTGTCGCTCCCAGACAGAATGCATTCACAGCTTCACTTGTATAATTGGACAGTTTTGACTTGTAATCTATGACTATAGCCTTTCTCACCGAGCCATTTTCACACACATTTCTGGCCATGGTGAAGACACCCAATTTGCTCCTTTTATATGCAATGTATGTGCATATAGTTGTTATAATAATAATAATAATAATAATAATAATAATAATAATAATAATAGTAATACCAACACTGCAATTTTCCTGAGTGTGAATCTATGATCACATTAAAATACTTTGCCTGACGTTAAACTATTTTACCAAATAGTTTTAAAACTAGCATGTGTTTTCTTTTAATACTGTTTGCATGTGAAGGTGTCGAAAATCCTGCAGAAAGATGCTGATCAGGAAATGGAGATGCGAACAGAAATCCAGAACCTGAGGTTGGAGCTTTCATCAATAAGCATGATGGATGAATTTGCCAGGTATGCAAGACTGGAGCGCAAGATCAACAAGATGACAGACAAGCTCAAAACTCATGGTAAGAGAACTGGACACAGCCAAATAAAATGTAAAGACAGAAAATAAATTCCACACAACAGTATGCCAATGTTGTCATACACTGATCAGCCATAACATCAATACCACAACCAGGTGAACTGAACAACATAGATCACCAACTACACCAGTAAACTGATGACAGGAGCATGGGGACCCAAGCCTCACTCATGCCAGCGGGGAGCAAAGGGTGACCCGTCAGGTTCGATCCCACAGAAAAGCCAATGCACAAACATTAGAAAAAATCAATTCTAGCTAAGATAGAAAGGCACCAGAACAACCAGTGTACCACAGCCTGCCTTGCACGGGGCCCAACAGGCAAATTTCAGTTTTTATTTGATTTGTATAGCACTTTTAACAATAGTCATTGTGCAGAATTAAAAAAGCAAATAGCCCAAGACCTCTGACCCAGCTTCAAAATTCCCCAGACCCGAATCACCCACCATACTACAGTACGCCCACAGAAACCCTGCGGAGTCACACCCAGGGGTCAGCTCTGGTGTCATAAAGGGAACCTAAAACCTAGGTGGTTTTAAAGATATGGCCAATCAGTGTATATATAATAAACTTGACCAAACCAGGTGTGAAAGAACTAATGATCCAAGTGATCCGTTTTTGACCAAAATGTTTTTTTTTCTGATTAAAATGATCAGGATCATACATTTGCTTACATCTAAATAGGGACATTTTGATTTTGTTTATTTTAAATTTGGTTTAAAAAACGTATGGCTTAATTCTAATTTTAGGTAACAAAAAAATCCTTCAGATTTTCAAAGAGCCCTCAGACATTTGAACGGCGTTGTGTCACCATAAACTCATGTTTTTTTTTTTTTTCTGTTATCTTTTGTCATACAGTGAAATCAAGAACAGCTCAACAGGCTAAAATGAAATGGATTGTTAACATCATTTTCTACATTCTTCAAGTAAGTTATACTAATGCACTTATAGCAGAAATGCCACAAATAATTAGTACTTCACTAGTGCTTTAATACCATAAAGGTAGAAAGTTTTCTCAGTATGCTGGGGCCAAAATAGGACTACCTGCTTCATGTCTGAAACGCTGGCCTTCCAGGAACTCCTTTAACATGTGGAAGTCCCAGTTTAGCTTGAACACTCCTTTTAACTGTTTTACAGGAAAAGTAGCTCATGATTGTTAATAATTTTAGCAAAAATACATAAAACTTTGTATACAACAGTAAATAAGCAGATGTGAGACGTATTACACCAGAATGTAAAATTTGCTCTTTGTATCATCCTAGGCGGCGCTTATGATCTCACTCATTTGGAAGTATTACGCTGACCCGGTCACTGTGGTTCCTAGCAAGTGGATTTCACCACTAGAAAGACTTGTAGCTTTTCCGTCTGGAGTGGCAGGTAAGTGCAGATGGATCGGCAACAAAACATTAATTTATATTGCTGTATGCAAATGTTTGGGTACCCCTATTACACCCCAAATTACATATGCTGCCCAGACAAAAAAAAAAGAAGTTGGATTTAAATGAGTAAATACTTAAGAGCCCTTTAATCGGATAGTTACTGCAGTGAGAAATTTCTTTGGACAACAATTTGTATAATCTTAACTGATGCTGTAAGTAGATTCTCATTTCTTAACAACCTTGTCAGAACACATATCCCATGATCCTAGGAAAGATGTAACTTTGTTTAAGAAGGGCCAAATTATTCTCCTATATCAAGTATAGAAAACAACTAAAGAAAATGCTGGAATTGGGTTAAGAACTGTCCAATGCATTATTAAAATCTGTAAGCATTGTACATAATCAGCAGTAGATGTCAGGAGGCGTGGCTGAGTGTGAGGAATCCAGGCGCAGAAGATTGACAGCGAGGGAGAGCATGTGAATATCTCTCTTCCGTGACACAAGAGCGAGAAGAAGAGAGAATGTGCCGAGGCACCCAGACAGCGAGAGAGTGAAGACGACACATTAGGCGAGAACGTAGTCAAGAAAACGAAAATCAAAAACCGGGAAATCAGTCAGCGGAGTGACGGAGCCAAATCGTAAAACAGAAAACGGAGTCAAAAAGGGAAGCGTGAGATCGATGACGGGGAATCAGAGAGCGAAGTGACAGATCCTAAAACTTAAAACAAAAGCCGTAGTCAACGCAAAAGACGTAAAAGGAATCAAGGAGCGAGGCGACAAATCCGAATCATAAAACGAGGGGCGACGAAATAAATTTGGTAACGTGAAATCATGAATCAAAAAATGCGAGAGAATTGGCCTAGAATGCACGCAATAATCCGGCAATTAAACTGCATCCAGAGCACGTTTAAATGCTGGAGTAATCAGCGCGAGATGCAAGACCGGTGTGCAAACAGGGCGTAGGAAAAACACGACTGTCTAGGAAAAACATGGCCGCGTGGTGGGGAATCTGACAGTGTGGGAAAGGAAATGTGAAAGGGTCTTAGAATGGCGTGTGTGGACTGGCAGCGTGACAGTACCCTCCCTCTAACGAACGCCTTAATGGACAGTTTACGATGCGTTGTAGCTGAGAGACATGGAAGATGGGATGAATATGTCGCATTGAAGAGGGTAGCAAGAGTCGGATGGCACACGGGTTGAATATGTTGGTCACAGTGAATGGCCTGATAAAACGAGGGGAGAGTTTGCGCGACAGTGTCCTGAGAGGAATGTCCCTGATGGCCAGCTTGACACTTTACCCTACATGATACTTCTTTGGGTCTTTGAGTGATGGCGATCTGCCAAATTCTTGAACATCTTGGGACGTCCACTTCCTCCTCTTGCACTGGGAGCAGTGGCGGTTGGTACCCCAAGCAGCAATGAAATGGAGACATCCCAGTGGAAGAAGAGGGTTGGGAGTTGTGGGTGTATTCGACCCATGGAAGGAAATTGCTCCAGGAGGTGGAGTCCCGCATAGTCATGCATCGGAGAGCGGACCACCAGTGCCTGGTTCTTTCTTTCAGTTTCTCCATTAGATTGGGGGTAAAATCCCGATGAGAGACTAGGCATGGCCCAATAAGTTTGCAAAAGGCTCTCCAAAAGCGCGAGATAAACTGTGGGCCTATGTCTGAGACGATGTCCATGGGAAGACAATGAAACCGGAACATGTGGAATATTAGTTGTTCTGCTGCCTCCTTTGGGAGTGGAACAAAATGTGCTGAATTGGAGATAGTCATGATGCAGGTGTTCCCGTCAGATAAAGGTAGGCCCGTTATAAAGTCTAGAGAGATGGAAGACCAAGGGTGGTGAGAAACTGGTAAGGGTCTTAGAAGGCTGGCAGGGGGTCGATTGTTGTGCTTGCAGCGGGTGCAGATGCCGTAGGCTGCCACAAATCTGGAAACGTCCTCTTCTATTGTGGACTACCAAATGCGTTGTTGAATGATGAAATGGTCCGGCTGGAGCCTGGGTGACAGGACAGTCTGGATCCATGGCCCCATGCCAAAACTTGAGAGCGTAGATGAAGGGGAATGAACAGGCGTTTGGGGGGAATATTGCTTCGTCCGGGTTCCTGAGATAATGCTTGCTTGACCTTTGTCTCTATGTCTAGTTTCATGGTTGCGATTAAATAGCGAGACGACAGGATAGTGTCACCTAGGACGAAGTTGAATCTTGATAAGAACAGCGCCCATCGAGCTTGACGGGCATTAGGTCTCTTGGCAGTGTGTAGATACTCTTATGGTCAGTTCATACTAGGAATGGAGGCTTAATTCCTTCCAGCCAGTGCCTCCATTCCTCCAAGGCTAGCTTGATGGCCAGAAGCTCTCGGTCACCCTCGTCGTATTTTCTCTTGACTGGGGACAGACAACTAGAGAAAAATTAGCAGGGGTGCACTTTGTTATCCCGCTAGGATCTCTGGGAAAGGATCCCTCCAACACATATCAACCTCCACTATAAACTGCCGGGATGGGTCGGGGATGGTGAGAATGGGAGCGGAGGTAAACCTTGACTTGAGGTCGCGAATGCTGTTTCCGCCTCCTCGTTCCAACAAAAATGTGTCTTGGAGGAGGTCAAGAAAGTTAGTGGGGCTGCAATCGAGCTATATCCCCTAATACAACAGCGGTAAAAATTGTCAAAACTCAGGAAAATTTTCTCCCCCTGCCGTAAGGCTGGGGTTGGCCAGTTGGAAACCGCCTGAACCTTAGCTGGTTCCATTTCTAGCCTTGAGCGGAAGATCACAAAGCCCGGAAACGTGGTGGAAACTCTCATTTCTCTGTCTTGATGTACAGTTTGTTCTCTCTGTAGGACTAAACGGACATGGCGACGATGGTCCTCCGGACCATGAGAGATGAGAATATTGTCTAATTAGCGAACACAAAGGAGTTTAGGAAGTCTCGGAGGACGTGGTTGATTAGGGCCTGGAAGACCGCGGGGGCATTGGTCAATCCAAATAGGACCACCAAATACTCATAATGCCCGGTCGGGGTGTTGAAGGCAGTCTTCCTCTCGTCCTCCTCCTGAATTCGGACGAGGTGGTAAGCATTGCGTAGGTCCAACTTGGAGAAGACCTCAGCTCCTTGGAGAAGTTCGAAGGCAGTGACCATGAGTGGTAGTGGGTACCAGTTCCTGATAGTGATTTTGTTAAGCCCTCAATAATCAATCCAGGGGCGAAGGGACTTGTCCTTCTTCTTGACAAAGAGGAAACCCGCCCCCGCAGGCGGAGGAAGATGGGTGGATAATTCCTGCGGCGAGAACCTCAGAGATGTACTTTTTTGTGACATGCTAGTGAGTAGAGCCTGCCCTTCGGGGGAGTTGGATCAGGCATGGCTAGAATGGGGGAAGGAGAGAGTGCTGAGTGGAGACATGACGTGGAGCATGAGGGGCTCCATCCTACGATAATGTGCTTGCTCCAATCAATCTGTGGGCCGTGAAGTGCTAGCCAGGGGGGGCTGAGAAGAGTGGCGGCATGTGACCTTTCGATGACAAAGAGGCTGATCTACCCAGAATGATTGCCCGAAATTCTTAGAGTTAGTGGAAGGTTCCTGCGTGTGATAGATGGGACAGGGCTCCCATCTAGAGCCTGAACAGGCTTCAGAGTTGCTTCAATTGGTCAAGTCAAGGCCTAGCAACATTGTATTAATTTTTTTAATGTATTCATTGTTTTGGGCTGTAGAACGAATAATTTGAGTTTTCATTATTTCTTATGGGAAAATTCTATTTGGTTTACGAGTGTTTTTGGAATACGAACCCGCTTCCAGAGCGAATTATGCTCGTAATCCAAGGTTCCACTGTGCTTGTTTTACAAAGATTTTGCCAAAGAGCGTTTAATTCTTTTCAAACAACAAAATATTCACTATTTAAAATTTGGGTAGGGACGGCCAAACTTTTGCATACAACTGCATAATTTACTGTAAGTATACTTTTGTTGCACACAGATATTTTACGTAAACTCAACTCTCATTTTTTTGTCTCGGTGTAGGTGGTGTTGGAATAACATGCTGGTTGGTGGTCTGCAACAAAGTGGTAGCCATTGGCATTCATGCTTTTAGCTAATTCCTGCTGTTTGACATCTGTCTATGACTGGAAATTTTTCACAAGATGTCAAAAATGTGTTTGCTAAATGTGTTGTTAATGAGACTTATTATTTTATTGAAGCCAAAGTATGTAGTTTGTTTAAAGATGTTTTGGCTATTAAATTGCCCACGTTAAGTTTGAATAAGACTGATAAATCCAGTCCCTTTTTCAGTTGTACAGCAAATAAATTCGCTTTTTGTTGGAAAATTGTCATTTTGAGCATACAACTGTAAATTTATTTGACATATTTTTCAACACCACTACCTATGTTTTTTTTAAGGTATGTTTAATGTGAGGGGTTTATGGTTAACAAAACTGTAAATCAGCTGTGTCTGTTGCACTTGTATATAGATCATCATCAATACATTAAAAAAAAAAGTTTCCCGGTAGTGTACAGCTAATGAAATCAACATTCCTGATCACATATTAAAACAATTAGAACTTGATAATGGAAACACTAGTGATCTATGTAACTATGGTTCTATAAACACTGGATAAAAACCAGGGATGGTGATTGTCATGCGGAAACATTCTTGTATGCATGTAGTCTGGTTAGCAGCAGTACAGAAATCTTCGACTTGAAGTCTTAATTTTAAGTAATGTCCATGAGAATTAGAGGCCCCTCTGTGAATCGCCCGGCTGTGAGGCTTGTTTGTAGGATGTGGCAGTAATGTCCATCATCCAGTGGGCCGGTGTTTGTTCAGACATGGATGTGTCCTGTGTCTTTCTTCAACCATTGCAAAATCCTTGTTCAAAACCCTGATTTTGCGATGGAAGAATATCACCCTGTCATGCAGAGCTGATCTTGATCTAAGAGAGTCTTCAGAAAAACGAATTCCCTGTTCATCATGTACTCCTACAGAGAGGGCTTAAAGGGCGCCATCATAACGGGAGATCTCACTGGTGCTTCAAAATGCACTTTAATCTGAGAACCCAAATTCATTGGCACAGCGAAGAACTTGCCAAGAATTTCCGACCACTTGTGAGAGTAGTGTTGAAAAACAGGGCCTTACTGGCCATTTTTGTTACCATTTTGAGTCAGGACTGGTTCAGTTGCTAAATTCTGTGCAACATAGTCAGTCCAAAAGCATCCAACTGTGCTTTGTCAAACTTTTCCCAGATCTGGGACACCACCCCTGGTGCAGATGTAAGGAAGGCATACACATATACCTCAATCAGGCTAAACGCTGGTGGATTCACTTATGGATTTTCATGTAAGACAGGCAGCACCAACCATGTGCTCCCCTGATCATTGTTATATCATAAAGTAAATAAAGTACATCAGTGTCAAAATGGACCAGTATATGGCAGTATCTTAGAACCAGTAAGAATAACTGCTGTTCTTAGCTGTTCTAATTTTGCAGCGTGGTTGGAACCCACACTGCCCGTAAGCATTGAGAGAAGGTACGTGGTGGCTGCAATGGGCCAGCCAACACCACCACCACCACTACCCCCAAAAACACCCCTTTTGTATGAAATGCTTTGTTTCTCCAGCTAGCTAGCGATAAGGACACATCTCAGTCTGTGGTGCTTAGCACTTAGTGGCTAAGTGACTTCTTAAAATTCCTCATTTCCAACAGGAATAAGAGAGCTAGTAGTTATTGACCTTAGCAAAGGAACTTAATGTGTGAGGCGCTTTGAGGCAACAGGGTGGCTAGCATTCTCACTGAATCTACCTGCACTCTTATATATTGTGTGACCTGTTCGCTCTTAAGCATCTCTTTTGAGTTAATTGTAAGGCACATTGTTGTCTTGTGTTAGATATCTCCTGAATAGCCTGTTCATTAATCAGGGCATTTGAAAAATTTGGACCCTTCATTCAAATGCAGCAGTATTCTGATGCCTCTGGCCACTGGTATGGTCGAGGCACCTGCAAACACTTCCGAGACTTGAGTGACTTACAGCTGAACAGACACTGTACGTTATTTATAGCAACTACTAGGTCACGTGGTGACTTTTTAAAGAGATTTTGGCATGTGTGCTAACATGACAAGAAGTTATCCAGGTGATATTCACCAGCCCTGGGGACTAATGGGTAAAACAACCTGCTTTATATTTATTGAATTGTGACTGTATTTGTTTATTTTTATTTGCATTTTAATTAAATTGATCTTTAATTTAAAGGAAAAAAATATTTGTAATGATATCCTTACAAAAAGTGTTACATATTTTCAGTTATTTAAACGGGTAGCATTGGTCCACTGTGAAAAAAAAAAAAAATCATCCTGCACCCTGGTTTTGTGTTTGAATTTGGATATCTATACTATACTTGTTCATGCTTCATGGTGTTCAGTTTCAATAAATAAACGCATTATGTCATCAACAGCATTTTTATTTTGCATATCAATATACAATTCAGCAACATATTGATTTAAACAGGTTAAATTGTGATTTTTCCAGTAGCATAATTTCTTAATTTCTGTGATCTGCAGAATGATAAAGGAGGTTTAATTTGAATCTGAGCTTCTTGTGCCATTGTCTATATTAATATCAAATACCTGCTCAACCAATATTACCTGACTTTTTTTCGCAGGGCTCAATATTTACTCAGACTCACTATTGCCTGTGGCTGCTGAGTCACTGATAATGTGACTTCTGGCACAAGTCATACGTATGTACCAGTGTCCAGAACGGTGGGAGTGTCGGTGATCTCATGGTGCAATTTTAAAGAAAGCTGTACGTCCGTGAAAGATTATCCTGCCCTGAATCCTGTACACACACAACACCGGAACTGTACACACAATAATTCAATCAAGAACACCAATTGCGCATTACAGGAATGAGGCTGGTAGTTATTGCCACATCCCCAATACAGGCCTGACCTCGCTCCAAGCTATTTTCACATGTTTAGGGAATTAAAAGCGTTCTTGGGATGCCAGGAGGCAGTCCAGTCACAGAAAACTGTCTATCTTGATTGTATTAAGGCGCTAGTCCGTTATTGTTGCAAAGGATTATATATAGAAATAACTGTTCTGTTATTCTGCATAATCAAACATTCCACTTCGACGTGATTTAATTTTAGATGTATAAAAAAGCTCAAATTCAGCATAGTTGATTATAATTGTAATAAATAGCATGTTTTCATATTTATTGCAATGTAATGATTCTCATAAATGGCATTCACTATGCTATCATAAACCATGTCAAAGGTCAACTCAACATATAAACCTCAGTTAAGCACTTTATAAGATAAAATGTAATTTCTATTAGAAGAATCTTATTGAATTATTATGACAGTGACCTTATCATAAGTATAGTTTATAGCAATTTAATTAATTGGGCCGGATTGGTTAATTGGAAAGGGGTGCCTTAATGGATTAAATAACAAAATTAGGTAAAATTGTGTTTAATATATTTCCTCATTTCCTCCTGAAATGAACTCCTGGCTACCTTAATGCTTTCGAGCATGCATAAATTTTGGCAACCTGCCTCATTTATGTCTCTAAAGGTGATTAAAAAAAACAACAACATTTTTTTCAACAGGACTATTCATTAACTGCAGGCCTTCAAGCTTTTTTTCGACTGGCCTAATTTGCTATTTTTGTCCATGAGCGAGTTTAAAGTGCCCCTCAGTGCAGATAGACAGCTGAAGTTGCCAATCATTCAGTGAGCGCCACTATCGTGAATCACTGGAGGACAGAAATAGAACTCAGTGCCTTCTGTGCGCTCGAGCCGTGTGAACAACCTACAAGCCTCTCCCCAAAAACTTCACCATGGTTATTAAAGTGTTTCTGGCCTCTTCCTCAGGATCCACAGCGGTAAGTCAGGATGAGGTTTATTTGTAAGCTATATGCTTAATGTCTTGGCCACGGGTCTATTTTTAATATAGATCATAGATATAATGTTTCACTATATGTCGGCGATATTAGTAGTAGGAGCAGCTTAAAAAGTTCAGTGGTCTCTATGAGTATAAATCGAAAATAAAATTAAGCTTTAAGATAGATTAATTATTCTAAAAGAGTTGAGGCCACAGTGCAGTTCTTAGCCCTCTTCCAGTTACCTTATATATCTGTGCAGTCAGAGCTGGATCACATACCAAACCTGCAGAAACACTTAGCCTAGCAGGAGCACGTAGAATCTGCTAGAACATACAGTACAAGGCACAGTTTTTAATAAAAATAAATATTTTTCATATAAACTATGAAGCTGATTTTACACTGTTCATTTTTCCCCTGTGTGTTATCTTATTGTGGCCTTTGCCCTGCTAATTTGGTAAATGTAACCCTATATGTAAGGAATTTTAAACATTTATAAATATTAATATTTGATACTGACAGAGCAGTTGAAAATGGTAAACGTATACAGTTACAATAAAGCTATTGTCGACTACATTGCTGAGTAGTTGTTGCTAATGAGTGTATTGCTATGGCATCAATTTGGTTTGCTTGTAAAAATTTTAAGTCATTGTGATATCGACCAATAATTATAATCAGAGCAATAGCTAATTTATCTTCAAGTAGGGTTGACAATGTTATGCACTTTTAGTATGGAAACTTCATATTTATACTGATTATATTTACTACTATTACTACTACTACTACTACTACTACTAATAATAATAGTATGCACATACAGAGTCAGGTTCATACATATTTAGTCAATGACACCATTTTCACATTTTTGCATCTGTGTCAGAATGGATTTTAAATAATGCAATAAAGGTGCTTTTGAAGTGCATACTATCAGTGTTAACTGGCTCCATGCCTATTAATGCTGTGAGAAGTAGGAGACTTCTACGTCTCATAGAAGTAGCAGGATGCATAAAAAAGTGTATAGCCGTATACTTAATGCCCTGATTCAGTCAAATGCTGCAAAAACAATTGGACAACGCTTTGCAGTACAGATCATAACCAAACACAAAACTCAAAAGAAACAGAGACAAGAAGCAATTGAGGGTAGCTCAAGTGAGGGAACTCAGGGTTTGGTCCATGGTTCTGGACTTTAAAAAGTCATTGAGTGTAGTCTGTAGACTTACATTTTTGCATGCAAAAATGAAAACTAATTCTAATATTTATGATAATGTAAGCTTGTCCAATGACTTTATTCAACCCTGTGATAATGGATAAAAAAGGGTTTTGTGTACATTTCAAACACATCTTACTTGCATCTTTTTTCTTGAAAGTGTAAGGATTTGATCAACTTTGACAAAGGCCAGATTGTAATGCCTAGACAACTGGGTCAGAGCAACTCCAAAACAGCATCTCTTGTTGGATGTTTCCAAATTGCATTCGTCAGTGGTACAAAGAAGGAAAACTGGTGAACTGTTTGACGAGAAGAACTGTTGATGGGAAGTTAAGACTGGCCCACATAGTCCGATCCACAAGAATAGCTGCTGTAGCTCATATTGCTGGTTTTGATACAAAGGTGTCAGACCACACTTTGCATTTCGGTTTTGAAGGCAAGGGGCGACCTGCTCAGTATTAGGCATGTCATAACATTATGGCTGTTTGGTGTAAGACCAATAATTATAATCAGAGCAATAGCCAATGTACGAGGTTATCTTATCTTCAAGTTTGCTATTATTATATCTGTTTATCTGTATATGTAGATCTTTAGTTGTTGTTGGCCAAAAATCTGGAAATACTAGATTGGTGCATTTTCATTTTTGTACATATAATGAATTCATTTCAACAGATCAAAAAGAAGCAGCAAGATGTGCTTGGGTTTCTGGAAGCTCTCAAAATTGAATATGCGCAGCTTGACATTGCTTCAAATGAAGAAAATCGCATGTGGATGAGGGAGAATGTACCTGGAGACAAGAAGCCATCCAATGGAATCCCACTCCCACCTCAGATCTTCAATGAGGACAACTACTGCGGGGTTAGTAACTTAGTGATGCCATGGTGTACTTACAGGAATTAGATCTATATATGAAGAATTTGCATAAGCTTGTAGTAGAGCTTTCTTGTAGTTAACCTGGTAAAATACCTTGAAATATAGTTAGCAAGGAGACAAACAATGTAAAAAAAAAATTTCTTTTGATCATGACAAATCTACACAAACAGAGACAATGTCATGTGTTACAGGACTATGACACATTCTTTGATGCTAAGGAGGACAACTCAGTTTATGAATTCCTGGGTTTGGCCCCCCCACCTGACTTCAAGGTCAGTAATTTTACATTTTTGAGTATATTTTCTGAAGAGACATTTAGATTTTTAGATATGCTTATACTTGTAAAGGATTATGAATTCATTGGAAGAACTTAGTAATTAAACTTTTTTGATTTGGCCCTGCTTCTGCCAAAATAAATAACACTCAAAGAATTGTACTTTTTCGTTGTTCAATAACCTCCACCCAAATGTTTCCTATAGATGTTATGTTCATGCCTAAAAATGGTGTTTCTGGAATGGTGGAACAGTAATTGTGATTATGGGAACTGTATTTCCTGCAGAAATGGTCTTTTCAGGTCATGCCACAGCATATTAGTTGGATTAAGGTCTGGACTGGATTATTACTATTTCTTAACACAATTTTTGCTTGCATGTTGTGGGTCACTGCGATTGCATTATCCAACCTCTGGTGACTTTTTTCTTTTTCTTTCAATATTTGCACGCTCTCCAGGCTCTGAGGCTGCAGAGAAATCTCAAACAATGATGCTTCCTCAACCATGCTTCATGTTTGGGGTGGGATTATCTATTTGTACCTCCCCTGCTCAGAAAATATTGATATATTGATATATTTGATATAATACCATTGGTTTGTCATGACTCTAGTCATGACAGATTGCTTTTGTCTATTATTTTGGTAGCGAAAGGTCACACCTTAACAGAGTAATAATAGAGAAAACTTGGTAGCTCAGAATGATTCACATTTGCAGCTATACAGTGCTGACAGAAAGTTGTCAGGTACTTTCATACTTTTATACTTTCAGCCTCATTTTAAAAAGGATTCAAATATTTTTTCCTTTCCGTTCTACATGAAAAATTCCACAATGACAAAGTAAAAACGTTTTGTTTGTTTATTAAGTAAACAAGTAAAGTAAACAATAAAACCTGAAATAGTCAATTTATGTAAGTATTCAAACCCATCACTGAGTACCCTTTAAAGTACATTTCATAGTAATTGACAAGCTCAAGTCCACACCTTACTTTGGGATGTTTTTTCCATACTTCTTCATATAATCATTTAAGTTCAACCAGAGTGAATTGGCATAACCATTTTCATGTCCCTACAGAGTCTTTGGTTTAGGTATGCTTTGGGTCATTGTCTTGTTGAAATGTAAACCTTCACCACAGTCTGAGATCCTGAGATTTTTCTCTCAGGATTGATTTTTGTTTTTCATATACATCCATTTTCACTTTATTCTGACCAGTCTCCCAGTCGCAATCATAGAAGGACATCCCCAGAGCACCATGCTGTCAAAGGGATGGTTTTAATGAGGTGATGCACATTGCCACGGGTGGTGGCAAGCAGAAACTCTCTGAGATGAACAGACAAAGAAACATTAAGTTAAGAAAGAAAAGTTAATCCATCCTCATTTGGGTGATATCAGACCACTGCTATATCTACTGTATGTGTTATAAAAATCCAAACTCAAATATAGGAAAGAAAAGATGTTTAAGTCAATATAAAGTCCATGTTTACTGATGGAGGCTAAAGTACAAAACTGTTTTTGGCTATTTCTGTCCTAAAGCCTAAATTGGGCATGTACAAGCCATTACAAAAAACCGCCAGCATAAGCCCAGTCCAAGTGAAAAAGTGAATCCATCCTCAATCACCACCTGCATCCCCAACCACATGACCACATGGCATCTGCCAGAGACCTCCATGTGACAACCAGAAGCTGGGCACCACGATGTGTCGGACATGTCCAGAGGTCAGCAGACGTTGTCGGGATATCTGGTAACTCAGGAGCTCCATGTGTACTGTAGCTCAACAGAAAGAGAGAGAGATAACAGAATATCATTTTTGTATGTTTATTAATGGAATTCAACATCCGCCCTCAGTTATAAAGGAACTTTTAGTGATCATACAGGCACTACAGTACACATGTTATAAAGTCTTGCCAGAAAATACTGGCGCATGTATTTGAATATCGTCAAGTATACCTCATCCAGGAAATTAAGATTTCAGCTGATCTGCAAATGGAACGTTGCTGTTCACATAATCTTTTTTTTTTTTTTCCAACCACCACTATTTTTCTCTGTATTAACAATTATATAGGTATTTTTTATTTATTTTGTCATTCCATCTTTTGAATCAAAAAGAATTGTTTAAAAAAAGGGAACAAAATTAGAAACCTCATATGGGGAAAATAAAGCAGTTATATATTCACATCATTAACTTTCATTATTATTTTATATTCTCTCTCAGGTTTGCTTGGTATCCTGTTGGCTGTCTCTGGCAATCCCCTACTGCTAATACACCTGATTCAAAAAGTTAAATTTAGCTAATCAGTTGGATCATGTGCATCAGCAGTATTATCATTATGTTTGCATCCTGCTGCATATATGTTTACCTGTTTTTTGGGGTGGATGCTGATCTCTTTACCTTCAGAAAGAGGCCATCACAGAAGAGGAACAGAATGAAAATACACCTGCGTTGACTTTACCAGGGGAGGAAGGAGGAGAAGAGATTAAAGAAGAGGTCGCGCATAAAGAGGACGAAGAAGAGGCAGAAGAAGTAAAAGAAGACGAAGAAGAAGAAGAAGAAGACGGAAAAGAAGAAGAGGGGGAAACAGAAGTAGTACATGACAGTGTAATTTAGCTGCTTGATTATTAAACACTTTCCTCCTGGTGCATTGCTTTCTTCCCTTTACATCACATCCACTACCTCAATAATGCATACTTTTTTTCTTCTCTCTCCCTGATCTCCAAGGATTTGCCTCCTCCACACTCCTCCCTTAACCTCCTACCTGTAACACATTAATTCTGAGTTTGTTGTTCTTCAGGTCTGTTGGATGTACCTCCATCTCCGATTTTAACCATTTCCTCATTTTCTCTTGTTCTCATCTAAAGTCATCACACATCGCTCACTGCATGATTAGCACCACCATTTTTACAGGTTTTATATAAATGATCGAGTTAATTTTTGAGTTATGAATTATGAAATAATGTGAAAGACTTCTGAGTTCATGACATGGACCGCATACTAATGGAGAATTTATCTTTATCTTTCCAATAGAAAACGTCTTTAGCTGAGGAGGAAGAGCAGGTAAAGTACTGAATCAGATTCTCATCATTTTATACTCTTAATAATGGGAGTTTTTGCATAGTCATTGGCTCAATAAACTATACAGAACAAGCGTGAGTGTACCTAGCACCAGAAATAAAATAAATTGCCTCATGAGGATGTAGATGAGCTGGCATGATGGTTTATCCATAGAAGAACAAAAATGAAAGATTAACGTAAGAGGCATGCAGGAATACAAAAGGATGCACCGGTATAAATTGGGTTTGGATGTAACCCAAAATGGATAGAAGGTAGGTGATGGGTGATGATTTGTAGGACTTACTAATACAGTCTAATAAAGTCCTATGTTCACAAAGATAAACAAAAATTGTGTAATTTTTTGACAGTACTGTATTTTCTGCCTCTTTGACAGGAAGGTGAAGTAGAAGAAGAATACGAACAGGTAACATGATCTTTAACAAATAATAAGTCTGGGATCTACAGTACATTATAAATGAGAACTGGTTTCTTAGATAAATAGATAGATACTGTAGCTAGATGGATGTTAGGATAGATGGATGGACAGATGGATGGTTGGATAGATGGATGGATGGACGTTTGGATGGATGGATGGATGGATGGATGGATGGATGAATGGATGGTTGGATAGATGGATGGATGGATTGATGGCTGGATGGATGGATGGATGGATGTATGGATGGATTAATTGATGGATGAATGGAGGGATGGATGGATGGATGTTTGGATAGATGGATGGATGGATGGATCGACATTTGGATGGTTGGATAAATGGATGGATGGACGGATGGACGGACGGACGGACGGTTGGATGGATGGACCGACGGTTGGATGGATGGATTGATGGATGGTGGATTATTGGATGGATAGACGGATGCTTTATTGATCCCGAAGGAAATTTCAGAAAAGACACGCAAATTGAGCTACTTAATGGGCTGCCACTTGCTTCATGCTCAGAAGTGTGCGTAGTAATGATTATTTGTTTGATTGTTAATTTTTCTTTCAGGAGAAAACAGTTCATCAACCGTTTCAAGGGGGAAAAATCAACCCATTGTTTCAGACATAAATGACTAAAGTGTGTGTAAACTTGTTTCAGCTCTTCCCACCAGAGCGTATCTGTACATTTTTTCTGAAACCTCACGCATGCACTCCATCCACTTGTTTCTTTTCTCAGCTATGTGTGTTTTTTGTCCTCGTGTCTCTTCCCTACTTTCTCTCCTTTGTAGCCTCTCATTTGCAAGTTTCTTTCCTTTAATACATTCCTTTTTCCACAAGGGCTACATGGATCCTACAAGGATTTGGGAAGTGGCTTTTCTTTTTCAGCACATCATACATGTTGGCCACAGGCATATTTTAGTTAATCTTTCTGTTAGAATTGCAATGTACTCTACTGTATAAGATAGATTACCTCAGGGTCTCAGTTTTCAGATCCATTTAGTAGATGAACCTAATTGAAAGACCCCCATGTTGAAGTCATTATTTATTTTGTGTATATTAATAATATTCTAGCTGCTGGAGCCCCAGAGCATTTTTCCACCAACAGGCCCACTTGTTTTTTAGTTAATACAGTTTGGATTAAATGCATTTCAGTCAACTATAATACTACTACTACTACTACTACTACTACTACTACTAATAATAATAATAATAATAATAATAATAAATGAACAGGATAGAAAACATAATAGATTTGTTAATGGTGGGTTGCAATGTCCCATTGAAACATAAAATAAAACAAATCCCTGGCATTTTCTAGACCCTATTTTGAGTATCACTTGCCAAATCACTGGTTGTAATATGGAAAAAAAAACCCAGATCAAATATGGTAAGAACAAAACAAAAAAATCAGCGTCAAAAAGTCACCGTTTTAGTCTTAATAATACAAAGCAAAAATGTTTAATGATTAGATTGTTGAATCTTACAGTATGACTCATGTGCTCACACGATGATACAATTTCTCAAGAAAGATGATTTAATATCACTGTACCTCTGAGGAAAACTCCATTTATGGTGTGAATGGGTTTCTTTACATATACCCTGAGGCATTAATCATGCAGGACACATCTCACAGAAGCCTTTTGTTATCAAGAGATTATGAGATGTTTATTATTTTGCCTTATTAACACATATACCTCTGCGACTTGCAAAACTAGCATTGAGCTTACAATCGAGAGTGGAATCAATGAAATAGAAGTAGATTAAATAAAATATCTTCATTAAATTAAAAAAATAAAATAAATACATTCTTTCTTAGCTCCGAGGAACTCGTGAAATTTACTTGATATTTCCACTTACTCTGCTTTTGAGCATCATCTAACTTTTGGGTTTCCAGGGTTGAATCCCAAATGTTGTAAAATGCAAAGCTAGTGCATGAGGATGTACAAGTCCTTGTTCCACACACCAAGTAGTGCCCTTGATCAGGGGTTAGAAAGGGATTTGTGGTTTAGTTTTGTCCTCGTTCTGTTCAGAATGACTTCAAAGCGATTACTAAGGCGACAAAGTGTTGTTTACAATGACATGATGTTATCAGATGTTTTTTTGCCTCTGAAAGTGCTTCCGTGACTGGTTTTGAATGTTGGTTTTGGCAGGCAGCTTCTCTCTCCTCTTTCTAGTACCATGGACTGTAGCAACCTACCTTCACCCGTGCTGGTGACCGACAGTTACTGTAAAACGATTGTTAGTACACCTGTGGCAACGAGTGATGCATATACAGTACTGTAATTCCAGTGAACGTTCCAGTGCTGTTATGCTCTTTATCTGCACTCACGGAATGCCTCTTGTCCAATCAGATTACTCTGTCTAAACTAACTGTTGTATAATTGTCTTTATCTCTTTCAGGTTTGCTTTGGTGCATATATTGTTTATCATATCACGGTTTTAAGTTAACTTTTCTACCCTTACATTTTCTTGATCTCTGTGGAGCAGGGTGTGTTTAATCCTCAAATTGTGCCATATTATGTATAGAAACATTAAAAATCTAAAAAGAACAGTTCCATAGCTTTTTACATATATTTAAACACTTTTTGCCCCTTCTGTCCATCTACTTTCCTTCAGGAAGAAGAGGACTTGGTGTCTGAGGTAACCTTGTAACTTGTGTGGGCCTATTTTCTTTGCAAACTGTATGGGTTTGGTTTCCAGTAGACTCAGTGATCTGGGTTTATTTCTCAGAGTCGTTACCTTTCTCCTCTCTAACCACCTCTATTCCTAGTCTGCTGGTTTGATTCTCTTCCAAACACTCCATACACAAAAGGACTCTTTTATTCCTTTTACTGCATGTGAATGTCCCGTGCGTGTCATGTGTATGTGTGTTTGTGTGTCTTCTCTCGTTTGCTGCCTACCATGCAAGCAATGCCTTTGACCCACTGCGGTTCTTTCTTAGGAGGAGGAAGAACTTCAACAGCTTGAGGTAGAACACTACACTTCACAATTTCACTCCCCCATCTCTCTCTCTCTCTCTCTCTCTCTCTCTCTCTTCATCTCCCTGTCTATGATGTGTCAAAGTGATGGTTGTGGACCAAACCTAATACAGGGCCATGAATACTTGCAACGCTTAAACCACTGTGCTGCTGAATTCTGCAATCTGATTAGTCAGAAGGAATTAGTTTTCTATAACCATATGCTTATGATGTACTGTGAGCTACAAGGCAAATTATAGGTACCTATTTATCTGCTTATTCTAATTACATTATGAAAGGCAAACTCATTCAAAGGGATTTGTAAATTAAAAAAAAAGATTATTTCGCAAAGCAAGCAAAAAAAAAAAAAATCATGTCAAGGGTAATTTTCCAAGCAAATAAAAAAAAAATATATATATATAATAATTTAGATTTACGTCACGTTTATCCAGAGTAACTTACACTTTACATTATACATCTGAGCAGTCGAGGTCAGGGCCCAACAATGGCAACTTTGTGGTGCTGCACTTTAAACCTGGAACCTTTCAATCAGTAGTCCAATGCCTCAAACACTTTCCAGTGGTTGAAAAATGTAAGGTGAAGCCTTACATGTGACAACAAAGGGGTCAGGGGTAGCTCAGTGTGTAAGGCAT